>JAODJU010000040.1:31297351-31314490 GCA_026776725.1 Gnathonemus echidnorhynchus
GGGGGGGGGGGGGGGGGGGGGGGGGGGGTTTGTTGAGGGAGGCGTGGGCTCCGCTACCAGACTGGCAACCACATACCCAATTGCTGCCTTTGAACAATCCCCACACGGAACGATAAGAGTCGTTGTCCGTGGCCAAGGTGGGGTGCTATGGGTATGGTGGGGGTAGACGGGTTAAGGAAGGGATGGGGGGGCGGGGGGTCATAGGAAGGATTTATGCTTTTTGTCTTCCGTGGTACCGAGTGTCACTCAAGATCTCTGCCATTGTTTCCTTTGTGTTTGTTATTGTTGTGTTTTTTTATTTCTTTTTTTAATTTTTTTTTGGTCGATATCCCAAGACTGAACTGGAATTTTTATTGACAAGACTTGGAAAACCAAGTGCCAAAGTATGACTGGAAAATACATGGAGATAAGGGTTGGGGAACTTTGGGGGGGGGGACACACACACAGAAAGTGAGACACAAGCTGACACGAACAGAAGGGACTCCCCAGCAGCAGCCACATTCCATTGCCTTTTCCTAGAGCACACTGTTCAACATCTTGTATTAGACATATATTTTTATAACGTTATTGTAAGCCATTATTTTTTTACAAACATTTTTATATCAGGTACAGAAGTAACTTATAGTTTATCTAATAGTCCTCTGTGACATAAACATATTTAAATATTCAGACTGTGGGAGGGAAAAAGAAATGGACATTCTCATTTAATTGTTTTTTTTTTTTTTTTTTTAAGTGCTGTGTGGTTGATCTGAAACCTTCTTCACTTGCGCTTATTCACGGCGATGCCGGTCTTGGCTGCATTGTGACTGTAAAGTGCAATAACCTCTAAATTCATTCATTATATGAAGCACTTACCAAAAATAACTTTGAACAAAGTTTGTGTTTATAGACAAATTATATAATATAATGCTGAACTGATATTTAGATTTGTACATTTTAAAATAAATGCATTTTGTTTAACGGTAATTTTGTGATGCTTAAAAATGTCTCAAAATTACATTTTAAACATTTTGTCTCCTTTACTAGTCAATTAATAGTAAATATACAAATATATACTAATATTGATGGACAATGCAGTATGTACAAACCAAATAGCACTGTTTAAAAAGAAAAAAAATGTCTGCCTTGCATTTATTCAGGTTTCTTTAGGGTATTAAATTGAATAATGTACCTTGAGTGTTACATTATGGTGCTGAATGTTTTAAATATTAAGAAGAAACAATCATTGGAAAAGTCTGTTTACTCAAGTTGACATAAACTAGGTGGGACGTAATGCATATCCATTCAATCATCTCTGGACTGGATGAACCTTAACTGGTTACTGGGGGTAGCACAGTGGCCTCACAGCTCTCACGTTGTGGGTTCATTTCCCACCCCAACCCCCCCGCTGTACGTGTGCGTGCAGTTTGCATGTTCTTTGTGCAGGTTTCCTCCAAAAACATGTGTTTTGAGTGAATAGGTGTTTCTAAATGAACCATAGTGTGTGATCGTGTCCTACAATGGACTGGCCACCCATCCAGGGTGTCTCCTGCCTTCCAGTCTTTGCTAGGACAGGCTCCAGGCTTGCTGCAACCCTGTAGGAGATAAGGGACTATGGAAAATGGATGGATGGAAATACAGTTCATATAAATTCTGTGAAAATGTTCAACATGGCAATTATTGCTGGTTCCTTTTTTTCCAAAACACTCGTTGTCATTTCATTATTATTTAGCATGTCTGTCAATAAAATGCACCTACATAGTGGATTCGTCACATTTATATGTGTTTTCAGTTTAAACAACTGGTATGACTCAATCACAAACACGCTAAATTTGGAAACAATGCATCAGTATGTTTACATTGCTAATTATGTCACCAACACAAGAACTAGCGAAATATGTCATACTAAAATTATCTAAATTCCCAGTTTCGTGCAGCATGGATGGAACCGTGCTCATATCCGGTGTTTGATGTTTTGAGAAGCACAGCTATGTTTCTTTATGATGTCACTAATAGGGCATTTAATAACTCAGATGCTTTTGACAAAATTCCCTGACTTTTCATAGTCACACAATGTCCGACCTCTAAAAGAAGCATTATTCTCTGTTTTCCTGTACACTACAATAAAGGCAGTGCAGCATTAGGACAAAGATTCGATAAAATCATCTGAGCAGCTATTACTTAAATTTCTTAAGGCACAGTCAAGCCACAAATGATCACATTGAATTTCATATTGATGAGGTCAGCGTGGCCATCAAGGTTTGTTAGCCTTAAATCCCCCCAGTTGCATTTAGGAACACAGCAGTACAACAGAGACTCAGACTGGCCTGTTAGCAAAGACATTAAAGGGAGGCAAATACACTCTGCAGAACCATATTGGAAATCTGATTTACTTCTCCCATGTATATTCATCTCATTTCTTCCCATCCTGCCTTTCCAAAATGTTGGGTCACTGTCTTGAATAGCGGGGAACCTTACTGTCCCCCCGACGGCAGCAAGAATGCGGTGGCAGCTCATCACGGAGAGTCTTGTGCAAAATGCTGGAGAACTTTATCTTTTTGACCTCTGTAGTTGGCCTAATATTGTGTGAGCATATAGTTACAAACGTCATAGCCCTGATACAACAGAGTTTTTTATTTATGCGCCAGTTAATTTCATCACGATAGGCATATCGTTTGTTTGTATCTAAGAGCAACCAAGTGGAATCCATCCACTTGAAAGCCAAAAAGAAAATTCCCATTTAACATCAAAAGCTAGATATGGAGCGTTTGCAGTGATTATGAAGCTGCAGTTAGGCAAATCATGCCAGTCTTCTCTCATCTAGCTTTAATGTTTTGCTGCCTGCATCCTCTCTATGTGCACTCCTGCGATTCACAGCGCTGCTAGCAAGGTTCTTTCTGCACTCTTCACAACGCGGCAGTGTTAGGGAGGGAGGCATCTCTCGCTGGAAACTTAACAAGTGCTGACACGTCACGAGGAAGCCCCGAGAGCAGGCACGCTAAGGTACCAGAGCACTGAAAATCCAGAAACCTCGGGGACTGTTCGCCTTTACTCGGCACACATCTGCTCCTGTTAGCACGCAGGCTCACCTGCGACCCATCGCTACAGCAGATCTCCGACACGACAGACCATTTCAGATCTCGTTCCAAGCCAAAAATAGTGCCGACTGCTATCACCAGAAAGTCATCTTGGTGCCATCATTTCTGCTATCCCCTCTGTTTCCGACCTCAGCAGATTTCACTGCTGCCCATTTCCCCATCTGCTGTGAAGCGTAACCAAGCCGTAACCTTGGACCCTACAGCTACCTAGAATTACTTCAAAGCTTAACAGCTGAACTAGAGCAAAATCAGAGGTGGAATCCACAGGTCATATGCCCTCTGAGCTGACCAGAATTTGGCACCCACCTGCTTACTGCACAATTACCTGAAAATGAAAATAAAACAGGGTATTTGTTTTGTCCTTGCAAACAGTTCTATTCCTTAAAAGGTCATATTTTAAACAGAAATGAGTCATATGCAGGTAAGCAAAATGCAAACATGCAGGTGCGTGTTGGGAAAGCAGGACAAACAGCACAACTGCCAAGACCAGCAAATTTAATCAGTTTACATCGTGAGACCAGTGCCATCATGAGGACAAACTTGAAACTGCAGGATCAACCCCCTGACTCCAGGCAACCAAGCATCACAAAACAAACTGAAGCAGAACCCATTTTTTAGTAACTTAGCTGGACAGAATTCCTGATTCATTTCATTTCCTCTTAACTGATATTAATTTAATTGTCTCAATGGGGTAAGTTTTTATATTTACGTTCTTTGTATCTAGTTAATCCTAGATCAGTAAATTTAGGGATGAGTGTTTTTTTTAATATATATTTTATATTACATGTTCAAAAAAAAATTATAATCAAGACACAAGTATTCAATATATCCTTAACAGGAGGGGACACTTGTCTCGGAACACAAGCCTGGCTAACTGACTTCAAAATGTGTGTGTATTTTGTGAGTGTATTTATGTTTGTTTATATATANNNGCATATACAATCTGACCACTGTCAGTATTGTGACATCTCCAGCTGCCTTGAGAGCTAACACAATAAGGCACCCCAGCATTTACGCAAAAATCTGATAATAGCCAGTAAGAGAAGTGAAACACTATCAGAGCACAGAAACACAGTGATGGTGGAAGTTTTTCTCCCCCTCTTTTTAAATAAAGCAGATTAAAATGGATACACCTCAATAATACCCACAATCCCAAAGGCACAGGGTAACCAGATCAAACCACAATGGAGTCATTAACATGCAAGGCGCATCAACAGCCATTTAATTGCAACAGAAGCAGTGCCATTTACTGTGCAATTTGCATCACTCCAGGAAGCTAATGATCCAGTCACACTGGAATAGCAGCGATAGTAGAACACTTCACGGAACATAATGTGGGATCAGTTTCGGGGGGCAGGCAGGAGTAAGACAATGGAGCCGAGTTTCAGGGCCTATTTGGTATGAGAATTAAAAGGAAAATTCGACAATTGAGTTGAATAAATATCTGTGCATATGATTACCACTTCATTTGTGTTATGCTCCCAAGAAATCATTCAGCAGTCTGACAGTGTGTGGAGAAAATAAGCAATTTAAGTAAAAACAGCAAGGTCCTCACCCCACCCTCCCAAGAAAAAGTTCTCAGTACCAAAAAGCTCCTGGTGAGCCAATTTTCTCCAAAAGCAAAAATCATAAATGTTTTGGATTGACCATGTAAGAATAAGCACATCGGAATGTGAACAGCCGACACGCCTCCTGCCCTAAATCATTCACACTGCTTGCATCTCTGATATTAGGCATTATGATTTTAGGCCGTGGCAACTGGCGGAACATCGATGCTAAATAGCATACAAGAAACTCACGAGAAAAGGTACACAGTAAAGGGACAAGCGGTGGTTTTCAAACTTTTACTGGTCTTTAAAGTAGCTTTTAAACAGTATGTAGGTCCCATTGTTAAATTGGCAAATAAAAAAATGTAAACAGGAACAATGAGGATGGGAGTTCAACAGTCCTTGAGTACATGTCCTAGAATCTCAGGTGGGGGGCAGGATTGTATATTTATTCAGTGATGAATAAGCTGGTAATTTCTTTAAGAAAATTAATTCCATTTGTTCCAGCTAAATGCATAAGAAAGTTGCACAACACTGGGTGCTTTCATGAGTGAAACTATGTTCTGATTACAGACTTTAATCCAGTGTTACTAAGATAATGTGCTGCTGTAAAATTTAAGGAAAGACCTGTTGTCCTTCCCCTTAATATGGTAAATTAAAAGAAAAGAAAAAAAAAACTATTTGGCTCTCTTTAATCGTCATCAAAGTTCTGTTGTAAAAGGAAGTTTGCTGCCAAATTCTCGTTCTTCTCACAGGCAAAGTAGGCTTGAATAACGAGTCCCTCTGGGAATCCCAAAGCCTTTAACTGGAAGAGAGACAGAGCCTTCAGCTTCACTTGTGCTTGCAAGACTTTTGGAACTTTCTCCCCAACAAACACCGACAGGTGACCACATCCAAGATACCCTACCACCACCCCATGTTGCCACAAGCATTTTATTCTAATTTAGGTAAGATAGGGCTGGTTCATATTTCACGCAGACATGGCAGCGATTGTGACACTGCAGAGGTCCACGCAACAGCCGGAAAACTGAAACAACGCAGAGGCTCCGCTCAGTGACAGGGGAACCTGGATCGTTCATTGGCTAGGAGAAAGGTAGCTAGTCAAAAAGTAAATCGGACCAATGGTTGTATATAAACACCTTTTCTATCTTTTCAGAATGCTAACTAAAAATGGCTTACAGGATTCCTTGTTATATATTTTAGCTTTATGTCATTTTATTTACAGGGATAGACGGAAAGTTGTAGGATTTCGCAAGCTAGTACAAAATGTCTCAACGTAGTGCCGCTGGCTATCTCTATGGTTCAAGAGCATTGCACAAGAGGCCCAAAGATAACTACACCATTACTTTACCCAAGTAGTATCTTAAAATGGTAAAGTATTTGATGTTTGTTCTTTTATTTCATTTGGCTTTGGATGAAATATTTAGTGCTGGTTGTACTTTATTTCAGTTTACGGAAATGTTTTCGGTAACGATGGTAGCCCTGCCTTGCACGCGCGAGTATACAGTGCACGGTTAGTTTTAGTAAAATGTATAATATCCATACTACAGTGCTACCCCAGGCCTGACGTCAAGGAACATGGTTGTCCGCTGTGTTGCCGCTAGACATACGAACCTTCAAGATCATGGACGGCCCAGCATTGTGGCACCATTACCTTCAAGATCATGGACGGCCCGGCATTGTGGCACCATTACCTTGAAGTATGAACCAGCCCTAAGTGCCCCTTTGGTGCCCTTCAGGAGGGCACCAACTTAAAAAAAAAAAAAGAATATTCCTTTAACCTAAAACTATCCAAATGTAGATGACATATGGGATACAACAGTTTTGAAACCAGGCTTGGAGCTGGATCTCAGTCTCAGGAGGGGAAGCCAGTACGGTTTGAAAGAGGCACTTTGAAATTAAGCACCAAGCACTTGGCAATGGAAATGTACTGACCGTTTTAAAAGGTTTCAGATCACAACCTGTGTGTATAAAAAAGGTTAAACATCTAATCATTAGCCAGAATTCAGTTAGGTGGCCTACCCTTTCAATGGCTTCCTTTTCCTGGGGTGTGACCTGGATGTAGTTCATGGCCCCGCCCCCAGCCTCAGGTGCAGTTCCTCCACCACCCTGGCCACCCCCCCCTTGGGCTGGCTCATTCAGCATCTGGATGAACTGCTCTTGGTGACTGCTGATTTGCTAAATGGGTTTTAACCAGACGGAAGAAACGGATAAGGAAGTCTTCTGCAGATCATTAGCGAATGCATACTATGCTAAAATTTCACCTCAAAAGTTTGACCTCGACATAAGGTAGCAAGTGTGTTGAGCTGATCCATTTTCACTCGAGCCAATATTTTGCGTACCTGCAGAAGCTGCGGATTCTCCCTTCCGATCTGCTGTAGCAAGGCTGGGAGCAGCGATGGGTTCTGTTGGATGACTTGTCTCATCTGCTGGAACTGGGGCTGGTTGCGTAGGAACTCAAGAGGATTAGCTGGAGCAACAGGAAAGGGCTTAGGTTATACAAGTTCAGTTACAGAACACAGGACATTAACTGTGACTCTTAGTTAAATTAAATCAGGTACAACAAACACCAGTGCAGTTTTAAGAGTACAATCTAAATGTGGCTTCATAAAGGCAGTACTGTGCTGACTTCACAGAGATCAACACACATCTCTCTGAGCACTAATGTGTCATTCACCAATCAGTACCGCATATAAACAGAGTAAGTAACACCGGCGAAACTTGGAGAATGTAGTTCCAGAGAAGCGGTACTCCAAACGATATGGAAAAAATCAGCAGGTCGCAGTTATGCTATACACACTCACCCCCTGTGCTGGCAGCAGGCTGTGTCGGTGCAGCACTGGAGGGCTGAGACACGGGAGTTGCTGTTGGAGTTCCACCAGCAGGGGGCACCACTGAGCCACTCACTGCATGACTCTCACGATCCACTGGAATACCCTAAATGAGGGCATGGGGGCAGCAAAAGCAAACTATTAGTGTTTAATGTATCCACATTATGAAATTAGCCTTTAAGTAAGGTTTAATTAAATTAAGGTTTTTAATTATATTCCCTAATAGAAGCATGATTAATTTTAGCATAAATAATAAATGTGCTCTTTCTTCATAACAATGAAAACACAAATGTAAAAATGGAAACTGCCCGGTTCTCTGCCTACACGTTCTAACTTCTACTGCACTTCTAACTTCTTCCCATCCTGTCTTTTCCACACCTTCAAGCAAATCAGCTGTTCATTTTGAGTAACCCCTTTTAAAAAGTAATTCAGGAAGGTGCTTCTTCTGAGGACACAAGACCAGAAAAGCAACCAGGGCAACATAAAGGAGATTTTAAGCTTAACCAGGTCAATCAATGACTGCAAACAGGCCTGTCCAATTGACATGCATCCAAGATATTGATGCTGAAATAGTGCAAACTGCATCCCATGTGGGGAACAATCCCACTGATCTAAGTAGTTCATTATCTTGACTTAAGACAAAAAGGCAAACCTCAATATACTTTTAAATGCCCACAATATACATAAACATTTTCAAAATTAGATCAAGGATTGATTGATGAATTGCTTTTGTGCATCCAGTTTAACTGA
Organism: Gnathonemus echidnorhynchus; assembly: GCA_026776725.1. Classification (NCBI taxonomy): domain Eukaryota; kingdom Metazoa; phylum Chordata; class Actinopteri; order Osteoglossiformes; family Mormyridae; genus Gnathonemus; species Gnathonemus echidnorhynchus. The sequence continues at coordinate 31,305,557 of JAODJU010000040.1, forward strand.
GCTTGTATTATGGAAAAGCAAATTTCCAAGACTCCCATTTTTTTGTTGTTTTTGAGATGAGACCAGTGATGACAAAGTCAGGCTTCCTCCTCATGTTACAGTACAGGGACATCTAATCCAAAGAAGAACTTGTCCAGTTGTCTGAAAATCCATCACACACTATGTCAAGTTTGACATTTGCATCCTGTGGCATGTGATTTTTCAAGTGCAGTGGTCACAAATTGAACTGAAGAGTCTGGCTTCAATGGCAGGGATACTCAATTATTTTCCTCCAAGGCCCAAATTTCATCAGCCACTTCTGTTTACGTTCCTTGTTTAACTCATTACATCCACAGAAATTCTCAAAAACATATTCTGCGGACTGAGTAAGTGTTGGAAGTTTGCTCTTCAGATACACACTCAAGACCCCAGAGTGCCCCAACAAATAAAGGCATCAATGTACCATTGTAGGAGTGCGTCATGAGCCTCGCAGCAACACCTACCGTCAGCAGGTACTCCACAGCCCTGTCAGGGTTGTTGAAGCTGGCTCTGAGGGCAGCCACCACCTGCTCCCTCTCGTAGCCCATCAGCATAATCTCCATCACCATGTTTTCATACAGCTGACCTGTCACTAGGTGGCAGCAAGAGGGAGACAGGATTCAGCTCGCTAAGGCGAGGCAAAGTACAAGGCGAACACAAGGTGACAGTAGGAAACCTGCCACCAAGTAGTATGAAAAGTGAGCAAACTACTTCCCACAAAGATAGCAGTGAGAGGAAGCAAGGAATCTAGAAATCTATAATCAACTTTATGAAGTCGGATTATGAATTATGAACACCTGAGGATATTTAAAATCAATTTCAGTTAGTGTAACAAAACAATAATTACACCATATTCCTTTTCCACTGTACTATTTCCATGCGCTAGAGATCACAGCGTTTAGTTTCACCCAATCCGCTCTTACCAAGGGCAGATGTCGCCTCTTCGAAAATGTTCGCGTTTGTTGAGAGTCCAGACGAACTGGAGGGAAAGCAAAAACATAACCGCTGAGCGCATCTTCCAAATGAGCCCGGCCACAAGTATACAAGGCACGGTGAACTCAAAAACACGAAGGACCCTGATCAACCAATCAGACGAAGGACCCTGATCAACCAATCAGACTGAGGCAGAACAAAACGTGGCTAAAGGCTCAGCGGTACCTGACAGCAGAGGTTGCGGACGGGGTGCTGGGGGGCGGCGTCTCCTGGGGCTGTTTTTCCTCCTGGCCGGTGCTGTCAGCTGGACTGTCAGAGGCTGCTGGGGTGGGAGCTGTAGTGCTGGTTGCCACGGGAGCCACTGCAGATGAAGCAGGGGACGACTGGCTGGGAGACGGAGTTGTTTTAGGCTGTAGAAAAGATATATTGTCCTTGCTGGAAATTCATTCATTTTGGTCGGATTTTATAGTGGTCAGATTTTATAGCGCCTTGTATCATTAGTGATACACGACACTTGAATGAAAAGAGCCCATCTTAAAAGGAAACCTCGGATCTTGTGCTCCATCATCCTGTACCCACCTTGGTCACCATGACAACCACAAAGTTCTTGTCATCGATTTTGTATTCCTTCAATGCAGTGTCATCATTGAGTATCTTGCCTAGGGAGCAAAGCAAAAATTTTGATTAATTACTCCAAAAATGACCGCATCTATCCGAGTCATTGGCAACGCTGAGTAAACCTATCAGCAAATCTGTTTTTTACTACCGTGTGAAATTCTCCCCATAGTGGCCACTATGCAACAAAGACACAGACGCTGAGGAGAAACATGAGGCACCACATCACATTGCTCTCATGGGACCTTAGCCCAACTGAAAAATTCTACATTCATATCTTCTAATATGTCCTCCATGTTATCTAGATACAACGCTTCACTTCATACAAATGGTAAACCTGTTCGTTGACTCACCAATAACCAAGAGTGGCATAGAAAGATACCTTTCAAGATTTCTATACGTTTCTATTTACAAGATAATGCTAAACCACATTACTTGATAAACCAGATTACAGCATAAATTCCAGCAAACGCACAACACCCACAAATTAAGCAACTGGAAAGAGCGCGTCTGCATGTCTGGATGTACGTTTTGCGATTTGGGTAAACGAACCTGCATATATCAATTTCTGACCAGCAGCCGGAAAACCATCTTTCCCTTTTTCATTTTCAATTCTTTCCTTGAGTGCCTTCACCTGGAAGAACAGCAAAAAAATCACAAGTGAGAGAACATAAAACATTTAATGACAAACATGCGTGTGTGCACACACACACACACACATCGTTTTTCTTTACTGAAAACATCATGCAAATAAGTCACAGTTCAAGTGAGAAAAATAAGTGAACCAATACACTTAACCGGTTGGGCTCTTAGCAGCAGTGACCTCAAGCAAAGGCTTCCTGCAGCTGCTACCCAGAGCTGCACCACGGCGAGGGGCTGCTCCGCTTCCTCTCTACAGAACTGTTCCAGTTCATTGATTTTTTTAGTAATACGTGCAAACAGCATGCACCGAATTGACCATTCCAAAACACAACGTATCCTCTCTCCAAGTCATTCCATTATAAATGTACATGGGTTAACGGGATGTGCAGTGTCAAAATGAACATTTTTAAAGGCTGTGCTTGATTTGACAGACACCACCCACCCCCAGCCTTATAATAGGGATGTTTCTCGTGTGGATGAGCCTGTACCTAAAACAGTGATTAATGTCACTTTAATGGAGATTGTGCCCCAACGCTGCTGCTTTGTGGTGTTTCATCAGAACCACGCCACGCCAAACGTTAAGCCATTATGCCTTCATCATTATTTTCTGAACAATGTATTGTCACTTTAGTCATAGAACTGGTTTGGATTGTGAAGACTGATGCAAAGTATAAAGTCTGCAAGTCAACCGTAACTAAAAGCTGCACCACGACAAATTTCTTCCAGCACTTTCAGTAGAAACAGCCAGTGGAATGTGAGTGATGTGAGAGACTACAGGAGGAAATACAAGTTGTTTTTTTTTTTTTTTGAGTGATTGCACTATATTGACAGGCTTGTAGGTGGTGCTATTTGTTATTCTTGAAATGCTTATCTATGCATTTCTATGTTTTCTAGAGCTGCTCCTTTTATTAAATATTTTACATGAACCAGTCCAATTGAAGAATTTAATCTGAATTATATCACGGCCTTTTTTAGCTGATTACATAAACAACTAGGGGAAAATGTTGAAATCTATAAGTTTGAAGAAAAAAAAAATCAGAATATAACACACACATATACATACATACAGGGGCAGATTAAGGTGTATAGAGGCCCCTAGGCTACAGTAGTCTGTGGGCCCCCCAACCCCGCCCCCCTATATTTTTTACTGGCCAATGGGGGCCCCCTTGCAGGCTGGCACACGTGGGGCCCCTAGGCTTAAGCCATATCTAGCCTGTGTGTTAATCCGCCCCTGCATACATATATAAACATAAACATATACACACACACAACCTATACGTGTCTATACACACACACACACAGCACCAAACCCTACACTGATTTCCAGAATTTCTAGATACAATTTGGAGCTCGCTGTTCCCTCAATAACTGCAAACTGTCCCGAGCATAAGGCGGCCCCAATCTACTAGAATTCCTCCTTGATCCTCCACAGATATAATGGAATACTGGTGGCGGTATGCATTGTTTTATTACTCCAAATATAACACTGAAATTTTGGAAAAAGGTTCAGCTTTATCCTTACATGACCAAAGTCTGTACCGGGGATGCCTCATTCGGAGCTCATGAATGCAGATGTTGCCCTCATGAACGCAGATGTTACCCTCATGAACGCAGATGTTACCAAGTGCCAGCAATGGCAGCAAATCATTAACTGTTACCTAGAGGTGGGTGATAAATTGATTTTATCGATTAATTCGAATTTACATAATTTTTGCGCCGTCGGACACAGACCAAACAAGTCCTCGTTGCAAAGTCTGTTTAAAAACTGTTGCAACCAAAGGAAGCAGCACAACAAATTTATTCCAGCACCTAAAGCAGAGGCACGCAGCAGAGTGGGAGAAGTGCAGCTCCCAGCGAAATGAAAATACCTGCAGCACCAGCACAACATCCAAAGTTAAGCAAGCAACCGTCCCTGACACGTTTTGAACTGTGTGCCATATGATAAGAATGGGGCACGGTGGAAGGCGATAACAGACGCTGTCGCGATGTATATTGCAAAAGACATGGTGCCCATACATACTGTGGAAAAGCCGGGATTCATTAACATGCTAAAAGTTTTTACAAGTTTCTGAAAGTGTTTACAATGGCATGGTCTGCCATCTCACAAGCATCTTTTTTGGCTTGTCAGATTGCACTTTATTTTTTTTATTTTTACTTTAGAGTTAAAGTTAAAACTTGTGTTGAACCATTTATGTGTCATCTGTAGTTTGATTTTGAGGAGGGGAGGGGAAAATCGATAAAAATCGAAAATCGGATTTATTGTGGGAAAAAAAAATCAGATTTTATTTTTAGGCCATATCGCCCAGCTCTACTGTTACCCTTGACTTTTTTGTCATCTTATTACACGGCAGCCTCTTCCTGGGATCGCTGCAGGGCACCCACTCCTAAGCAAAGTACCACTGCTTCCTGATCGCTTCCTTTACTACGGCATTTACCTGACTAGACTGATGGAGACCCAAGTCTTTTAACATTGATCTGCAACCCTTTGCTGCCTTATCAGCTTCAACTTCTCCTCAGGTTCCCCTTGATTAGGGCATGTTTTGAATCAACAGATTATTTTTGAAGAGCAAGTTGTCAATATCTATGCATTTTTAATAAAGACTGGAACATGTGTTTGTCCATTTTTAGAACAGAATAAGATCATACCAGAACTGATGCAGGAATCCACATGATTTCAAACTTCATAAGCCTCCCAGTTTTAGTTTAGTGCCTGTCAGAATTACAGTGAATGACCATCACACTCAAACCACGCTTCAAATACAAAAAAAAAAAAAACTTTGGGAACTTTGGTTAATGGGATTCTTAAAATGTACCTGATCTCCCTTTACAGAACTGGGAGGTTCCTGGCAAAGGGCCTCCACTTCCTACCAGTGTTCAGCACTATTAAGTCTATGAATCAGACATTCCCTATATTTCACTGTAAAGTTTTCATAGTGAAATTCAAAGCATTCCCTCCTACTGAGGGAAACCAGACAGATACACACAACTTGCAAACACTGAACTCACGTCAGGTTGTCTATCAGTGTAAAGCCAAAGTGCTGCAATAAAAGACTGTAAGAGACCGGAGATGGTGAACTTCCCAAGGCCGCCCTATTATGAGCAGCAAGCAGCCAGTGAGCAGAACCAGCCCATGCCTCCCCCAGTAATTCTACTGGCTCAAGGACAGGCAGTGAATCACTGCTAAACTGACAAGATACCCTGACATGAAGAGACTAGATGTCCTACTCACAATTTTTGTACAAAAGGTAAATGTTTCTTAAACCTGTCCTCTGGGACCCCTAGACCATTGACAGGAGTCCAGTGGGGAACTGGGATGGGGCAAAACCTTCTACCCCCAAAGGTGCCTGTGGAAGGGGAAGGCACACAGCATCACGAAGGACTGCAGCCACCCAGGATGCCAGCTGTTCTCTTTGTTATCATCTGGCAGGTGATATAGAAGCATTGCTGAACAGGCTACCAGACTCAAGAACAGCTTGTACCATCAGGCCATCAGACTCCTTAACTCCAACACTTAAAGATTCCACACTGCATTGTTACCAATATATCACAAAACTCTTAACTCTGTCTACAATGTTAACTATGCAACCACTAACTGGTACTGTGCAATTATTGGTACTTACACGTCATCTTCTCCAATGTGCAATACTGGTGGGTGCTTGCACTACACCCACCCACCCATGTATACATACACATACATTCACTTATTTATGACTTTTTAATTCTCTCTGTTTTTCTTATCTTCTAAGTACATTTATTTAAATATCACCTTTAAAACTTCTGTAGGGCTCCAAAACCTAGAGCCTTGTTTCTTCTCTCGTCCAACGAATTAAAATTGCAATAATGATTCAGTCAGCAGCCCAATAAAATCTTAAAGTTCATTAAATTAAAAAGAAAAAGAAAAAACATGAAACATGCCCATCAGGGATAAGGCAGTCAGAAACCTGTAAACATAAGTAAATATACTTTTACCCTTAATTTACATTTTTCCAAGTTAGATTTTGTGACTTATGCGATTTTATAAGGTTCAAATACTTATTTTGTCAAATCTCACTCAGATTATTTCCTCCTAGACTTAATGTAAGCGCTCAAAATTTCGTCCATTTCCTTGTGCTCGGCGCTGTTTGACCACATAACATAAATTAATTAGCATTACAATTTATACAGAAAAATACCGAAATTCACTGTTTCGACTTCACGTTTGGACACGTGCGGATGCAGGGGGATACTTCTGTAGCACCAGATACCAGTTCCGGAAACAAGAGGGTCCGTGTGAGCTTGAAATGACAGAAATTAAAATTTTATATTAATATGTAACTGCACTACAGTAGGGCACTAGGAGAAAGATGGATACTAATACTAGGAAGGTGGAATTCGGCTACAGGTAATTAAATTAGGTAAATATCTAAGCATAACCCGAACAAAATTGCAATTACCCGGAACAGCGGGAGCCAGAAATTGTAACTATGAACAAACTGGACTCAAAAAAGGTGTTTTCCTAGACCTCCAAGTTCAGCGGCCTCTTTAGCCGTTAGCTTAAACATGGTTGATCAAGGCCGCGGTATTAAAACAATAATAGTAATAATAATAAACTCCTACGTATATGATGGTGGAGGTTAAAATGCTCATCATCTAACGTGTACACTGCAGCATCGTGGTAATGTGGGTAATAAATTACATTTACCGAACAGGCCTGGCCTGCACACAGCCCCGAACCATCGCCGGCACTCAGATACTGACTGGCTTGGTGAAAGGCTACCTAGCCCCAAAACTTTTAAGATACTTCTCGTAAAGTTGTGCATCGTATATTAATAGGAGGGAGGACTCGAGCAACCGTTCAGCCAGCAAGCTTGTTGGCCACGTTTCCAGAGCTTTAAAGAATACTCCCGTGTGTCTGTTCGCATGCACTCCATCAGCTCATCCCAACCCACTGCGGCGTCATTTCCGATCTTACCGTCTCCTCTCCGTCAATGTCGATCTTGAAAGTGTGTTGCTGAAGGGTTTTCAGAGTAATCTGCATTCTGACAACAACGCTTGGCTTCCCGGGGCTCTTTGACGCGCTCTGGTGCTCTCCTGCCGCTAGCCGTTAGCTCATCACGGCCTACCCGCCGACATCATCCTGTGTGCCTTTTTCCTGAGCATAAACAAACCTGAGGCAGTTCACGCCACTACGCATGCGTCGCATGCTCCCGAAACACGTGGCTTCCGCAGTAGAGAGTACGACACCGGAAGTGTGCGTACACTGTTTTTGGGTACTTTGGCCGTCTGGGTATCACTGCTCCATTTCAATTTTGCTTCTGTGTATTGCGTAAATTATTCACTATAAGCATTGACATTACTCTCTGTCCATATAACCACTTGGGTTTTTGCTGAAGACATCTTAGTTAACTTATTTGGGAAATTAATTGTGTTTTTCAGGTATATAGTTAGTAGGGTTGCCAACTTTCTCAACCCAAATGAGGGACACTTTCTTGCAGGTTCGCGCACAGAGCAGCTGACCAACAATAATGGAAATTGCAAGGTTTCATACTGTAAGTCTACACATTTCACAGTGTAAAAGGACAAGCCACTAGTGGCTAGTGCACACACGCACACCAACAACCGTGTCTCATAGCAACGTTTACATGAGTTTTGCCATGCTTACAGTGGTCTATTATTGGCTGACGAGGCTGTGATTGGAATACGGGACTGGAGCTGCCCCTGAAGGGACAAATCAAAATCACCCATATTTCGGGATGTCCCAGACAATTCGGGACGGTTGGCAACCCTAATAGTTAGTACGCTTTATCTAGTTAATAGTTTTGGGACATACTTTGCTCACATGGGACAAGCACACAAGCACATGGGCTAAAGTTCAGTTTGAGATGACATTTGAGTCCTTAAGGCATAGAAGGGATTCAGTAGGCTAAAGTCTCAGGGGAGCCTTTTCCCACTGCAAAGAGTCCAATCCCAAAAAATAATTTCCAGCTTTTAGACAATGTGATGCAAAGGTTTGACCTTGAAGCGGTATTGCAGCCTTGTAAAAGCCTCACCTATTAGACAACAGAGGAACATCAAGATGCATAAAACACGATTATGTGGGAAGGCTGAAAATAATGAATAATACAAAATTTTGGATGTTTTGATAAGCCCATCTAGATAGTTCCAGTAGTCTAGACCAACATATGGCTTGACAGCTTACTAAAATACTGGTGAATGTTGGGTTATTGAATAGAGCAAATCTGCTGGTTCGGCTTATTGCTGCCCTGTGTTAAGAGAACGTGATGTCCTTGTCAGGGATGACAGCAAAGTTTTTGACAACTTTTCATGATACTGTCATTGAGTTATTTAGTATGACAGTGAGCTCCCGGTGAAGTGATAGATAAGAAATAATGCAGCCCTCTTCAAGAGACGTCCACGAGATATGTACAGATCCAGCCGCTTAAAATTTCCCCTCCCATCTGGCTGGCAGCCAAATCCCAGCCAAGTTCCTTCCAAGTACCAGCCGAAAGGGAGAGCCCCCCTTCTTCTAGGGGTGGGCCTATATTTCCCTCTAAACCCGCCCATTCATTCACTAGCAGGGCGATACCATTAGATGGCGCTTTCTTTACAAAAACAGACTCCATTGCTGTGACCCTCACCTGCTCATTTACATCTGAATGTTGGTGGTGCTGTTAGACTATGAGAATTGCATGCTTTGAACTCTCCAGTGCTTTTTTAATGCCATTCAGTGACTGATGTTGGGAAGAC
>JAODJU010000040.1:31322328-31373542 GCA_026776725.1 Gnathonemus echidnorhynchus
CCCACTTGGCTTCTGATGAGCCACACCTGCTCCTGGTATTTACCTGAGAACAGGTGTGACTCATCAGAAGCCAGGTACGATAGAAAACCTACTGGACGGTGTCTCTTCAGGACCGGAGTTGGAGACCCCTGGTCTATAGCAAAGTTGAGATGGACAGCAATGCTTTTTTTGTCTTTAATACCCATGAACATCACTCTTAAGTCTTTACAAAGACTCATGAACACAGATGAAGTGCAAGAGATGCCTGTAGATCCTTTGCTGTCATTCTAAAATTCTTTTGTAACTCTTTCTAGATTCTTCTCCTTTGAACTTCTGAACATAATTCTGAAGAGCAGATTAACAAAAGAGTGTCTTTTCTTTTACACTCATTGCCCAGGTCATTAGGTGAAAAAATCCTGCTCTTCCAGAATCTCATGACTACAGCAGTATGACAGGGTCGAGGTCATCAGTTACAATGTGGCTAAGCATTAGAACAGCTAAGACGTGTGTTCTGAGCGGATTTTGAGGTGTGATTGTGGCAGATGCGATGGTTCCAGCATCTCAAACAGCCACCTTCGTGGGATTTTCAGTGCATTGTCTGTAGTGTAGAGAATGGTATAACGAACAAAAAAAAGTCAATGACATTTCTGTTGCTGAAAACACCTTGCTAATGAGAGGTCAGAGGAGAATGGCCAGACTCATTAAAGCTAACAGGAAGGTCTCAAATGGAAAAAATAACAGCTCAGAAAAGCAGTGATGTGCAGAATGGCTGCTGTTGAACACAAAACTCAAGTACTCTCAAAGCGAACTGGAGTCAAAATCGAGCCCTGCTTTCTATTAGCTAATTGTACATCATAAAGAGGATACAGGGTGTATAAGGCAAAGCAGGTCAAACCCCCACTTAAAGTTACTCAAACACCCGATTCCAAATATCCTCTTTACAAGAGCTCATTATTCTAGAGGTTCGCATACTTTTTACACCAACTGACTGTACCAATTTGTCGCCAAAGATATGGCAATATAAAAACATGTGCTGTTTATTTAACAAGATATCTGTATTATTATGACCCAGATCAAGATCAGATCACATTTTAGGGTCCGTTCATGCATAAATCCCGGGAATATCACAAAAGTCTAGGTATGTGTTGAACATGGACTCACTTATAGCAAGTGAAGTAGGAGCAGTCTTTGCACTTGTAGAGTTTCTTGCCACCATGACGGTCGCGGTAGTGTCTGCGCAGGCTCTGCATGTAGCCAGAGCTGAACTCGCAGAATTCACAGGTGAGCACTGCGTCCGCAGGTGTCGGGGCTGGGCTGGGCGTAGCAGCCTGTACCGCCTCCTGGTAGCAGCTGAGCTCCTGCTGCGCATTCGCAGGGTCTGTATACGTCGCATCTGTGAGGTGAACAAATTCAGGAGAAACTTCGTCGTTCTTATCAAAAGAAGGAAATAGGTCACCCATCCTTTTTGGATAATAACTGAGGCAAATTCGCCATGACTAAAGCAGCTACTTTAAAGGCAAAGCATTGTGTTACTTCGGATCTAAACTCACAACCTCACATCTGCGAGTTTAGAAAATCACAAACATTCCCTAACATCTGGTTCCACTTCTCAGGCAATTGGGGCACTTATAATATCCCTGGATCACGGGAAATTCTAGACAGCATGGTGCTGACAGTTGGTTGAGGTTGACTCATGTTTTAAAATATGCACCATGTATTTTGCTTTAAGGCAGAGGATGGGTTTTTTTCCCCTCTGGTTTAATCCCTACAATCACCCGTGCTGACATTTAATTTGAGGTCCCCAGGTTTCACATTCATTGGCAAATACAGTCAAAAACAAAGAAACTATGGATGAGTCCCACTCATAATTCCTAGCGGGCAATGAGAGCGCCATCTTTCTCGGGTGATTGTACACGTTGATATTTCTTATTTTTCCATTGAGAAAATAGACAACCTTCTCTCTAGTGATGCAGCAATTTTAACCCCACACAGAGGAAAAAAAAAGGTGGTCCTCATTGTTTTTGGACATAAAATAGAAAATAATTTTTTTTAAAAATCACTGACATTACCCGTAAGCTTAACCAAAAGGCCAGCAGACTGGACACAGAAAAATCAGCACATACAGAGACTCCTTGGGTCAAAGTAGCAAAAAATATTTTTTTCTGAAGGATGCAATAAGAATTTTAAGAGAGCAAATGAAAGAAAAAAAAAATCTTAAAAATCAGACTTCAAATCAGTATTGTGAACACCGGTCAGATCACACTCAAGGAGAAATGAGTGCAGGAACCCACAATTCCAAAGGCTTCATAAACACATTCTCACAACAGTACGTCTAAAGTCGGAGTAAATATATGGTTTACCCTAAAGTTTTATACATAATTCCACTGGATAAAAAAAATTAGGTCAGCAAGGTTCCTGGAAGAGAGGTAATAACAGTGTCACGATTGAGTCTTTTCTCCATATGAGGTTTTAGCCATAATTCAGACTAATGAAAGGTACAGCCAATATCCTTTTAGAAGAATCCACTTGTATAACTATTAACCGAAATCTACAGTATACATCATATTTTGCCATAGTTGTTGCCATAGCGATAAATATCACTATTTAGTTCAACACCGCGCACAAAACTAGCAAATTAGGAGACCATTGAGGCAAAACACGTAAATGCAGGAAAATCTATAAATGGGGCAGATAGGGCAGTGAGTACAACAAAAAGAGAGAGAGAGGGATCTCTTAGACACACTGCGGGGTACTGACCAGTGGAGTCGATGGCGACGGGGAGCTTCTCGCCCATCCGGGTGGGCCGCTGCGGACGGACTGTCGACTGAGCGGCAGCACGGAGCCTGGGGAGGGTGAGCACCTCTCCATGGACCTCCTGGGAGTGCTCCTTCAGCTGGCTGATTGTCATGAAGGACTGAGGGCAAGACAAGCACCTGTATGTGTTCTCACCTGGTCAGGAACACAACCAACATGCCTGCATTAGAGATTTACATCTCAGCAGTCGGCTAAGGGCCACCTTGATGCGATCTTGCTGCATCACAACGCCCTGGCCTTCCCAAAGCCCCTCTGCCCCATCCCACCCTCCAAAAGCATGGATAATCGTATTATCAAAATGTACTGCAAGCCGGGTGCAGGCAAAACCTTTGAAGGCAAACAAGATTCCAGCATGACTGCCTCTTCTGTTTCCCTTTAATTAATATGGCAGACAGAAGCAGGAAACAAATGATGTAATGCGTCAGTATACTTAACGGTCTATCTTGGAGATTTCACACAGCCTCTAAGCCATAGCCAGTTGCTGCCATCACAAGGTTTATTTATAAGGCGAACCCAGTGCAATTTTAAGGAAAGCTTCTTAAATCCATCAATCCATTTCTTGCACATGAAGAAAGGGGAAATACAGCAGAAAAACGACCTGTTCAGCATCTAATATTTCAATGCCAGGCCCTACAAGAAAGCCTCATGAAGAAGCAGCAGCTCACCTCAGCAAATAGATAAATAAGCAAGCTGTGATATGAGCTGAATATGAACTGTAAACTGAATCTACCACAGCAGTGTGTATGGAGAAGTGAATTTTTGGTCTAGTACATAAACTTGGTTTTTGGCCTTTGAAGCTTCTCTTCCTATAAATTTTAATATTTTGCAACATTAAGTGTTGTTAATTGTCTTGTCAATATACTTGTAATGTTGATAAAGCTTTGCTATGTGATATCAACTGCACGGTAAAAGGCGCCACATAACTCAATCAAATGGTCCCAAATCTAATACGCCTTCATGCTTAATCCTTGCTCTCACCGCAGAGCCAATATGCCCTACGGAAAGGCCGAGGTCGGGATACTTAACGGGATATTATGTATCGCGCCGTTCTCACCTGGATGGGCTTTGTTCAGGTGGCTTTTGAAACGGCTCAGGTAGGCAGACTTGGAGAGGAAGGGCTTGCGGTGTCGATGGTGGGACAGAATGTGTCGCTGGAGGCTGGGGACGGGCACGGGGGCACAAGAGACGGAGGAAAGAGCGTCAACAGCAAAAAGCCGGCAGTGCCCAACCTTATGGTGACAACCATCGCACCATATCATCCGTGATTCATCCATCCATTTCCTCGCCATCACATTAAAACTGCTACCTACGTTTCCTATTTTAAATGTATGACTGTCTGGCAGTAATTAGATCCTCATCACATCACTTTGTGGCACAGCAATCGACAAGACGCCCTGCTGGATTGGCCCCATGTTTGTACGTGAACCCAACAGCACAAACATGACCTCAGTGGCAACTGGAGACACCTTCCAAATGTAGTCAACATTTAACATGAAATATTTGTAGCTAAATGTTGCGAAGACACAAAGCCAAAAATTTTTAAAATAAACCAACACAACATGCTAATGTAATAAAAAAGTGGGCATAAAAGCAATTAAGAATTTGAAAGAATGTACAGTTTCACACGTATCGGAAAATAAGCCTCTTCTTGAATACGCTTGATTTAAATACTGGCTGTGAAAGCAGATAGAGTAATATACTACACAAGTCATATCAGACCGCCGAGAGATAGTGGGAAAAAGCTGACACCATTAAAGCAACGACAGGAAGCACAGAGGCTCGGCAAGCAGAACCATCATCCTGTAGATGCAGGTATGAATCTGCCGCCAGCCGTGGGCATCTTCTCATTATGCCCAAGTGCGTCTCCTCTGAGAACTCCAACTTCACCTCGGCGATTTGTGATGAGGACTCGTAAAATAAATAATGGAAGAATGCTTTTAGCGAGTCACCCTAAATTAATGGGTGTGTTTGTGTCTGTCTTTATGTGTGACTGAGAGAGTGTCGGAGAGACGGAGAAGGAAAACATTACAACGGACTGACAGATATCCCAGCCGCAGTGGACTGTGTCATTTACCCCAAGTATTTTGGCTTGCATTCTAGGTGAAAGCGGTTACTGAAAACAGACAGCAAGACAGAAGAATGAAACAGAGGCCGTCTCAGGCAGTCTCTCCGTACTTGTGCCTGAAGGGGGAGCTGAACGGGCAGTACTGGCAGATGTACTTGTCTTCTCGCCTGCTCAGGGCTGTTGCCATTGCCGAATGGCTCCTCTCGTGTGAACGCAGGCCCTGCATGGACATGAACACGCGGTCGCACTGGCCACACGCGTGCTTTTCCACCCGCCGCTCGCTGACGGCCACCAGCTTGCCCGATCCGTGCTCTGGCTCCGGCATTCCGGGCTTGGCGTCAGTTGCCACGGCGGCGGCTGCCTCAGGCGAAACTGGACTCAACCTGAGGGTGGCAGGCTCCGCCTCTTCCAAGTCACCATTTAGTTCTCCGTCGGCTGGTGCAGACACTGGTATTTCTGGTACTTCATGCTAATAAAAAAGGTGGAAAATAATTGGAAAGGAGCAGTTTATGGTATTTATAGCTAAAGGTCTTAGCTGCCAGGATTACTGCTTTTATTGCATTTCATATCTTTTCCCACATTAATGAGATGTGTTTTATGCAACTATACCATCTACAACTACTACAAGTTCAAGATTCTGCTCATTGACGTAATGTTTGTGTGAACAGTGAAGAGCGATCCAACCCATACAGCCAGTTTTCAAACGTCACCTTTTCAGGAACGTTTCTCACGGTTTTCAGGGGGGTGCGGCTGTAAAAATCGAACCACCCATTGTGCACTTCAGCTCAAGTCATGCTCAAATAATCGCTGTCGAGTTGGGGCCTGAGTTTAGCAGGTGAATAAGCTATGCGCTCCATCCCATGGCCCCAGTCGGCTGCCATCCTTTCCCCTCACCCAGGAAGAATCCCAAAAAAGCATTTGCAGCCCCTCGGAGACAAACTTTTTTTTTTTGGTTTAAGAGGAACTTCATGTATCTGGTTGGGAAAAAAAGCGCAACACAACTTGACCTGCTTATGAGAACGAAAATACTAGAACTCCTGGAGAACTTGCCAGTCCTGCTGTGTGAGCGAAACCTAATTTATATAAAATCACATCAGGAAAAGATCATTATTCTAGTCACAGCACTTGACTGCAAACTCTTAAAATACCACATGTACTTTTACCCAGTGCGTTCCTTTAAATCACTCCACAGTCTCTCAAAAAAGCCTCTGGACAGTCATGCAGCATACAGAAACATTTGGCTTAGCTTGCAGAAACCAGTTTGGCTTCAGTACCAGATGAACCTCAAATCCCTTGCTCTGTTTCCGTCTTCCAGCCCTTTGGCTCCAGTGAAGAATGGTTAAATCCTTACCATTACCCACTACCCCTGAGGCAATGGCACCTTCTCACCGGGATTATCACACCCTCCTCCCCACCACAGGACAACATTCAGAGCCACCAGAGAGATGGAGTAACTTTCAAAAGCCTTTGAGGAAGTTAACCGAAAAAAAAAAAAAAAAATCAGCACCCTGCAAATTATCACCATCTTGAACAGTAACAACCACAATGTCTGACAAGTTCAGAGGCCTGATAATGTGACCTCACACATCCCGAGGACGTCATTCGACACCCCTGCAGTCACAGTGCCACCCCTCACCTTCACGCGGCCTGCCTTGGTCTCTCCATACTGGACATGCTTCCTCAGGTGGTTGCAGATAGCCCTGAGCGTGGGGTGGACTTCCACACAAAAGTTGCACCTGTACCCTATTGGGACATTAGTGGCATGGTTCTCCAGCTATGGAAAAGAAAATTGAAGATCGAAAATTAAATCCAATTGTGACCTTTCAATTACACATCACTCATCAGCACGAAAACAGATTCTTTGCAAGAAGTATCGCAACAACTAAATTCTTACCCAAAAATTCACGATCATCATCAGACAGGGTCATGTACAGTATTTTTATATTTAAAGGTACACACCTTTTCTGGAGTGCCGTCCAACTGTTCGGCTCCCTTCTGCTTGTTAAGGAGCTGTTTCCTCCTCTCTTGACGCTCCACACGCTTTCGGATGTCTTCGTTGTGGCTGGTTAAGTGGGTACTGAGTTCTGGGAGGCTGAGGAACTTGAGGTCGCATCGGGTACACTGGTAGCTGTCAGCGGCATTTCCCATGGGGCCAGCCAGGGTGGCGAAGTCTCGCTTCAGGTCCTTGCTATGATGCTCGGTGTAGTGCATGCAGAGCAGCTCGGCCGTGTTGAACGACAGCTTGAAGCACCTGCTGCACTTGAACGGCAGCCTCTCCGAATCGTCCTCCTGCTCCGTCACGCAGGGCTCCTCGGTCGCCCTCTTTTCTTCCACCTCAGCAGGATTCTCAGGTTCCTTGTCGTACACTATAGTGAAGTAGCGCCCAAGCTTACTAGAATGCTGCTTTTTGGGAAAAACGCCAGGATGACGCTTGATGTAATGGGAGACGATGCTCTTTCTGCTGAAAGCCTGAAAAGAACAGAGGGAGCATTTCCTCTTTTCCACAGCAACCCTGAGCTCCTCGCTCAGCATGGGGCCTTGCTCTTCAGCTGCAGGCACCACCACTTTGCTGGGTTTCTCTGTGGCGGTCTTAGACGCAGCCAAGCAGTGAGTGTAGTATGCGTCAATGTGATGTCGCTTTTGGTAGTGTGCTGCGAGGCCTTTGCGAATGGGGTTTGTATAAGAGCAGAGGGCACACTTAAAGACATTGTTCTTACCCTCAGGTTGTGCCCGGACATTGTTGTGTTTAATGCGATAATGGCGTGCTATACCTTTCCTGGTGGAGCAGAAATACTTGCAAAGTTGACATCTAAACGATTGCTTTTCACCTTTGTCAACTGAAAACTCAGAGAATGCAGCATGAAAATCAGTAGCATCTTCCACATCTGCTAGACTACTTTCAACATGCGTTTCATCCATGTTGCTAGAAAGATCTGCAAACGTAGGCCTGAACATATCTGAAGCCGGTTGATTGTGATATTTCTCATAGTGAATCTTCAGTTTTTCTAATGTTCCATGAGTATATGGACACATTTTGCACCTGTAAGCACCAAACCCCTGCCTCTGAGATTTGTACTTTTCTTCCCCTTCGTTAACATCTAGAACTTCTTCGATGTCATCTGCAAAATCCTCAGCAGTAACTTTAATTTGAGGATGCCTCTTCTGGTAATGAGTCAGCACCCCATGTATACGAGAGTTCACATACGGACAATGGCGACACTTGTAGACCGAACTAGGATTGATGTCAGTTTCCTGTGCAAAATCAGCTGCCTTTACTTTCATGCCAGGGTGCTTTTTGCCATAATGGGTTAGAAGACCATGAAGGCTGTTGTACTCTGAGAAACAAACAGTACACTGATATGGGTTACTGGAAATTGATGTGCTGGGAAATGACTGATGTGAGACCATTTTTGTCAGCTGCCCCGTGAGATCCAATGACGGTTCTTGGCCCTGCTCACAAGCATGACTGTTAAACTGGCCGGAAATAAGGGAGAGATCTTCTTTTGTGGAAGTCTGCCTCTTTTCTGAGGACAGGTTACCTTTGATGATATCAAGCAGCACAGAGTCATCACCTTTGACAGCCCAAGGGTGAACAGCCTGGTAGTGGTTGGTGATGTCCCAGATGGAACAGGCTTGAAAGGCACAATCTTTGCATTGGTAATGCTTGGAGTCAGCATTTCCTACTGACTGAGAGGCTGTGGTGTCGGGTCCTGCCCATAATTTGGTGGCCATGTAGGTGTAATCCACATTGTGCTCAGGGTGACGCTTTTGGTAATGCATGAGAAGTCCATTTGGTTCTGGATGGAAATAGATGCACCACTCACAGTGGTACCCAGCCTCTAATATGCCATCTTGATAAGCCCAGTGCAAAATTGTCATGGCTGTAGCTTTCACTGTTGGGTGGTCCTTCTTTAAATGTTTCTTTAGAGCGTATACGTAAGGAGATGTGTAAGTGCAGTGCCTGCACTTTAAGGCCCGAAGTGGCCTCGTCGCCTCAGAGTCAGAAATGGCAGCAGGGACAGATGAATTATTGGACTGAGCTCTTTCCCGCTGACTCCGCACTACAGCAGTATGTCTTCGAACCAGATCAGCATTTGCTTTCACATCTCTGTGTTTTTTCTGGTAATGGATCAAGACTCCTTTGACAGTTTGGTTCCCATAGTCACAATGCTGACAAAAATACAGCATTCCCACCTCTCCTTTGTCACCACCAGACTTGGTATGGGAAGAATTATCTACCCCATTATTGCTGATTGATTTCAAGAATTGTTTTGGTGGTGCAATCTGCAACTCTTCCATTAACTTCATTAGACCAGAGGTAGGGGGAGCATGCTTGATATATTTTGCAGTTACCTTTATTTCTGGGTGCCTCTTTTGGTAATGGACAAGCACACCCACAACTGACCGGTTACTGTACACACAGTGTTTGCAGTAGTAAATATCTTCATCCATTCCCATAGGAATCACATTTGATGTCTTCAAGGAATTAGAGGCGCTCGCATCAGGCGTGTCATTATTTGAAGCTTGAGCTCTATCTACAGAGACAATCCTCATTGTTTTCTGGATACGAAAGTACGATGCCTTCTGCTCTGGATGCTTTTTCTGGTAATGAACCAGGACAGAATGCATGTTTGGACTGGCAAAAGAGCAATTGTCACAGTCGTAGACCACTACATTGTTAACCACAGATTCTTTCATGACTTCTGTCTCTGTGTAGTACTCTTGACTTTTGGAGCTCTTATGGACTGGACTAAATTGCACAGATGATCTGGATCCACTTGAAGAATTACTAAAGTTCTTGGGACCAGAGTTTAAGATCTCCCTCAGTGTCTGCGACTCAATGGAATCTTTGTGACGTGGCTCAACAACATAGCTGGAAAAAATCATGGCATTGTTTATTTTCACCGTAGGGTGCATTCTTTGATAATGTGGCATCAAACTTCTAACATTTGGGCTGGTGTACAAGCAGAAACGACACTTATATACCAGATCCGGCTGATTGAAGTTTAGCACATTCATGGCTTCAGGGTGATGCTCCACGTAGTGCTGATTAAGATCATCAAAGGTTGTATACTCTACAAAGCACTCTAAACACCGGAAAACAGCACTCTGATCTTCAGGATCTAAAATGTATCGGAAATTAAACTTGATATATGGGTGCATTCTTTGATAATGAGTGCTGACACTGCGTGCTGATTTGTTTTGATACTCGCAATGTTTGCAATAAAATAGGGTGGCTGTGTCATCACTGTAATCACTGCCATGCCGGAAAACCTCCCCTCCACTGTCTTTTTCAGCTTGATCCAGCAAGCTTTTAGACCCAGCTGAAGAGGCACACTCATTTTCATTGTCATTGTCATCATCATCTGAAATAGTCAACTGAATCAATGTGTTGCTTGACTTCAGTTTCTCATGAAGGAAGAGCTTCTGTTTTCCCTCCTCTTGGGTATCCTTCAATTCTCTGGAGTACTTACGACGTGGTCGTGAGATGCAGTGTTTCTTTGACAGTTGCGTGACTTCAATATCGACTTTGTCTTCATCGGTTTCATTTTCACCATTCTCCTCTTCTTCCTCTTCATCATCTACCTCCTCTAGGTTAATAATGGCCTCCTCCTTTTGCGAGCTTTGGCTGATTTTACTTTGCAGATTGTTTGCAATTTCATCTATTCTGGTTCTCTTCTTAACCGGAGATAAATCGAGGGGTGAGTCATTGATTGATTTCCTCGCACTCTTATTGACAAGCTTTTTTGACGAAAATCCAAGAATAGATGTTTGGGTCTTCTTCACATAGCTTGAAGAACTATAGATTTCATGTTCAGAGTCCAGCTGCTGATTTGGTGAACCATCAAGAGTGTCTGCCTTCATGTTGTCACAGTAAGAATGCTTGTGCTGTTGGTGAACACGAAGTCCTTTCAGTGTGGTTGTAGAGTAGCTGCAGAGGGAGCAGTGATAGGACTTCTCTGGATTGATTTCTGCTATTCCACAGGATTTTTTGCTAGAGACTTTGGAGCTGACATTTCCTCCATTCATTGGCTCTTCATCCTGAATGTACAGACTGTCATCCATGTTTTCCCATTCAGAGGATGTCTCCACATGACACTGCTTATGAGTGCCAAGTCTGAGTGGATTAGTGCATATGAAAGGACATTTGTCACATTTGTATAGAGTCTTCTTGCCAGAGAGATGGATTTTTTCAATGTGACGAGAAATGCTCTGACGATGCATGGTCAAGAAAGAACAAAACGGACACTGGAATCTGTTCATATGCTTTTTGAATGGTATTCCCTTTGTTTCAAGCATCTTATACTCCTCATCAGACAGCAGCTGTTTTTTAGAATCATCAGATAAATGAGCAAGAGTATCATCCATATCTTCTGCTTCATCATCTGAGCTACTTCCCAGTATTCTTCTGGTCTCAAAGTCCACTCCTGAATTAGATACATCAGACATAACAAATGTTGGTCTCTCTGATAAAGTAGAGGTTCCTGTACTATTAGGTATCTTAGATTTCTTCTGAGAATACTCGTAAGATGAAAAATCATCCACCTGTCCAGGGGTGGACCGTGCTGCACTTTCAGAGGAGCCCATAAAGCCAGTATTAACAGATGACACGTCTTTACCATTCAAGCTATTGGATGGCAATGCAGAATTAGGACTACTACTGGGAGAATGAAGTGAGCTGGTTTTGGATGAATCAATACTAGTATCCCCATCTTGCTGCTGAATTGATGAAATTCTCTTAACCATATTACGGTGTTTTTTCATCATGTGATCACACCAGCGCTCTCGTCGAAGTGTCTGGTATCCGCACCACTCACAGGAAAAGTTTCCCCTGGATTTTGTAAGAGGTTTGACCATTGATTCCAAAATACTACGTTGTACTACCTCCTCTGGTAATTCCAAACTGGCTTCCTGGGTAGGCAGCATAACTGAATTTGTGGCTAAGTCGTTATCAGGAGAGTCCAAAAGGATATATTTATGAAACATCTTTTGGTGTTTCAAAATCCGAGCACGGCGAGGAGATTTGTATGTGCAGTACTGGCAGGAGAACACCTTCCTCATACCTTCATGCATGAGAATGCTGTAGCTAGTTTGCTTAGAGGTTTGTGGGGGTGATGAACTACCCTCAGATGCCGCACTGACAACTGCGTGTACTCTTTTGGTGTGGTCGTTAAGGAGTGATTTTGATCTAAAGTAACGTACACAAAATTTGCACTGGAAAAACTGAGTTGTAGACCTAGAGGGCTGGTTCACTGATCGTTTGTGAGTAGTCTGTGATGAACCAGTAAAAGGTTCAGGGTCCAGGTCCAAGGAATGGAGCTCTGAGAAAAAAAACAGACATATCTCTAAACACAATCATAGTAACTCAAGCTCAGTTGGGATATTAACAGAAGTTACACATTTTCAGTTGACTTGGGAAGTTGCATAAAGTATACTGGCACCTCAGCGCTCTGTTTTGCAAGTTAAAGTGTTTAATAAAACGGCAAAGAAAACGACCACGATAAAACTGTCATACTCCACATTCCACATTGTGTGGTTTAGCTTACAGGCTAATGTCAAAGCTAAAAAGAAAATAAAACCATTGAAATTGACCCATATCAGTACTTATACAAATAGATTAAACAAGCTAAGAGATAAACCTAAAGGGGTATAATGCTTAGTTTAAAAGAATAAAAATGTCTTTTAATACTTGGTTATTGGATTGGTTAAAACCTCAATGGGTAATACAAAAATCATTGGCTTCTATTGTTAAAAAAAAGCAATAAACAGCTTCCTAAGATCAGTTGATTAGCCACTAAAAAAATGACCCGACTAACCATCCCTCAAGAATACTTGCAAACGAATATTGTTGTTTCTTCCAAAATCAAATATTTTAAAGCAATCATGAATGGGTATTTTGTATTTATAATCAAATACATATTTTTAAAACACATTTATGGAAATACATTTGCTATATATATATATTTTACCCATTCCTGAGCAATATCAACCAGTCCGATGAGATAATACCGGCTTGCTCGTCCTCCTCGGTTTGGTGGAGCGAGTTGAGAGAGTTGGACCCAGAATGCTCTGGGCTCCTGTCTCCGACCGCTGTGGGTTGTAAGAAGGCTGTGTGAACATCCTGGATGTGCGCCTTGAGGTCATCGTATGAATCAGCCCGGAAATGGCAGCCATCACACTGTAGAACTTCCATCACTCTGGACTTCCACAGAAAACTGCCGTAGACAAAGATGACACTTTCACTGAAGATGAATATCAGAAATACAGAAGTCAAAAGACTTCCCAGAGGGATCAACACTACCATCAATGAATTGTGATTCTGAAATTGTGATCATTAAGAGGAAAGTATCTACAGGCTTTGTTTTTAGCTTTGCCTTGTGACTTTTGTGCATGCTGTAGATCATCATGTCCTAAGTGTGTTACAATTACCTGCACTATCTCCAAAAATTAAACAAAATCATGAGGACAAATTATTGGTTTATCTTAGCACCTTGAAACACTCTGCTGCTTAGTTACATCAGGAAATATAGCTTAGTTTTGAAGTCCTGACAAAACTAAGACAGTAATTCTTCACAATCACAGCCTGTCTTAGGGATCCTTTGGATATAACGGAACCACCCAAAATCAGAAGACAAATGGTCATACCAGACCTGAATCTTTAATAATCTGTTGTGTAACATACATACAATGAGGGAAATAATTATTTTACCTCCCCATTGAATTCCTAAGTTCACCCATTTATAAAGAAATGAGAAGTCCATAATTTCAATGGTATGTTTATTTCAACATCAGAAGGTAGATTTTCAACAAAACAAACAAGAAAAAATCATTATGTAACAGGTACAAATCAATTTGCCATTTATCTAGGGAAATTAGTATTTGATCCCCTACAAGTCAACAAGAAATTAACACATTAACACAACACAAATAGTAAAGTAAGTATTAACAGACACCAAGCCAGCATTCACATTTAATGGCATTACTTTGTTTAAAGAGTATTCTTTGGTCACTAACCTTTCTAGATCTTCAATCTTATCACCATGAGAGACACCAGAGAGCTGTCTAAGGATGTCAGAGACAAGATTGTTGACCTTGACAAAGGTGGAATGGGCTACATGACCATCAGCAAGCAGCTTGGTGAGAAAGTGACAACTGTTGGTGGAAAAATTTGCAAATGGAAGAATGACAGAATAAAAGTCAATCACCCTGGATCTTGGGCCCCAAGGAAAATTTCGTCTTGTGCGGCATCACTGATCTTAAGAACAGTGAGGGCTAACCCCAGAACTACACAGGAGGAGCTCGTTAATGATCTCAAAGCAGCAGGGACCTTGGTTGCCAAGAAAACCAATGGTAACACAGTATGCAGTTATAGTTTGAAATCCTGCAGTGCTCACAAAGTACCCCTGTTCATGAGGGCCCATGTTCAGACCCATCTGAAGTATACCAGTGAACACCGGAATAATTCCAATGGGGCTTGGAAGAATGTGATGTGGTCAGATGAGACCAAAATCGAGCTGTTTGGCATCAACTCTACTCGCTGTGTTTGGAGGAAAAAGAATGCTGACTGTAACCCCAAGAACACCATCCCTACTGGATGCATTATGCTTTGGGGGTGTTTTTCTGCCAAGGGTACAGGGCAGCTGCACTGCATCAAAGGAAAGCTGGATGGGGCCATGTAGCGTAAAATCTTGGAAGAGAACCTCCTTCCTTCAGCCAGGGCACTGAAAATGCATTGTGGGTGGGTCTTCCAGAAAGACAACAACCCTAAGATGCTTGAAGAAGAAGCAGATTAAGGTCATGGAGTGCCCTAGCCAGTCTCCGGACCTTAATCCCATAGAAAACCTATGGCGGGAACTCAAGCTTTGTGTATCCAAGTGACAGCCTAAAAACCTTAAAGATTTGGAGGACATCTGCAAAGAGGAGTGGATGAAAATTCCTGCTGAGCTGTGTGAAAACCTGGTGGCCAACTACAAGAAACATCTGACAGTTGTGCTTGCCAACAATGGTTACTCCACCAAGTACTAAAGCATGTGTTCCAAGGGATCAAATACTCATTTCCCTAGATGAATGATAAATTGGGTTGTAACTGTTACATAATGATTTTTCTGACTTGTTTTGTTGATCTATCTTTTGCTGTTACAATAAACCTACCAGTGAAGTTACAGAATTCTCATTTCTTTATTAATGGGTCAATTTAAGAATTTAGCAGGGGGTCAAATAATTATTTCCCTCACCATAAGTGTAGTCCATAGGTTCAGTATCAAAGGTTGTATACAAAAAGAACTCCGGCCAAACTTTACTGGCAAACTGGAGTGCTGTGTCGTCTAAAATATGA
Organism: Gnathonemus echidnorhynchus; assembly: GCA_026776725.1. Classification (NCBI taxonomy): domain Eukaryota; kingdom Metazoa; phylum Chordata; class Actinopteri; order Osteoglossiformes; family Mormyridae; genus Gnathonemus; species Gnathonemus echidnorhynchus. The sequence continues at coordinate 31,337,523 of JAODJU010000040.1, forward strand.
CATTGACATTCTGATGAATTCAAATTCTTCAACGGTTGCCTGAGAGAGTTTTAGCACCTTGCCTTCCATACGTCACCATTTTAACTTGACAGAGCAGTGTCGCAATCCAGCTGCGATCCCAGCATTGTCGCAACCCAGCTCTGAAAGTATGGTCTGTATTTCAACTTTGACTCCTACAGTATGTAGGTGCCATGACATTTACTGAACTGACGTTAACTTAAAATTCCATATCATACTATTTACTAATCGTCTTTTGAAAAATAAATAAATAAAAATCACTTGCTCTGCAAAGCCCATTCTGACTGTAGTCTAGATGAGCTCCTGGTCTTACTGGTACACAAGAGCCTACCTTCATTTCATGACTGGACACAGAATACAAATGCACACTGTACCACTCAGTACCTCCAATTAGTACTAGGCAGTATAATGATTTTTTTTTTTTTTTTTTTAACAGCATATCGATGTATTTTCAAAACAAGATATAGGATGACACAATACTGCTTATATTGATACTCATTCATTGTGCTATAAAATTGGGCTCTATTAAAGATTTTTAAGAGACCAATAGTATTCTTTCCTGGTTGTAAACAACGCGAGAGCTTCGGTAGTGATGTCACACAGAATTCACAGCTAAAATCAAACTATTCAGTTAGCAGTGTCTCATGGGGAAGCTAACTGAGGGGAAAAGTCAGGAAACATTGTTATCCAATTCATTTTGTTTAAAAACATTGTTAAAATATTGTAATTTGCAATATTTGTTTATAGGATGAGGTTAATTTGAGAATCTTATTAAGCGCACTTACAATGGTTATGAGGCTTCCGTTTTTAGAGCCATTAGCCAAATAGGTTTTAGATTTAGATCTGCTCCTCAACATTCACCTTCTGCTTTGAGGGCAATATCCTAAACTGAGGGGGACAGAGACCGTTACTGGACATGAAGTGAAATGCTTTTACGTCACAGCTTCTTTATTTGATCCATGAAACACTGATATTGGTATAATTTTTTCTTCATTTTGAAACTTGATTGGAATAAAGGAAATGTTTATACTGAATAGTTAGTTAGTTATTTGCAAACAGGGAAGGAAACCCTGTATTTCAGTCTCATTTGGCCACACACTGTTTTAATGAATGTATTTGTGACATCTCACATGTGCTCTTGACAAAACTGAACATTTAGCCCACTTCTTAAAAAACATGAAAATATAATCACTTCTCAGTATTCTGCTAAAAATATTGAGGTACAGTTTTTGACCCATATTGGCCAGACCAACCATCAATGGGGTCAAAAGTTCTTTGCACATAAAGATGATTTAAGGAAAAAAAATATCTTCCGTGAATTTAAACCAGTAGTTGATTACTCATGTAATCTGCTCATCAACTGATTAGTGCCATAAAGCATTTCAATTTCAAAACGGCATCATCCGAAAGTATGTCATCTTGAAACTGACATTGAAGGACATGATGTACAAGAAAAGCCAGAACGCTTCCTAAATATAGCTGTGGTCATAAGAGCTGTCTGGATGTACTGACTCCAGTAACATCTGCAATGCCTCTTGGAAGAGGTGACTTGAGTACGTTTACACCAAGAATGGAAACTTCAAAATAGAGATATTCAGATCAGTATCGGAGCCGATCCAGAACTATTTGACAAATCGGGCATTGGCCAAACGTGACTAATCCACTTCCGATACTTACTGTAGTTTTCGGCAGTCTCTAAAAAGATAGCTCCTATTTCATGTTAAATGTATTTGCACAATCAATCGCACGACAGCTCTTTCCCATTTTAGATGTGTTTTTTGCGGCATTCAAACTGAACGCTAATGCTGCCGTTTCTCACATATTCTAACACATGGTGTTTTAGAATTCAATTCAATTTAATTAAAATCGTAACATGAACCAGAATGCTTAACTATACAAGTCTGTGACCTGACATCTAACACAAGCCACCACATGACCCTTATAAGTGCTTAAAAGTATTCGATTAATTTCTATAATCAGAACCGAGTGGTTTGTTGTGTTGTTCTGGTGTCGGGGAAGGAAGTTCAGCTTTGCACCATGCTCAGTTATTAAGTGATATGAGTGTATTTAACATCTCTGAAATAGGTTTTCCTCCTACTTTCTGGCTGATTCTGCCTGACCTAACAAGAAGTAAAGAGGCGGAGGAGAGAACAAGCAATGCCTGCCCAACGCTTGTCTCCGTTCCCCATGCCGTCTTGCTGAAAGAGCACTTTAGCCAGCTCTTGAGCACTGAGAAGCCACGGACCCTACGAGCTGTGAGGGCAGCCATTTTAGGTGGAGATGTTTGATAAGGTAGCTCAGCCAGCTGACAACATGGCCCCGAAGATCTAATCCTCTCGCTCTGCCTTGTCAGAGTGAAATCCATCTGCCAGATGTACCCAAGTCCCCGCACTTGCAGAGCTCAACATAGGGAATGCACGCCAGCCTGGAGGCTGGTCCATGCAAAGAAGCACTCCTTTAATGTGTTAGGGGAACACAAAAATCTTGGACATGCGGGGCACGAGGGATGTTCTTCAAACTGAGGGGGGAGGAGGGTGCGATGGATGAAATGTGAACTGCAAGCTAAGCTTGACAAGGGGCGTGAAAACTCACAGTATGTCCAAGGTTCTGTCATTTCCCAAGTTTGGCACACATCTACAGTTGACTCCAGCCCAAGGGGTAACAGAAGCAGTAAACATGGCTGCATGACCCAGTCGCCTGGAAACTACTGCCAGCCCAAGCCCCCCCCCCCCCAAATCTTCCAACATTTAACTGTTATCTAGTCCATAATACAATTACTCGCACCTCCATTAAAGCCTGCCAGCAGCAGATGCTCTGGCTGAAAGGAAGGTTTTGTACAAGCCCTCAATAAGCCGATTATGGGTTTTGTTCACAAGTTGTCTTTCTCCACGGGTGCACCACTATGGCAAGAAGCTCTCATTTCAGATCTAAAATTTTAGTCCCCTCCCCCCCCCCAAGAAACATCACATCATGGAACCCTGCGAGCGTTTATGAAGGACAGAAGAGCTCGACCCCCCTCCCCCTCCAAAAAAGTAATTGTCTTTTGCAAGAGTGGTTTAAAGATTACATCATACCCTCGCCGAGATGAGGATCAATATTAAATACTCCCTAGTTGCTGGTATCATATTTAAGAAAGAGGTTGCAGATTTTATTTGCGAACACAAAGACAGTGGAAGACAGTGGTGCTCAGGGGAATAGCCAATCAGAACTTTGCAATTTGCTGCAGAACTTCAGCTTACCTCATTTTTTGGTCTACTAGAAATAATAAATATATTAAAAGCATCTGAATATGAACTAATTAATGTCCATGGAATACATTTTAAATATACAAAGGATCATGCTCACCGTAAACCCACTTTTTTGGTGTTATCAAACTTGGCTCAGCTAAGCTACATATTTCACACTAAGCTCAGTGCCAGTAGGAGTCGGGGCCTGCCTGTCTGCTCCTCTTGCTGGAGGGGCACTGATAACTTCATGACAACCACGACAACCCCCGTCACTTTCTCTTTTACGGCACAGTGTATGTAACCTGTCAGAATTTTCTCCCACTGGCGTCTACAATTTATCGCCTCTTGCCTCCACAAAAAGGCACGCGAGGTTCACATTAGCATATGCCCCCGATGGAGCTTTGACTGGTCTTACAAACTATCCAGGCGGCTGATCCTGCAATTTCCCCTGAAGCTGTCTGAACACAGCAGTCCCAATCCTGCGTTTCCGTCGCTGCTTTGTGCGACATTACCGTACTATAACCGCTGCACATTACACATAGAAGTGAACAATCATTGCTGCCTTTTGACGCAGCTACTGTAAATAATTCATAAAGGCACTATATTGTTAGCTAACTAAATGTAGTCTCTTCACAAGATATAGTCTCTCGAACAATCACTTCAATATTCAGAAATGGAAGATGAAAGTCAGTCTAACACGGCCAAGTTAGAAACTGGTTGCTAATCTCTGACAGCTTAATTATTAAATTTACATATAATAAGAATCATTATAAATCCATCCATTCATCTTCTACATGAACTTAAAATTGGTTGCAGAGAGAGAGCCAAGAGCCAGACTGAGGAAACATGTCACAAGGATAAGCCATAGATGGAGTCCATTACGGGACCCAAAAACACTCCCTATTTCAGGGTCACCAATTCATCCAACCACATATTCTTGGACTGTGAGAGGAAATAGGAGTATCTGAAGGAAACCCAATGCAATTATGGGAAGAACATACAAACTCCAAAAATTACTACATGCAATGCAAATTGTATCAATGCTTTATTAACACTTTTTTTGTTGAAAGCCATCTCCTAACCATTCTTCTTAACTTCTAGCTGCTTCTGGGACATTTTCCCTTGTTGAAAGGGAACCATAAGTAAAGAGGAGTACTACCACAAACAAGGGGCAGAGCATGTTCTGTTATTGGATGAAGCCTTTAGCCTGTAGAGCACAAAGCAGCAGGTGCCCGTCAGCAGATACACCAGAGGGTGGGCACTGGTCTTCATTCCCACCTGCCACGGGTGGCATGTCACATGGCAGTTGGCATGTCTTCAGAATGAGATTAACTGCATTTACTACCAAATCTAAATACACTACACTGTACTGTTTTAAACCGGCAGACAAATGATTGATTAAGGTTGATTTAATTAAAAACCGATGTCAACGTATCCATCTCCGCTAAGCTCACTAATGCAGGCTGCGAGCCTTAAGCCAATGCCAGGAATGTGTATAAGATACTGTATAGCAGACAGACACACCCACATAGTAGGACAGCAGCAGTAATTTAGAGACGCCAATCCACGCAAACCGTCTCTTTAAAGCAACCCACCTGACACCTAAAGGTCAATTAGATTTTATAATATCCAAGGTTCCAGATGTCGGCACCCAATTTGTTATAAGGAAAACTATTAAGAATAAACAATCATGTCTCACAAAATTATGGACAGCACATGTATTGTTCAAAGTTGAAAAATTCTTTAATTCACTTTTTCAAAATTCATTGACTGCTCTCACAAAATTCTACATTTTCAGGGGATTTGTTTTTTGTTTCTGTCGACCAAGGACAAAGCTATGAAGCATTCTCTAAAGTGGACGCCTTCTACTAACTACTAGATTTTACAAAATAGCTTCAAAAACTTGTTCACAATCACCTTAAGTCTCACATTTTGCTGCTCTTAATGAAAAGTATCCAAGTAATAAAAATCTAAATAAACACTGCCAAGCAAAATTCTTCTTAAGAATTAAGTCTGGTAACAGAATAATGGAGGACAGTTTACTCTGTGGTGTTACAGTCTGAACAATTGGCCCATAATAAATGCACATCATCTAGCAAAAGTTTTTGTACACATTCTGGAAACCTTTTTTGCTTTATATGATATTTTCTATAAATACTTAAAAATAAGAAATACAAAAGGACTGCAAAAGTAGTGTTCATGAACACTGAAAGCCATGTACAAATCTTAGATACCATAAAATTAGCCACAATTTGCATTGTTAGCAAGCGTGAAGCATTTGGTTTCAATAGGATTTCACCCAAAATCCCAGCTCCTCTGCAGCGATTCTCAGAAGTAAGGTGTTTATGGGTTGCTCTCATTTGACTGTTTGGTCCAACTCATCCCAGCCAAGTTCTTTGGTAATCAGAATCTGCAGACTGGGTCATTAGTTTGAGTTGCCCTTCGCTTTCCTTTCTTCCATAATCCTGATGTAACAGCATGACCTTTGAAGCATGCTACACTACACGGACAAAGCTATTGGGACACGCCTCTTAACCATTGAATTCAGGTGTTTCACTCAGACCCATTGTCACAGGTGTATAAAAATCAAGCACTTAGCCACACAGTCAGATTTACAAACCTTTGTGAAAGAATGGGCCGTTCTGAAGAGCTCAGTGAATTCAAGCATGGTACTTTCATGGGATGCCACCTTTGCAATAAGTCAGTTTGTGAAGTTTCTTCCCTGCTAGATATACCACAGTCAACTATAAGTGGTATTATTGCAAAGTGAAAGCATTTAGGAAGAACAGAAACACAAAGCCTTGAAGTGGCAGACCATGTAAAACAGCAGAGTGGGGGTCGCCAAGCGCATAGTGCATAAAAATTGCCAAGGCTGTGTTGGCTCAGATACTGCAGAGTTCCAAACTTCCTCTGGCATTAACCCCAGCAAAAAAACTGTGAGCCGGGAGCTTCATGGAATGGGATTCCATGGCCAAGCAGCTCTATGCAAGCCTCACATTACCAAGCCCAATGCCAAGTGTCGGACGGAGTGGTGTAAAGCACGCCACCACTAAACTCTGGGGCCGTGGAAATGTGTTCTGTGGAGTGACGAATCAGACTTCTGTCTGGAAACCTGATGGACGAGTCTGGGTTTAGCGGATGTCAGGAGAACTTTCCTTGCCTGCCTGCCTTGTAGCAACTGTAAAGTTTGGTGGAGGAGGGATAATGGTATGGGACTGTTTTTCAGGAGTTGGGCTAGGCCACTTAGTTCCAAGGAAGGGAACTCTTACTGCTTCAGCATACCAAGACGTTTTGAACAACTCTATGTTTCCAACTTCACCAGAACAGTTCAGGGAAGACCGTTTTCTGTTCCAGCATGACTGTGCCCCAGTGCACAAAGCAAGGTCCATAAGGATATGGTTGGGTGGAAGCAGGTTTGGTGGTTTGGTTTGGTGTGGAAGAACTTGACTGGCCCACACAGAGCCCTGACCTCAACCCTATCAAACAGCTTTGGGGATGAAATAGAATAGAGAGCATGAGCCAAGCCTTCATGTCCAATATCAGCGCCTGACCTCACAAATGCTCTTCTGGATGAGTGGGCAAAAATTCCTGCAGATACTCCAAAATCTTGTGGAAAGCCTTCCCAGAAGAGGGGCAGCTGTTATAGCTGTAAAGAGGAGAACAACTCCATATTGATGTCTATGGATTTAGAATGGGATATAAAAGTTCCTGTTGGTGGAATGACCAGGTATCCCAATACTATTGTCCATACAGTGTATGATAGCCATGGTTTTCACTGAATGTGGCAAATATTACTTTGCTAGCAATGGAGCTGGTAACTCCCGACCATGACGCTGTCTCCTCCATACCTGACAAAGGGAACCTCACTCGCTGAACTGAAGTGCTCAGCCTCTCTGCATTTTAGTAAAATATGTGGTTGGACCCAAATATTTCAAATTCCTACTCCTGTTAATAGATATGTATGTACGGTTTACATCATAGATAATTCTAAAGTGCTTACATTTTCAGCCGGTGCGTTTGGCATCTATCTACCTTTTGTTTTAGGTAACACAAGCAGCAGTAACCAGATACCCAGAATAAACACTTTATCACTGGTCTGTTACTGCTATTCACCACGGTAAACACTCATTGATGCATTCCACCCCACCCACTATCACTATGGGGAAGTATCTCCACTGATGGAAAAAGCTGAGGCCTACTTGCAAATGAACAAAGTGGTGGCATAACAGAAAAGCATTTAAATCCTAATATACATTATCTTTAGTATGCTAAAGATGGGGAAAAAAAATCACAGCTGAAATATAAAGCTTACTACAGCGTGAGTCAGAAACATGCTTCAATAAAGGGCATAAGACAGTGCCAAAAGATTAAATTAAAAATATTCACAAATTTCAACAACCTTAGCTAATGGGAAGAATCGCAGCAAATGTTTTTATAGAAATGTTATACAATTGTATACAACTTATTACAGCCAAAAAAAATTATACTCAATGCATAATACAAAGAGTTGTAACCAATTTACATTGCAACATCTTATGTAAAATTAATTCTGTAGCATAATTTATATTCGAATTTTTGTTTATTTAAAAAAAAAAAACCCACTAATACACCTGGAATAATTATTTCTTTAGAGAAGAAGTTTCTATACGACAAGTTCCATGAAAATTCAGTACAATGTCTCTTTTCAACCATTTCGGAAAAGCCGTCTAAACAAATCAATAAAGAAGAAAATAATAGATACTGGGGAAGCAGTTGTGTTAAATTTTGCTGACATTTAGCCAAGAAAGTGCACAAGCAAAACAAGACAAACATAGATAACCAACAGCTGAAGACCTACCAAAAACTCCTCAGAGTTCATTATAATGAACAGCAGCATTGTCCACCTCCACAAATACTCTGAATCCATCAAATTTATTTATTTTTTTAAACATTTACCAAGGGAGTGGACCGTGAAAGTATGTTCTGACTGAAGTCAGACTGAGTATCAAATTTAAACAGCTATGCAATGTTACAGAGAATGTGATTTTCCCCCAAACACATATTTATGGACTGCAGTATTCTGCTGTCAGTCCGGTCTTATCTTGACAGTATCTTAAAGAATTCTTGCCACAGAGTTCTCTTTTTAATTCAAGTGACAAACTGTTGCTTATGTTATCAGACATTCTTCAATGTGCTGGAAGGCTACAGAAAATGGAATGAACACTTCCGAATTTTTTCCTGATCTCCTTGATCAGGATGGGATTGACTGGACTTTCCAAAGGAAACAGGGCTTACTATTAAATCCACCAAGGTTTTGAGCTTAGTACAGAAACAATCCAAAACGGAATAAAATAATGATTACTTACATATTTAAAATGCATTTGCTGTAGATCCCCACCTCAAACCTCAGTAGCCAGAGGTAATACACAAGCATGTGCTGATGCTTCTTGCATACACACATGGGGCAGCTAAGGCCTAACAGCCAACTGTTGCTTAAAAATACTCAACTTGATTTAAAAAAATCAAGCATACGAATTTTGGTTGTCATTTTCAAAATCAGTTTAACCGCTAATGGAATGTATGAATATTCTGAAACAGTTGACCTGGCTGCTATTGCAGATCACAACATCGACACTGTCCAATATCAGGCTCATGCATTTCAGTTCTTTATTCTCTTTCAATTATTTTTTGCCTCTAAGGAATTTAAATGTTAAAGACCTGATATCAACACAATGGTCTTGGGGGGCATCCAATGCCTTCAATTCTTCTTTAAAATTTGGTTCCAGGAAGCACATGCCAACAAAACTAGGACAGCGATGAAGCAAATAACAGGAAATACTTCTAAAAACACGCTGATGCCCTCTTGATGGCAGCTCCTCTGCTATATGACCTTTAGTGATGTCACTCGGTGAAGAATACACAAGGACTTGGGCCTGGAATCCAGGCTGGATTCAGGACACTGCTTTAGATACAGAGTTATATTTAACTTGTGTGGCCATATTTTCCTCTGTGTGGAATTTGGAGAGAATGCTACAAAGCTCCATGGTGGAAACCGCCGCGATTCGAAACGTTACACAAGCACCTCTCCATGGCAGCTGCGACACGCCCAAGAGAGGATCGAGGGGTATCTTGTTCCGTCAATAGGGATGGGACCACATACGAGGTATGTTGTTTAGCATAATGAAAAGGTGCAACAAAGACGACAGATAAAGACTAAGAGCAATCAGATTTGTGACACACACGTCACGCAGTGACGATGGGAAAGACTAAGCCAAACTGGATTCAGAAATTCCACTGGTGGAGCCTCAAGGTTCTGTTAATCCAACAAAGAGGGAAAAAAAATATGTAATTTGCTCTTTGATGTCTGGGCACCAACTCTGAAAGCGGCAGCATAAAAGCCCACACCAGGCCTGACAGATGGCTACCTGGCATTAACCAGACAGGCTTTAATACTTCTTATTGTCCGCTGCACTCCACACAGCTCTGCTGAATATATTAAGCACATTGATGATATCCTATAAGAGAAGACAGGGCCTTTTCCCCTGCATGCTCCCCCCCCCCACCTCCCCATCAAGGACAATGGTTGATTTCAGGCATGGATGAATGGAGCAACAGTACGCCACAGCACAGTGCAGCCCAGAAGGCTTTCTGTCGCTCACCAGAAATGTACTCCTCTTTTTACTCAGGATGTTGCGATGAAAGGCAATGATGACACAATCAGTTTCAGCAATGCTCCAAACATATCCAGCAATACACATGTACAATACTGCATCACGCTCCTCAAACAGAACCTCTGTAAATTAAGAATAGCGTGACTATTGGAGAGGTCTACATTTATTACTTACAAATATTGCAACATTTGAATTGCTCTTATTTGCAGAGACCTCTCGTGACTTTACTGCCTATAGAACATGAACAGTCATCTTACCCACATGTCAAGACAACCTTCTATGATTCCAGGAGTGTGAGCCAAACAAGACTCTATGCACTTAAGCTCCATAATGCATGATCAAGCTTACAAGTCCATGTACAGAAGGTATTGCTCAACCACCAACCCCACCCCCCCACCCTGCTCCGTTTAGCTTGAGAGGAGACATCTCGCATGTCACAGCAAAGGCAGCCAAAGTGTCGGCACTGCAGAAAAGCACCCTCCATTTCACTGCCCTAGCTGCCATCTCGGAACGGAACTGTGACACCACCATTTCATGGGTTTCAGGTCTCCACTGCCCACTCGCACGGGGAGATGCTGCCTGCCTCACAGCAAAACCTTGGGGGGAAAAAAAAATAATAAATACTGATGGAAACATGAGCTAATTTCTTCTTTTTTTGTTTTCCGTCATCCTATTAAAATCCTGAGAGGATGGTGTCGAAGATCCTTGTTGATTAGTCAGAGACAAGTCAAGCTATAGCAACATAACAAAACACGTTGGTACAACGGCAGACATGAAAATACGAGCCCATTTCCTTTCTTGTTTTTGACTGTCACAAACAAAAGGTCAAAAAGCAGAAATGAAATTGGATGAGGCAGATGGCCACTAATCTTCTTCAGAGGTTCAGATCTGCTCCGGGAAACAAGGTATTCAAGCTTCTCCAATACATTACTGAGAAATATTTTAAAAAGAAACATTTATACAACAAATCAAGAAATGAAAGACTACCGTCTCAGGGCAAACTTATGATACCGGGCTTTAATAAAATTTTTCAGGACTTTTCAAAGACCGCATCAGTTACCTTTCCAATCCTCTTCACCCCAACACATTAAACAAACAATAAATATTAAATGAAGCTAACAAGCTAACTTGCAGGTTGCGGATCATATAACTTCAGCACAAAGTAGGCCATCTGTCAAAAGTTGAAGCTGACACGGAAAAATGGATCTTGCAGGACAACCACCAAAAAAAGAAGAATCAAAAAACAACTGAGGGAGCTTTGGATGGGTCAAGGCAAATCCCAGATGTACAGACAGCTGAAAGCCACAACTGCAATTATTTGCAATTTAGCAGTGTTATGTTAAATTTCATCATCTTGATCCAATGTTAATATTTTAAAATGACCAGATATACATGCACAAAAACTGATTTTTTAGAGGGTATATTTTTCCCCACACAACTGGGTACATAAAATAGCATCTAAAGGCATTAATTTTGCATATTTTACCAATATTAAAAATATTAATGACGTTATAAGGTACATGGTTTTTGGACCAACTAAACATTATACAGATTTACACCAAGGACTTAGAAAAGTGGCCAGCATGAATACTTCAGTGATTATATCCATTGTTCTCTCTGTGTAGATAACATGGACCCAAACACACACAGACCTTTACCAGAATGAATTCTTGCTGAATTCCAAACCTACTGACCGACTTCTACCCAGAATGTTGCTTGGCATTCAAAACTGAAACGGAGAAGTATGTTAAACAGAACACACACAACCAGGAAGCATGTTCGGACCTTGGAAAAACGCTCTGTGAAATGATCTCATTCCAACCATGTGCAACTCAATTTGGGAACATGTCCAACCACTGGACCATCACTTCAGGGCTCTCCACAAATGATCCTGCATTGTTCTGAGAAATCCAACACCAATTTCGAAGGGCATAATTTCAGCTTCTTTCACATTTAAATATCGCAAAAAAAAATTTCAGTACAATGACAGCAGTGATTATATAATGATGAAATTTTTATTAAATGTGAGAAAATCCTGCACTGTAATTAGTTAGCTGGTAAAAACAGGTCTTTGCATATGGACATGTATGTACTTTAAAGATTTACAATTCATTTGTGGAAAAAAACACTGCCTGGTTCTGCAATGGTAATAGAATTTCTTTCAGTACAATATACTTCATGCGTATCTTCATTTTATGTTTTTTTTTTTTTTTTTGGAGCTCCACGCCAGTTAACTATCGCATATTACCTTCAGTTATTTTTCATTATATAGCTTCTTCAAGCAATGAACGCATTAAGAGAGACCGAAGTTGAGATTGCTGTAGCAACATCAAGTGACAACGGGAAATGTGTACCATTGGTCACATTCCATGGTGGTTACAAAGGCACTGCTTTCTAATCTGCTCCCTTGAGGAAGGCTTCACACACGGATACATGAAGGGTACGCAAACGCTTGTCAATCGTATCAACACTTTTGTTTATACATTCAATATAATTAAGCTATATCAGCTGAGAACACTATAGATCGAGTTAAGACTTCATTATCTTGTCTAAAAATTTCTAAAATCCCTAAAGCCTATTCTAAGCTTCCTCAGACAAATCCATGCCACACATTAATACTCTTGGTGATTACATAGAAGCAGGTCAAAAAAAAAAAAAAAACACAAAATATTGCATATTTCACGTTTAGATTTTAGTGTCATTGCAACAATGAAGCTGAAAAAGAAAATGAAGGAAGCCTTTTCTGGAACACTCTGACCATTTTTTTAAAGATGTCAAATGACTGATAGTCAGTTGCCATGAAGTCTATGCAATAACCAACAGTTACTCAACTGCTTCTGGACATTTTACAGAATCTAAGTTGTAAGTACTTTGATTTTATACCATTTCCTCCACCTTGCACCAATAAATGCTTATTTTACCACTCAGCAGGATAACTGTAAGGAAAGGGATGGAACGGAACCAGTGTACTTTACAGAAAAATCCTACAGTGACAACTTCTTTCTCTGGAATACTTTTCCATCCGCACAAAAAACTCATGCCAACATATTCAGGCCTTGAGACAATAGCTGGCTCTCACATCTTGATGAACCGGTTCCACAGGGTGCCGGACTTTGGAGATACAGAAACTAAGTGAAGTTAAACCTATCTTCAGGGTGGATCTCTTGCAAGTTCTTGTCCTTGTTGAGTACTGCACTCCCTGGCAGCTCATATGGTCTTAAGCTAATTTTCAACAATTGTCCTTCTCAGATTTACAGCAGGTCATTTTCTCAGTGTCTTTAAAACCAGCTATACGAGACCAGCATATATTAGCATATTATTTACAGTGCCCTCTTTGTTCACATGAGGCAAACAAAAACATGAGCTGGGCTTCATTTTCTAACTGAATTCTGATAAAAAGGTAAATATTCTGGCATTCTGGTTCGCTTCTAAACTTTTGTCTTTGGCGGAGGGGGGTGTGGTCATTATATTCTTCTTTATCTTATGGTTTCTGTTTCTGGATTTATTTACTTAATCTCAAACCCCAACTACCATCCCAAATATAGAAGTGATTAAGCTCCAAGTAGTAATTTTACAGTCAGCAAGCAATTTATTGGTTCCATAATTATCTCTCTCCCTCTCTTCCCATTTCTGGGAAATAGTCAGTCAGTCTCTTACTAGAGATAGGACGGTGCCAAATGCTCCAAAATGTCTTGGTACTTCAGGGGAGTTTCATCTCCATACATATTAGCAAGGACTCCCATGGATGACAACGGGGGAGAATCTATAATCCCCAAAATGCTAGCTAGCTCTTGAGATTTCCAACTCTTGGACACAGATTCAACAAAATCTCTTGGAGGTGCTTTGGTTTCTAGAACCATCTGTCCTCATGTATGGCAACAAGTATTTGCACACTCTACCTTGCTTGGTAGTGACTTCTACTATAGCCATTAAGTTCATAAAAACGTGAGACATATCTTTAGCTACAGAGGTTTTTGATAGCCATTTCATCTAAATCAATATTTTGCCTGCTGTCTTTATGTTGAGGGTCAACATCTAATTTTTAATATATGCGACCTCCTTATATGAGATGTTCACGAGTCACAAAATTAGAGTCCGAGTCAAATCTCAAGTCTCCATCATGGTTCAAATTTGACATTAGTCCTGATCAAAAAAGTGGTGATTACCATTTAGTCACATCAGTCACCAATTCAAAAACTGCATGTCTCATAGTTCCTTAGGCTTATACACATTTTCAAAGTATTTGCCATTTCAAATACCTTTGAAGCAATAAAATTTAGTAAGAACGGAAACACTTTTCTACTGTAGATTTTAAAAGTAATACTAAATAGCATTATGATGAAGACAACCCTTGCAGGAAATTCTGGCATAAATTCCTGTGTTAGACCATACGTATATGCGCAAACTGCTGTCCTGAAAGCACGCCAGGCCGGCTTTGCTCTGGAGCCAGACCAAACCATGCCAGACTCCGCCCTCAACTACATTAAAGTGATATGATTGGCTAATGAATGAGTATAACCCAGACCCGATTTGTCGTGCTGCTAAAGTAAATCCATGTTTAGAGTAAATCATGATTTTCATTTTTACACATCGTTCTAAAGCAAAAACTCTAATGGATAAAATTGATTTCTCTCTCAGCTTTTGTGAATGTACAATTAAATAAACAATTATGCCAGTAACACCGCAAACTCAATGTTAAAAAGTCAAAATGTGTGCAGTCTTAGTTATGGGAGAGCAGTCAGTGATACTACTGTTCGACCAAATTATTTGCCGTCTTATTGTTTTTTCTTTATTAAAAACTGTAAAACTTTAATGCATGACAGAACGCTGAATAATTTAAGACATAACTACATGCCATACGCGGGGCAAAATGAAGAGGTACAGGCACTTTCTAAGTTGTAAGAAAATACAGCCCGACTTGGAAGAAAATGTCAAATAAAAAGGTGTTTTGGGGAGATATCTGAAACAGATTTACGGCAATCTATGCCAATCTGTGTCACAGTATAACACACACACACACACACACACAAATAAATACAGTGGTACCTCAGAACTCGAATTTAATCTGTTCAGAACTCCGGATCGGATCCTAAAAAGTTCGAGTTGTGAACAAATTTTCCCCATAAGAAATAATGGACAACCAATTAACTGGTTCCCGGCCCCAAAAAATTACACCTTAAATATGTTTTTTTTATCATTTAAAAACAAAATGAACCAGATAACACAAGAAGAGCATATACTATACTAAACACATCTAAGCACATTTATCAAAACAGTAATTTGTAAAGTAAGAAAACAAATGTATCCAAACAATGTGTCCTGCCCCGATCGTCCACTCCTTCCATGTGCCACGCCCCCTCATTAACCCCGTGTGGAATCCCCGTGTGATTAGCTGTTTCTGGTTGTCATTAGTCCTCTGTATTTCTTCTGCATTTCAGTTTGTTTCCCCAGTCCAGTCATTGTATTGTCCGTCTGCGTTTTGCCTGCCTTACCTGTAATTAAACCCCGTATACCCTGACGTCTGCGCCTGTCTCCGTTCCGTCCCCACTCAGCAGGACAATATTATTATAATTAGACGTATTAATGGTTTATTATTAATATTAAAATAATTAAGAAATCTTTTTTATGTATTTTATTGTATAATAATTACTGTTACTGTCTATCATTGTCTAAATGTATTTTTACTGTCTAAATATATGTATTCAGCTAGTGTAAACATGCACAATGCTATCACAGGGAATGCGAGGCTAAGACTGAAGCTTTACCATTTCTTTCTGCTGAGAGACCTGCCGCGTGACTCATTTCCCCGCGCGTACAAGTTCTTAGGTCGGCGTTCACGGTTTGACTTCGGAGATTCAGATGGAGCTCTAGGTAACTTTTTTTCAAACTGGTTGGTTCGACTTAAGAAATTCGAGTTCAAATGAGTTCGAGATCTGAGGTACCACTGTATATAATTTACGAAAGAGGTTAAAGCAACGCCCATCCCTAAGTGGTGCCTTCTAATGTAAAATGAAACTCGGAATATCCTGCGCTTTGTCAGATCAGGTCCAAAATCTGTACTAGTGGCAAAACAGAGAAAGCGTGTTATTTGTTGATACCACCTGACATCACACTTCTCAGGCTCCAGCTCCTATGCTCTGTGCACAGCTGCCCATAGTGATGTGTTTAATGCCTTTACTGTTTTGGGAGAGTTGTACAGTCTGCTTCGCATGTGTAGAAATTTCAACAGAGCCTTGTTGTTCACAAGTCGCTTTTAACGAGTGAGAGTCAAGTCTGAGTCAAAAAATGAGATGCAAGTTGAGTCAGAAGTCAGTTTAGGAGCGAGGTCAAGTCCCCATCTTATACACTTGGGAAGCAGAAAATAATCTGAGCCTTGTATACAGTTCATCAACCTTGCAATGCATTAACAAAAGCACGCTTCAATTAGCACTTAGGGTTCACATTAACTGAGAACCAGGTATTTCTTAGAGGGCTGGGAACTAGTGTGTTACTGTTCAAATAATCATTAATCATTGTTAAACAAGAAAATGCATACATCAAATCCATCTCTAAATGTCTAAATATTAGGCTTACTTTTCCTTTTCTAATTCTTACTGGTAACTTTGTGGGATGACAACCATCTGTTTCTCAGCTATTCGGAAAGTCACAAACTATTACAGACGGCTTTACTATCGGTTAATCTTTCCTATAAAATCAAATGCTTCAGAACAAGGGTCTTTCAAATTAGACTACCTATGCCATCTATCCATTATGCATGATTGCTTTGAAAAGCATCCATGGCTATCAGAACTATGTCAATACAATGACAATTCTATGGCCTTTTTCCTGAAAACCAGCCTCATTGGGTGAGATTGTGCTAAAGAACTGGAACAACTGCTGTTCTTGAAAGCTCGAGAGTGTAAAATCACCACCTTACAAACTATGTAATAACTATTATTAGGGGGCCCTGCACCAACAGTGCTGGATCCTAATTGTTTATCATCTTTTCGCTTTCATCAGTCCAACTATTAGTGCACAATGAATTGCTTAAAAATCACAACTGCAATATGGACCCGTGCAATTATCTAACCAGAAAAAAGGTCGTGATTTATTACTGGTAACACTACACATGACCTATGCACATGTAAAACTCACGCTAAAACTGTCCAATCAATGCATTGTGCATTTTGAACTAATGACGCGTTTGTGGTTTTGGAGATGACAAAAGGCTAATCTAGCATTTTTTGAATACTAATAGGAATAGCAGGGGATGGAAAATAGTCCTCTTCTGTAATTTTGTTAGTACTCTGGATTTAAATGCAGCAACACCGCTCAGACGAAGGTATTGAGCAAGAAGTGTAAGGCGAAACTGAATACATCACAAGGAAACAACCACCTCGTGTCAACATCTCAGACAACGATCATAAGTTTACAACTAATGTCTCGCAAGAAAGGAAAATGCAAATATAAATGCCGCATCCAAAAGTCTGGCTGGGCAGATCGCAGAAAGCAATTACCGATGCATTTGTGAGGATCACACTGCATGAGAAAATGTTGGAGACATAAGGAATCACAGATGCTGTCACATATTACTTAGCTAAGAACATGGTGCTCATATATGCCGTCAGCAAAGAGGGATTTCAGAAACTGATGAGCACACTTGGTCAGAGATTAGCAGTGTTCAATAACTCAAGTATTTGTTGCTTTATTAATTTTGAGTTGGTAAATGAAAATTGGCAAATATCCCCATAATGTGATCTTTTGTGCCATTATTTGTTTTTAGACATAAATGAGTTTTAATACTAAATGGTACATCCCATAGTTACATATCAGAGTCTAAAATCGCAATCGCAATGCCTGTCAAAATAATCACAATGTGAAATCAAATCGGTCAGCCCTACCAACTACCCTTACTGTTGAAGACTCTTCCCTATTTATACTTTGGATATCAATATTAACTCTAGTTTCTGACAGAAATGGCCACCAACATCTGATATCCAGCTAACCTGCCAGAATGTCAGATTACAACAGAATAATACAGGTAGTGGACAGAAAAACACAAACCCAACCGTATGTCACACCGCAGGCTATTGCCACTGCTTGCACCCAATACCGCATGGAATCAACAATATACTTGTTGCATCAACAATCTTATTTTGTCCTTGTGCTCCTCATACCTCCCATTGACAACATGTGCCTTGTGGTTTGGAGCAACATCCCACCCCTCCCATCAGGAATGAAAAATAGCATCATGGGATGCATATGACTTGGGGGGCGGGGGGGCAACATATTGTGATGCATGCACTCAGGCCTGCTAATGAAACAAACAGATCTGGGCTGAGCCTGTAAAATATTAATCTTGCACTTACCTCTACTCGGATGTTAACTACCTCAAACTAAACAAAAATTTTTAAAATAATAAATAATTAATTTCTCACAAATTATGCATCTTTTGCATTGTTTGTCAGATCTTTGGAGAAGATTTTTACACTTAACTTGGGGGAAAAACACTAATAGACCAAACTTAGCCCAGCCTTGTTCTCAAGAGACTTCTCTAGTTAATCTCAATGAAACTGGAATATGGGCCAGAGCAACTTAATGTTCCATCAATAGATGTGATATTCAAATATTTATCCACCATGCGCAGTCATTATAAACAATCAGCACAGTCTCAAAATGTCTAGTTTGTTGCTTTAATTGAATCCCCATTAAGTTCAGCCTTTATTCACTTTCATTTTAACAGTAACCCAGTAAAACCATCACCCATTTTTAAATTAGACATAAAAGTGTAAAGGAAAACAGGATTCTAACTGCAGAACTAATCACTCTCACCGGAGATTAAACTAGCTGAAGTTGTTTGATTTGATGAAGATAATGGGTTTCTCCAGGTTTTAGTTACATAATGCAAATCCATACGCAAAGACGAATTACAAACTAGTCTTTGAGCTGTAAGAGATCTTTGGATTCTTATTACTGAAATGTGAAGATAAGGAAATGGGTATAAAACACCATAAAACATACTACGGAACAGAGACACGACCCTAATGAATTAGTAGAAGTACTACAGCAGGACCTTCTCTAGATCAGGTTCCTTCTAAAATGGGTGATTGTATAAAGAGGGGAAGCTAGCAAGAAACCAACACCACCTGGGGTTTTCAGAGTAGACCGGTATCTCTATGCTAATAACCACAAATTTGGTGTCTTCAATTCCTGGCTGTTGGTGGCAGGCCACTTTGCTCAAGAGAGAACATCAAATCCCATCTTAATCATACAAGATGGCACGTTAAAATTCATGAAACCATAGGGGAAAGTCTGTTATCGCCTGACCAAGGCAGAATTTTTCTTTTCCTCCATAAATCCCACAAATATGTTTGGAATATGTCAGTAAGCCAGACCTGGTCCTGTGGACTGACTTAAAAGGGGAGAGAGTACACAGAAGGTCTCTTCATAGTTGGAGTAAACTTGAGCTATTCTGCAAAAAGGAATGGGGAGACAACTAAATAGGCTTTCAACTTTTATTAAAGCAAAAAAATCCCTACTATACTCTTACCAAATCGTGTGAATAGCTGAAAAACGAATTCTCATGATGTCAACAAGTCAAAACAGATGATTAAGTCGTCTTGACTTCAGCCTTTATGGCAACAAAACTTGAAATTCAATTAATTTTGATATCTACTGCAAATACCCAACACACACTGTTGCAGATTCATAATGCACCTCATCTACGGAAGTGAGATACTCAATTCATATTCCATTTAATGTGTAAACATTAGCACTAATAATTAACATAAGCAACACCTATGGGGAAAATGTGTGTAAATGAATAGGGTTTTTGTATTTATCAAAATGGTAACATTATATACAGTACTCTACAAATTGCTGAATGAGCCAGAAACACTGCAGAAGTTCTGTAACATGAAAGTTGGTCTTATGGACAGAAGAGACTCCCTTGGCCTTTTGACTAGCCAGTGCAGTCTATTCCTTCTCCAAAGATCTGAGAGAAATAAATTTCACAAACAGACTATATTCATAGACACACCACTGCAACATTTCTTAACTGGAAAACAAGAAATCCTGGGTAGGTTTGCTTCTGTGATACTACTCGATTAAGAGGGAACATTAAAACTACAATGGAAAGTACTTACAGAACAGTAATGTCCTCAGCCAATATCAAAGACTGGAAT
Source organism: Gnathonemus echidnorhynchus (assembly GCA_026776725.1). Lineage (NCBI taxonomy): Eukaryota > Metazoa > Chordata > Actinopteri > Osteoglossiformes > Mormyridae > Gnathonemus > Gnathonemus echidnorhynchus. The sequence goes on from JAODJU010000040.1 coordinate 31,357,581, forward strand.
TGGAGCCGATCCAGGCATTTAACAGGTCAGTATCGGCTACTATAGCCCGATCCATTTAATCTTTTGCTTACGCCTAATTTATGTCAGTTGCGCAGATTGTATGGTTCTGTCACACGCTGCAGCAAGCCTGAGGCATATGGCTGGAAACTACAAACTATAGAGATGTCTGCTCTGTGTAAATTCTTTAAGCTGGAAACTAAAAATATGCAAGAGCTAATTTGCATTTAATACAACAGGTTTGTAACCCTATGTGAAAAATCACACATATTTTTAGCTATATAAAACTTTTCACTGCTGAGCTGCGCTGAAGACTGCTGTCTGACCACCATGAAAGCACCATGAAGGCATGATGGGGTGCATTCTTGCTCTACAGCATGCAAAAGTTTTGTCCGGAACATTCTGACAGTTAGACCACAAAATAAAGCATCTCTGCAAATAGCTATTTGCTACTGAGGTTCTCAGTAAGCTCTAGCAGTTCAAAAACTTTGTTTCAGTTTAATGGACTTGCCTTAATCTCAAAACTGAACAAGGCACATCACAATTAAGCAGATTTTTACTACTACAGTGACAACAGAAATAGTGCCAATAAAGTGTCTCAGCGGAACGCAAACATTTCAAACTCAGTATTTCGTAGCTTGATAACCTCCTAACTACAACCGAGGCACATGATGCTTACGTCTGCATAGCGACACATTTCAAAAAAACGGAACAGTGATCCAACTTGGTTCCACCAGCACCTCTATAATGGAGCCTTCTGTGAACTGGGTTATTAATTTACAGACGTTTCCTTCCCTGCAAGGTGACTTTTACTTTTTGTGGAACACTTGGAACCAAGTGCAGAATCAGAATTAGACCAAACCAGCAGAGAGCCTTAGCCAGAGCAAACAATATTCTCTCTTTAAAATAATTCATTCATTTTATTAATTTTAAAGATGCCCAGAATCTACGATCTAAATAACACGTATGACTAAAGAAAAGTTCACGTTTAAGATTCACTTCAGCTTTGTTTTGGGTTCCTCCATGGATATTTCCCCAATGTAAACTAAAAGGAAGCAAGAAATTTATTGAGGACTCAATACAGATAAATATTTTTCAAGGAAACAAAAAGTGCCAACAAAAAGTGAACAGTCAAGGCTTTAAAACAAACGCTGGCAAAAAGCTAAACCGTTCTTCCTGAAATCAGTAGTTCAAAACTCATTAGCATGCAACAGCATCTAACCACCATTTACTGTCGCCTTAAGCATTTGTGTTACTTGGCAATATCATTCATTTCACTAGTGCCATAACATCACACCATCTGTGCACTGGTTTCACGGCTCTCGTTCCTTAAATGTGGTCCTTGACAGTTTATTTGCCAAGTCCAGCTGCCAGCACAGGTACCCTTGAAAATGACCTTCTTCCGTGGTTTGAACTAGACCAAACTGCTCAATCACAATCAAAACTGAAGAACAGCTAGTAAAGACCACAGGGCATGTATCATGATCAGTTTCATGTATAAAAGATCTGATTCTTCCTTTTTGTTTATCTGAATATGGAAATCTTATTTATAATTTTGCACAAAGTGTTGGTGCTTTTCCCAAAAAGATTCTGACTGGCCTTATACAAGAGTACCAAGGCCAAACACAATGGCATTGACAAAGGCAACCAGAGACCAAAAAAAAACACAAGCAATAATACTTTTCTAATTTATATACAAGACTCAAAAGGGAAAAAAATATGTCAAGCAACAATGGGATGGGCTTATGAGACATTTCCCAAACATGGTCCATGTTTTCTGCCACGTTTAACAAAGACCCTAATTAAATAGGGTTGATTATGCTATTACAGTACCTTCTATTAATGATTACAAGCTTCAGGTCCACATAAAATATCATTCATTTAAAATTTCAGAGGCAAGGAGCTGCAAATGCAAATCAAATACATTAACTGGCCATGATTACATTTAATTCTATTACAATTATAAAAAAAAAAAGAACTCGACATATTTAGTTCTTTTACTCATCACAAACATGCATCAAAACTAAAAATGGGTCAAATCAATCATGTTCAGAATCAAAAGTAAAGCAAAAGGTTAATCAATGAATCAGTCTCAGTCAGAAATTCAGAGATGCAGATCTGTAGACAGTGGAAAATATGCTGTGGATGATTTTAGTTCAGCAAAGACGTCATCGACCACTAATGCAGAGACCATCTCCTCATTGGGTTCTCTAAAGTAGACTTTGGTCAAGCAAGACTCTGCAATGCCTCCAGCCTGACTGGCAGGAAAAACACAGCTTCACTTTATTCGTGAAGCTGCTCATTTTGAATTTGGGCATATTTATTATTCAGTTGAATTTATAGATTGACTGGATTTCAGCCGCTTTTACATTTTTTTTTTTTTTTAAATCTTCAACCACTTTGCGTACAGTCTTAACCCTCCAAAAAGCAGCATCTTCTCCAAACATAAATCATTATGAATTATCATGAACTTGATATCAATGCTAGAATTTCCGCATTTTCTAATACCAAACTAAAATGGCAAAACAATGAAGCACTAACATCACCAGTGGGGGAATCTTATAAAATTCATATACAGGCTTTCACATTTTAATGCTAACATTACATACCACATATAGACAAAAAATATTTGAGTACCCACAATACGTGCCTGTAAGGTTCATGTTGGTTTGTACATTCTATTCACCAGAGTCTAGTTTTGGGAAAGGTTTCCAATACCCTACATAAGATCTCGAAAGCTCCAAGCTGACAACTGCCACTACCCCAAGAAAAATGAACATGTATATGCCTAATGTAATATCTTATGATTCATGAGGCAAACCCACATGTCGAGTGTAGTAAAAAAACACTCAAAATAATGACTGGCAGAGCGGCAGAACATGTTCAGTTTAAGTTTTTCAGACCACAAGCAGCGTGAGCTTCAAGGTCATGTGTTTATGGCAGTAGCTGAACAATAGTAAACAAAGGAGATGCTTGAATGACAAGAAAACCAGCAAACAGAACCAAAATTAAAATAAGATGTGAATGGAGATGGTTCACATTGCCAGGACGCACTAAAATTGTTCTGGGTACATTGGCATCTCAAAAGCACTCATTTAGTGATTTTTAGGAAGAGTCAAAATGGTTCCTCTCTGACCTTGTGAAAGCTTTGACGCATGCAAATCAATCATGTTCACAGAATCCTGCCTCTGGAGCTCTTGAATAAATAAATCAGAAACCTACTGCATATGATTTTAAAACAAGGTGTTAGAAGATGGAAATTGCTCAGGAATGAACAACCTAGCTTCCAATTAAAGGAACCTCCATTTTGATCCTCTCCGGCCACAAGGCTGCCGCAGAGACTCTGCTCTCCTCACCAGCAGGATCTCACTGAAGTCAGCCATAATGCAGAAGTCCCTCAATCCCCAGAGGACTTTGCCCCAATGATGACATAATATTGTAGATCCAGATGCATTAGGCTTAACTTTTTCCTCATTCAGTAAGCAGTAAAAAGGACTCCCAATTTCCCCCAGGTCATTCAGAATACAAATATACATCCTCCTCCATATATAAAAATAAAAAAAACACACAAATGTCAATTTTCACTTCCCAACACAACCACTACATTCAGTTATTCATCTACATATATTACATTGCATTTATGTAGTCAAAAAATTACAGGTAGATCCACTGCAATCAACACCAGCTCAACCATAATGATGTAATGAAGTTGGTTAAGCTGTAATTTCAATTTTGAGTTCTCCATAAGTACACTCTTCTGTCAAAAATTCCTCACACCACTAAATCCCCAAATATGCATAAAGCCCAAACCAACCATGACCAATGGCCATTCCAATAAATATTGCAAAATAAAAAAAATATTGTTTTCCCTTACCATTTCCAACTGAATAGGAATTGGCAAGAACAGCCAAAATAACCATTCCATACATGCTCTGCTCTTTATTTTCATGTAGACCTGAATGGAATGCTGGCTGTCTGGCTTTTCTAAAGTCAACCAATGCTGACGACGTTCTATATCAATGGACTTCTAAAATACATGCTGAGAAATTCATTAAACAATAAGCTGGTGAACTTTCACAGTCTTGAAGATGGTAGTTCTCCCAGCTCCTGAGGAACCCACGGTTGAATGTTAATCACCTGTAGGTCCTACCACCACTGCACTGGTAAGCATTAACATTCCTGTCTCATCCCGTCTCCTCTCACACCAAACTGTCTGCTAACCCCTTTCACTTTGGAAGCCCTACTGCCCTCCATTTTCTTGTGAAGTCCATAGCAATTGGGAAGAAAAACTTATACATGACAGGTCCACACCAGCAGGAAAAAAAAGATCTCGCAACACTCAGTGTCCTATTACTCGTGACTATGCGCAGTCTGTATCATTAATATCCAGCTAAACGAGAACATCGACGTGAATCCTTGTATGAGATATTCCCCCTAGTCCTTGTTCCTAAAAGACCGAGGCGCCATCCTCCATTTTATGGTAAAGCCCACAATGACATACCTGACTTCATGGCACTGACAACACAGCCCCTTCCAAAACCTCAGCCTTGCTGCCGCGACAGTGTGCGGCTGACCGGGAGACAAAAAGAAGGAAGTCTAAGTGCGATCTCAAAAGCAAGAAAAAAACAGAAACATCCCACAAAACTAGGTGCTCTGGCTCGCCCAGAAAGAGGAAAAAAATCCACACGTTTAGGTCTGTAGCTTTAGCAGGAGAAGCCAGCAAAAAAAAACCTGGACGGAGCTTCTCCGCTTATGTCTGGACATGGACCAGCGGCGAAGCCGTACTGTCACTAATGGAGGCTCAGGACGTTTAGCTGGTGCTGCTCGGAGAGAAGACCTAACAGTGCAATGGCTTCTCCGCTCAATCAGTCAGCGGCAGCTAGACGGGCGAAAGCGAGATCCCGAAACATATCTGCTCAATTTAATCAACTGTCCCACTGCTGGATCATGCAGCGCTGCCTCCAATGGAGACCATCATAAGTAGTTAGCTTTTAGCTTTCGACTTCCAAAAATACGTAGTTAGCTTGCAAGCTACCGAGCTAGAAATTTACAAAAAAAAAGGTTGGAAGGAAATATAAAGCTGCGATAAGACTGGCATTAAATGATTGGGTTCCAACGATCGCTTTATCGGTGTATTTATAATTTGCTCTCAGTCCCTCAAGTCACCAAGACTGGTCTTAACTAAGAAAAGGAAAGAAAGGAAAAACACTTGACTCTTTTCAGCCTAGTAAAGAGACGCTCTCCAGATTTTTCCTGTCCACCACCACGTCTTGGTCATGACTCATTAACAAAAACTATGATCATATCAGTTCGCGATCGTATTTTACTCACGGGCTCGTCCAGAGAAAATGCTTCTGCTAAAAGTTGTCCTGTGTCTCATGCGTGTGCCTGGGCTACTGAATGATCGCCATCTTTCCTGCTTCTCCTTTGCTGCAGCTGCAGATGACCTGAGATCCGTCTGTGTCTGAATAATGAGCAACCACAGAGACAAGAAGACAATCTGCAAGCAAGCACAAAGAAGTTTTGGAGACTACTAAGCACCAGGGGGTGCGCAAGAGTTTGCAATGATGGGAGAGAATGGCCATCGTGGTGCACCCGAAAGACTCATAAATCTCAGTCATACCCATTTAGATAGAAAATCCATATGACTGGATTGAGTGTGTCAACTACCAAAGAGCGTTCCAATTGTTTTACTTAAAATATTAGTCATGGTACCATTCGCTTGAATGACCATTTTTAAATACTGTCGCGTCGCTGCAATTTCAATGGCTGTGCAACGCCTTACACTTTGTTGAATTACTGATTGGCCAGGTGCACGCCAGTGAAAGCCATTATTTATATATTTATTCGAGCATGCAAATGGGTGTTTTCTAAGCCTGCAACTTTGCCATAGATTAAAGCAGTTTGGTGTGGTTAGGTTTCTGGAGAATGGAACTGATTTTGCTTTGTGACTGAATTTTTTTTTTCTTTTTCTTTTTTCTTGCCTTTTTCCCCCCCAAATAAGGCAGTGTGGTCCAGAATGAAGTATACTGTTATATGGGTTTTGAAACTCTTTGACTGTTATCTGTTGCATTTCTCCAGAACAGTATCAACTGCATTTCATCTTAAGAGAAGGCTGTAGACATAATGAGCCAAAGCATCAAAATCTAACATCATATAAATGTTATTAAGTGGGATTCTCTAATTACCTGGATATTACCTAATCAATTTTACATCATGTAAATGCTACAGCTTTGCACAATTTTCTTGGCATGTTAAGTAACTGGTATCAAGGAGTGTAAAGACACTAATGTGCTATAGCTTTAACGTATTATCTACAGTAACCATTAGACACAGACCTCCTGGGAGGTCCTGAATTAGACAACATGTCAAGCAGAATGCCTCTTCTTTACCTTTGAACCTTAATGCATATGTAATGCATGTGTTTAGATAGGTTATGCATACAAATTAATCAGCTCACATAAATATTCTGTAGTATAAAGGATATTAAATTCAGGTTTCACTAGTTCATGCTTGAATTTTTGTTTAGAGCTTTTGATAACGCTTAACTTTTTGGGACACAAATACTTAGTAATAACTCAGTTATTACTGAAGTATGAATTATAAACAAATCATGGACAAATATAGTTGCTACTTGAGAAAAGATCAATGATTCATTAATGATGAACAAACATGAAATCAGAATTTCACTTGTATTATTCATTACTTGTTCCTTCAGTAGTTCCTTAGTAGTTCCTACAGTAGTTTATACAGGTATACTGAATTAACAGTAACAAATATAGTAACTGAATGGGATGAAAGACACATCATGCTTCATTAATGATGAACAAATATCAGTATTTAACGTGTTATTCATGACTTTTTCCTTCAGTAGTTCACAAAGATTTATAGAATGAACAGATATAGTAAATATTGTAACTGCTTGAGCTGAACTGCGCCACGGTTCATTAATGATGAAGTAACATGAGATCAGTATGTAACTATGATTTAGCTTGTGGTTAATCAATACAGAAGTGATTCCATAATGCTATATTATTTTTCGCCCCATCAAGTAAAGTGCTACAGAACTGTTTATTGTCTTTGGTTAATACAGATATTGATTCAGCTGACTTAATACTTGTGCATTGAAAAGTGCTACTTTTAATTGCTCATTAAATGTAACACTAAGATGATGGTAACATACTACATTGCAATTTCCATCATAAACAGGTAAAACACGAAATAAAGCACCTGCATAAAACAAACACGATAACTGGTTCATGCGGAGAGTTGAAGATTTTTGTGTGAGTATCTCTTATGGTTGGACATTTCTGGTCACTTTGGAAAACTTGCACAATTGTAGATAACCCACTTTTTTGAGAAGGTGTTTGCCTTTGATTGTCATGGGGGTAGAACTAAGGGGTGGCCAGATGCCTCCTCTCACCAAAAACTAAAACGATATGGAACATTTAATTCTGTGAAGCAGAGCTGTCCAACCGGTTGATCAGCTCCAGCTCGATCACAATATGATAAATGGATAATGCTTGCGATCAACTGTACCGAGCAGCTCTCTGGATAGTCATTCCCCTTTCCTATTATTTTCGGTACCACAGTTAGAGGAAGAGATCTCAGTGACTTTGAGAGAGAGATGATTGCCAGACACACTTGACTCATGCTTCAGTGCTGGACACTGCTGAAGTATAGCTGATGTTTCCTTAGGAACAGTGACTAAGGTGATGTTGGTAAGGAATTCTTAGGGAAAGACAGAGACATCAATGGAAAAAGGCACATATTTCTTAATCTTGATGACTGTGCTTCAGTTAAACCAACAACATGTCTTCATTTGACTGACTGTCAATCCAAGATGTGAGCAGATAGTTTTTCAAATACAGGCCTTTGAGAACTTCTTAGACATGGATGTTATTTTTATCATGCAGTGCAAAAACTTTCATTACTCCCTACACTTTTGCAAGTAGAAAAGTAAATACAAGAAGTCAACTTCTAAGCATTGGGAAGAAATATGGTCACATGAGTCATCCTTCACCTTATTGTCAACAAGCAGAAAAAATGCATGTGTGTTGTTTGCCAAAAAACCCTGCCAAGTCCACGGTTTGTTTCTCATGGTGCAGAACTTTGGCAGCTGTGTTATGTTGTGGCATGTACTTTCCTGTAATGGATTTGCACCACCTAAGCTATTAGATCCTCAACAACAAAGAATCCAGCAGTCAAGATATACATTGCAGACTGGCACTTAGCGTAGCTGCGATGAAGGTGTCAGAAAAAAAGTACTGATCTATCTTTAAGAAGATCAGAATTGTTCAGAATGTGGTATTTCCTTTGATTCTTCATGGATCTTAAAGCAGGACAGTAAACTAGCAGAAAAGGAAGAGCATCAACACCTTTGAGCTCCAGGAAAAACAAGCAAGTGGATTCTTGATCAAATCAAGCCTTAATGTCTACTTGAAACACAAATCACCGGATTAAATCTTAACGTGGGTATGATCAATAAGTTGGATGGACCCAATCATCATAAGAATTGACCTTCCATTGGGAAGAAAGGGCATTATGGAGGACTGTTATGTATATGGTTACCAGGAGTCGAAGTAGACTGGACAGCACCTAATAATAAAGCTATTAGAAGGATAGGTAAATACAAATAAATACCAATCGATTCGGAGTTGTCACACTCATCCTACGGTGAAAAGTTTCTTTCCTGATGGGATTGAAACCTCTTTAGACTGCAGTGTCCCCTTCCAAAAGACAGTTTTCATTTTAATGGTGTGATCAACCATGAAGATAATTTAAATGCCAGAGTTATCACAGTAGATTAATTTTATTTTTGAATGCTTGTATATACTTGAAAATTTGTCTCTGTCTTGCATTTCTATCTTGCTTGTTGTTGTTATTGCACTCACCGTGGGGTCTGAGAGCAACGTGATTTCAGTCCTCCGTGTGTCCTGTACATATGGCAGAATTGACAATAAAGACTTTTGACTTTGACTTGACTTATTGCATTTCAACCCTGCTGAACACTTACGGGATTTTAAAGCAGCTCTTGAGTCAGGGTTGTGTAATCAACAAAACATTACAAAAGTGCAATTTCACAAGGACGAATGATGCCTTATCTATCAAGAGTTTTAGACACTTGAGACGTTTTTTGTAGATTAAGAGAGGTGTTATAGTGTATAAGTTGGTTTTAGTCATTTTAGTGATGAATGTTGCACTTATAAGTTTGCAAACACAAACAAACGATAATCCTTAGCCATAGTGAATTTCCGTTTTTTTGAATGCTCAGGGTGATGAAATGAGAGACTCATCAGTGACAAAGTGATGTCAGAACTAAGCATTTGCACAATGAAGTGAAAATTAAAAACTAAAATTTCTATCTGAGTCAACCAGCAATTACAGATTACTAACTGTAATATATGCTTTGTGCCTTCTAAGTAGTAGTGAAGGCTAGGGTCAATGTATAGCATCATCCATGCAGTTCCAGTGCAATATTTCATATGAAGTATACATACAATTTCTTTACATTATACTTGGCTACGGTTTCTAAATGACTGTTTTGTGCTCCTGAAGCAACAGTCTTTACATAAGAAGGAACTTAATTACTAGATGAAGCAATGAAAAGATTCCATCTGTATACAATGCCATGTGTATTCAAAGCCAACTTACACAGTTGAAAGCAGCCAATAGACAAGTATCTATCAGTCTCCCATTGGCCCATCTCAGGAGGGTTAGACAAAGCCAACAAGAGGTGAACAATAATGGAAATAAGATATGGAAAACTAAGTCACATTTAAAACACAACAACAAAGGGGAGGCATATTAGGCTGAATGCCAATTAGCAGTATGTATCAACTATAAAAGTGGTCTGATAATCAGCACTTTGATATGCAAGTTTTCAAACGTACAAAGGCAAATAACAAGGTTCAAAGGTCAAATGCTACCTACCTGAATTACAGGTGCACTGGTCGCAAAATTAAATAAAAAACATTTATATACACTACCAGTCAAAGGTTTTTGCACACACTGAGATTTTCTACATTTGCATGTTACTCACTTAACATTTACTAAAAATGCACTCAAAATTCTTTGTTAACAAATAAATTTACAGTATGTTCACCATTTGAGTACCTTTTTAGCAAGAAAATGTTGTATCTTTGATTCATCAAAGTAACCTCATTCAGCAGTTATAATAGCAGAGAAAATTCAAGGCATTCTTTCTGCAAGGGACATAAAATACTGCTCTGTTTCAAGAGATGACATAGTTAACTAGTGCATTTAAAGTTAAAAGACAGCCTAGAATTTGACAATGCCATCACCACACAACCAGTTAATAGGATGTCAGACATGCACTGTTACATACTCATTCTATGTTATAAAGGAAACTTGTTTTATTTGAGTTATATTTTAATTTCCAATGCTTAACGAGAATAAAAAGTCTGCTGTTTATGAAACAAATGGAAAAGTGGTAAACACCTGTGGTGTGCAAAAACTTTTGATTGGTAGGATATGCCAAGGGAACAGTATGAAATATCATGACAGTTGTGCCAAACACAGATGAACTGCATAGGCAGGAGGAAAGAGTGGTTGAAAGTGAAAGTTCTCTGAAAGGGATTCACAGACACTTGATGGGATAACTGGTAATTATTTTATTACATAAATGGTCAATGTGGATTTTATGTATCTACCTAGAGTTCAGTGACTTAAACTTTCAAAACTGCTGAAATTTTACTCATGGAATGCAGATATTTTTGTGAAACTGGGTTTGTATGACTGCTACCAGAGTTAAGATGCTATGAAATAAGAAGTGTAGAAGGAGACAATTTTACAATTGTTATATTGTCTGTAAATTTTAAAATGAATTAGAATTATATAATATTTTTATCCAAATATGTACATTCATATTATGATTACTGCAGGTCAATATTGTGCTCCACCTGGGTGGAGCCAGGATCTTCTGGAAGAACACCTGGTTGGAAGACTGTGGTTGGAGCTCTTCAGCTTAGACACATGACTGCCAGTTCATCATGCTGCTTTGGCATATGGCTTTGCAGCAAATCTGATCAGTGTGTGAGGGCCAGAATGCATGCTGGTCCTGCCTCAAATCCGGCCAGAAGGAAACGGACCAATAGGTTCTATTAGTGCATTTCCAGGTGGGATGTGGAGAGCAAAGATCATGGGTAGGTGCTGTGTGCAAATGAAAGAGGAATTCAGAGCGAGGAATTCAGAGCGCCTCATCATCATCATCAGCAGCATAATTATTATTGTTATTATAATAATTGTGGTGTAGTTTTAGGTGGAGAAAAAAACATCTAACAAGATGGTATGTATCATAACTTAGTAGCAGTCATGTGAGACATCAGATTACTGTAATAAGTGAAGGAGATTAATCAACTTTATCAGTATATTCTAATGTTATTTTACCATCACCATCCCCAGTCACAGAGAAAGCAAGGTTTGGCTGAGTTGGGTTGAGTTGCCTGGGGGGGGGGTTAAGCTTGCCTAGGGTACCACATGGGCTTCAAGCACCACTGATCACAGCATTTATAGCACATTAAATTATATAGATGCTTACTCAGACGTATTACCAATGAATGAAATCTCCTACCCAGGTCAGGTTACTTCCAAAATACAGGAAATACCATATACCTACCTAAAGCTATCAGAATAGCTTCAGTACATCTTGATATACATTCTAAAAGTGTCTAGAGCTCTGTTGGTGGGATGGCACACTTCTATGAAGAATTTGGTGAGTTGTTGATGATGAAAATCCGTGACTCAGCCATCACCATAGAATATTCCATAAATGTTTGATTTGCTTGACATCTAGTGACTGGGATGCCTGTGGTTTACTATTGTCAACTGATTCATTATCACCTTGGAAAATGCCACTCCATCAGAATATAAACATCTCAACAAAGGACGAACATAATCACTCTTCATAATTGTATATTCCTTGGAATCTACCTTGTCCTCCAAGAGCAAAGGTGGTCCTAGAGCATAACAGGAAATTGCATGACACAGCATCACAGAGCTGCCAGAACCTTTCACCATAGGAAACGAGCATCTGAGTCTGCAGGCTTCTTTGGCCGTATGTCACACATGTGCTTGTTTCTTGTAGAGAGCAGGATGAAGGATGACTCACCCGACCATATGACTTGTTCCTCACTACTCGGAAGATCACTGCTCACATTAATATTGCTAGTAGCAAAAGTGCATTTTGGGGGAGTAATAGAGTTTAGGTTCTGCATCCCAAACATATTGTATCATTCTTCTGCAAAGTTCTCACAGCACTGGATTTCAATAAAACTGTATATTCGCATAGACTTAGACTGATGATTGCAGTGAATTGATTTAGAATTAATTCATGCATCTTATTTTGATAACATATTGACATCATAATAAAGAAGAATGTGCTTTCATTCATTGTCGCTCCTAGGTGATGATTTTCCCATAGAAATCCTTACAAAATTTTTAAACAAAACTGTTTCTTGTTAAACATAAACTAGTGGAGTCTCTGCATCACTAAATCTCCTGCCAAACTAACACCAGCCATCGTCGCTCCAATCACTGTAACCTCTTCTTCTACCTAATACACCATATGCCTACTTAAACATTTTTTTCATGACACTAAGTATGGGGTCAATGGGTAGTAGTTAGGGCTGGGGTTCAAATCCCACCTGTGCTCTGCATGCATGGATTTTCCATGTTCTCCTTGTGTATCATGATCTAAGTTTTCCAAAGACATGTAATTTCAGCAATTTGGCTGGCTTCTCTGAATTACCCGTAGTGTGTGAGCATATGTGCAACTTATTTTGGTTCTTTATCAACGTGTAAGCATGTTATTTAATGTTATGTTCCACTAGTTTCAATGTTACAGAGACAGAACAAGGGACATTATTTTGAGCTTTCTGATGTCTGATGTTTGGGTGGCAGGCATCTGTCACTTACTGACTATGGAGTCCTGCTATTTTTTAGTTAAATGACAACACCACAAAATTTTTTCCAACCATTTTGTCTCTGAAGGTTCTCAAAAATTTTCAATGTGGCACTGAATCGTTTGATCATTCATGAGTGATGAAGGCATACAGTGGCTTCAGAAAGCATTCTTCATTTGTTATATAGTCACCGAATTATATATATTTATTTATTTTTTCAGTAATGAACCTGCAGTCATGTGAAATAGAAATTATACCTTCTGTCAATTCTAAAAAAAATAATCTGGTTCATAGCAGGTCTTAAAATTAGGAAAATATAACCTCAGATGATCAACAACACGTGATATATTACACTGTGTCATTATTCCATCCATCCATTTTCCAAGCCGCTTATCCTACTGGGTCGCGGGGGGTCCGGAACTGTGTCATTATTAATTTAACAAAAATTAAGCCAAAATACAGAAGCAATGTACGAAAACTTAAGTACACCCTTACTGCTTTCATAGGAATTAAGGGGGTATGGCCAGGTGCTGCTAATCAAATGCACTTGATCAATTGATCATGAGCAAGTGTGACCACCTCTGTAAAAGCAGGAGTTTTGGCAGTTTGCTGGTGTGGAGCATCCAGGTGTGTGTTATCACAATGCCAAAGAGGAAAGACATCAGCTCACTTAGAGAAGCAATTGTTGCTGCCCATCAATCTTGGAAGGTTATAAAGCCATTTCCAAACAATTTGAAGTCCATAATTCTACAGTGAGAAAGATTATTCACAAGCGTAAAACATTCAAGACATTTGCCAATCTTCCTAGACTGAGTAGATGCCCCAGCAAATTCACCCCAAGGTCAGACTCAGAGAAATTGCAAAAACCCCAAGAGCTCCATCTCAGAGTGTACAGGCCTCAGTCAGCATGTTAAATGTTTCTGTTCATGACCATACAATTAGAAAAAGACAAAACAAGTATGTCTTGCTTGGTAAGGTTGCCAGGACAAAGCATGTTCTCTTTAAAAAGAACATGGCAACATGGCTATGGTTTGCAAAGTTGGATCTGAACCAACCACAAGACTTCTGGAACAATGTCCGTCAGACAAATGAGACCAAAATGGAGATGATTGGGTATAATGCACAGTGCCAAATTTGGTGAAGACCAAACAGTATATCAGCACAAACACCTTATACCAACTGTCAAGCATGGTGGTGGAGGATGATTGATCCCAAACACACCAGCAAATCTACAGCAGAATGGCTGAAAAAGAAAAGAATCAAGGTGTTGCAATGGCCCAGTCAAAGTCCAGACCTCAACCCAACTGAAATGCTGAGGCGGGACCTTAAGAGAGCTGTGCACAAACAAATGAGCGCAAACCTCAATGAACTGAAGCAATGCTGTAAAGTTGAATGGGCCAAAATTCCTCCACAATGATGTAAGAGACTGATAAAGTCATACAGAAAATGATTACTTCAAGTTATTGCTGCTAAAGGTGGTTCTACAAGCTGTTGAATGGTGGGATGTACATAGTTTTTCACAGATGGCTTCTCCATTTTGGCTTGACATGGTGGAATCTGTTGTGTGTTGTTTTTACACCTGATGTTAGATCTAAATAATTTCTGGACCCGGTAAGGACAAGATGTTTTATTATTAATTTTATTATTATTGTTTTATTATGCCCTGATGTGTAAAATCATAGAACTGAAAGAGGGTGTACTTTCTTTTTCACATGACCGTAAGTAAGTGATATCCTCTCAGTCAGAGCTGGGTAGATTCTTGGCAGAGCTTATGATATCTTGTGCATGTTTCTGTTTCCTTTGAACATCTGGAATTAGGTAATTGTGTCCATTCCTTCCCAGATTTCCGCTGTTTTCACCCTGGATCGGGAGCTCCAGCAATTCACAACCTTCATAGATTATCAAAATGATTCAAGACCAGGCCACTCAGGGATGTGAAGCTAATTGTTTTGACGCTGGGGCAGTGCTGCCTGAGCTGTGTGCTTGTAATACTTGTTACTGCTGCTGCAGACGGAATATAACCAGGTAAGTGTAAAGAGGCAATTACCGTTTCACATGGGATTATTATGTATTGCATATTTCCATCCATCCATTGTCTAATCACTTATCCTGGTCAGGCAGTATTGGGCACGTGGCTTGGGTGCCCCCCAGGGAGCACATACAAGTGCCACACAAACAGGGCAGAGGTGGGGCTCAAATCCCCAACCCTGGGGGAGGGGGGCAACATTATTAACTACCAAGCCATAATATTTGTTTCTTTACCAAATAAGGCAATATTAAAATGTAAGTAAGATTTAAATATATTTGTCTAATTTGAAGCCACATCTCCCATAGGCTAAGTTAGCGAAGTGGCTAGGATTCCTGCACTGCCCCCTCCTGGGCAAATATATCTCATGTTGGCCTTGCGTCAGACCTTCAGTAATCTGTTATAACGAGGAACATATGCAAGGAGACCTACAATCAGACTCGGAGTTGCTTCACTTGGGTTTTGATTTTCATCATTAATAGGCCCAAGCTCTGCAGGCTTGTTCAGCAAGGTTGCTGTGTTCATTTGAATTGGTGGTACTTGACCTCAGATTGGAGTGAGGCTTTTGTTTTTTATTTTTGTTTGGTTTTTTTTTTTTTTAATTATACGTTATTTGCCATTTATATATATATATATGAGGACAGGAATTCGTTAGTTTTTGCATTTCCCATCTCGCTTCCCTTGAAGTGCTCAAATACCCGGGTGAGAACAAAGCTTGGGGTCAGAGTGCAGAGCCAGCCATTCATCCAGCCCCCCTGGAGTGTTTCTGGGGGGGTTAAGGGCCTTATTCAAGGGACCACCAATGATGGCACTTCACTGCTGTTACGTGGCGAGCGAGCAGGCAAGCAGGCGAAACAGAGCCAGGAAGTAGGGCAAAAACGGCGATTTTAATCACCAGAACGGGGTAAACACCAACGAACATCACACACACGCACGCATTGACCGACACTCGACTGAGGAAGACGTGGACTGATATACACAGGACAGATTGAAATTAACTGGACACAGGTGGGAAC
>JAODJU010000040.1:31373642-31390920 GCA_026776725.1 Gnathonemus echidnorhynchus
GGGAACAATCAGAAGTCGACAGGAGGTAATCAGGGGGCGTGGCACACACGAGGAGCGATCGGAGCTGAACATGACAACTGCTGACCATTTTCCCATTTTTCATATTTGAATAAATTCATATTAAACAAACAAAAATCGTGGCTCTTCAAAAGTAAATATTGTGAATCAAGGGAATCGAAAAGCAAATTCAGTAACACAAATTCAGTACTTAAAGCACTCATGTATAATGCATTATAGATACCTTCATAATGCATTATAATGCAGTCATAATGTATTATAAACATGGCTAGAACTAGTTATAAAAAGGCATAACACATTACAGCCATGTTTATTATGCTTTATGACTGCCTTATGAAGCGCTCATCTATAATGTACTATAAATATCTTCATAATGCATTATAAAGGCTTATATGTGTGGTGTAGTAGGCCTGTCAGCAAAAGTCCAGGGCTGATTTTTAATCCCAGCCCAGCCTTGAATAACGGCAGCAATATGACACAATTGTTTAAGAGTAAGCGAATATGATCAAATTGTATCTTCCATAGTGGGAAAAACTCCAATTTCATGACATTTTTATGAAAAAAGATGAATATTTTCTACCTGGCAATAAAATAACAAACTAAATACTATTTCTATCATTCAAGTGGAATAACCCATATTTCTTCTGGAATATCAATTTGTTATGTTGCCCCATGTCATTTGCATTCTATTCATGCATATTTCAATACTGGGAAATGGTTTTCTGACTTGGTGTGTGTGTTTGCCTAAAACATAACGCACGTGTATTAAATAACACCAATCATTATCTGCAAAACAAATCTTTGACTTAATTGAGATCATGTAACCATAACAGCTGTCACAGTAAGATTTGGCTTTCCCTTATGTAATGTGCTGTCTGAACTATCTACACTCAGCTGACATACTTCAGACAGGTGTTTGTGTGTCTCTGTAGCTCATTCTGACCCCATTGTTTAGCTGAAGCTGACAGAAGTTGCTCTCTCAGCCTAGGCTTATTCTGTCAGCAAAGCCGTGTAATTAAGGTACATCCTCTGTTCTTCCTTTTCGTTATATCTGCAACTTCGAGAATATAGTATATTTTGGAAATAATTGCTGCTCCATTGCTATACGATGTCTTATTTTTTGTGTTAGTCAAGAAAGGTCTATAATTGTTTAGCATACAATGTTTTCTATACCTTTATTTTGTTGGCACCCAGCACAACATCTGTATCAAAGGTTTCGCCTTAGAGATGGATATCATGTTGCATCACAGAAGTATCTTCTTCTATTTTTGCACCCTGTCTGTCTGTGTAATTAGAAGCACTTGTTATGGTTAACCGTAAGGATAGACCATTGCATCTGGATGCCTGAGAACAGTGCAGAACCAGTGTAGGTTATTTTACACAGAGCATCTGCACATGCAGACCACTAGCACCAAGCGCAATAAGTTTCCTGAAGAATATTCATACTGTTTTGTCTGAATATTTTTCTCTGTGTTTCTATTTTTTACTCGGTCATTCGACTGCTTTCTTGTAGCGCTTTAACGTGCTACCTGTGGAGGGAACAATTTTTTATTACTTTCTATAAATAAGAGGCCGCTGATCTCCACAGGCAACATATTCAATGGTATTATTATACTATTATACCATTTTAACTGCCTTTGTTAAACACTTTCACTGTTCTTGCTGATTGGTTTTCTTTCCAGCCTCAGGGAAATCTCGCACCCCCAGGTGGATTTTCAGTGCCACTGTGGCCCCAGAATGGATACAATGGCAAACTACATTTTGTGTGAGTGCAGCGATGCCCGCAGAAATCCTCTGCACCTGTGATGACCTCCTGTATGATCTCCTGTACCAAACCCAGAATCCCAAAGCAGGCAGCCAGAGGAATTAAAGAGCACTTTAAGTAGACATGCCTTCTCCAGGTTTTCCCTAGTGAGATAACTCCTGGTGCTACCTGGTTGCAATATTTATCCAATTTCAGTTATTTAGTTTAGCTATCAGTACCACCCCAATTAATTAACACTGAATATCGCCCCTGGGTGCCTGGGAGGCATTGTGCTTTCAACAGTTATTAATAATGAGTTAGAAGTACGCTTGTAGAGAATGACTTACAAAGAAGTTCTTTTTTCTGGTTGTGCTAGCCGTACTCAGAGATAAACAGCCTTAAAGTCTCATTGCTAATATTATTTTTATTATAACACAGGTCTAATAAAAGTCATTTCTTGATGCATTTCTTTGGCTGAAAAATTAGCACTATGCTACAACACAGCTCAGAAAAACACATAGTTTAATCAGCTCTGTTTACAGCGAGGTAACTGGAAGGCAGCCCCTTTAACCCTTCGGCTTTATGTGGTAGGCGCCTACTCACATCTTGCCACCAACACATTGCTTTAGCTAGTAAGGAGAAAGGCACTAACGTAACCCACTTAGACACAATTAGGCACATCATATGAGAAAACATAAATAAATGCAAAAAAAAAAAAGCAAATCGGAGGTAATTTGTGTATTTGGGCTCGTTTTGTGTAATTTGTTTCATCAGTCCCGAACCCTACAATGGTTTCTGGCATCTCAAAACCATGAAATGAGTGGGAAATGCAGTCCATTTGCAGTCCCCCTTCACTACGGTATATTTGATCCTGGCCTTGAAATTTGGTCTATATAAGGATAGACGTAGTAAGAATGGAGTGCACTGTTGGGGTTTGGGCAGATTTGATTTATTTGGTTCATACTATGTCTCAATGTATAAGAAATATAATTTCTTTAACAAGATGCAGAAGTTTGGAACACAAAGATGGGAAATGAATTTGGCCAGAATGGTCTTGGAAGCGGACAGAAGACTAGAGAGAGCAACTAATCAGCTTCTACTGATTCAACAAGCTCTTCATTGCCAGTACACTCTTCAGGCAACCAACATGTCATCCTCACACCTGGACCTCACTATATGGAGCTCATGGAAATCAAATAACCTACATTCTCACTGTCAAGCTATGGCACAGACGTCGAATAACAAAGATGTGGCCTGGAGCAGGTTCTGGAACAGATCATAAACTACGTAAGTGAAGCTGAAAAGGAATAAAGGTATTGTCTGATGTCCAAGAAGTTACCTGGAGAACACATTTCTTTCAAGCAACACACCAGAAAACAATTTGAAATGCTGGACCTAGTTGGTAGGGGACCAAAGAACTTGTGGAGGAAAGAAGTCCTACAAAAAGAATCTGAGTATAATTTGGTCAAAGAAATCAAAATGTATTATACAAGACATAGTGGAAATTGCAAAGAGTAGCCAGAATTAGGAACAATAACGATCTCCTAAAGGTACTTAATCACCTGAAAACTACCAGTAAAAATAGTGACCAGCATTGATATAAAAAAGGAGTTGCAGCCTTAAGTGGATATGCAGAAGGACATCCACAGGGAAATAATCACTCATGGAAAAAAATGTAAGGCATAAACAGAATGCATCTATAACAAAGACATCAACAAACAAAATATATTGAATGAGGTGCAGGAAAGATCCTTCAATAATATAGATAAGAGGAGGCCAGATTAGACCTAAGATAACTACTGAAAAGGAAATGACAATCTATCCAACCATTTTCTAACCTCTCATCCTGATCATGGAACCTATCCCGGCAGCTTGGAACATAAGCCTGGGGTACACCCTGGTTGGAATGTGCTGACCAAATTATGGCACCAAGTTCAAAAAACGACAAAGCAGCCTAAAATTAAGTTAATATTCCAAAACCAAATAAACACACCTGATAGTATCAAACCTGCTTTGATTCAACCCTCCCACATAACCAGACCCAACCAGGCCATGCACCTTAATTAGTCTTAGGGAGATGGAAAGGACCTCACTGAATTAGAACTCTTGTGAGGTTATGCGCTTCAGAGGACCTTTGAGGTTTCCATTTTACAAACATAAATATTTGTGCAGCCATTACAGAAACTAATGTTATTACAAGATAACTACAACCGGAGATATATAACTCAGCAAATCTGTTACAATATTAGATAAGATGCACCAAGGCTTAGAAGGACAGATACAGCAATGACATGTTTGTGGTGTTGGACTGTTTGAGTTTTCATCACTCTATAGTTTTGCAAGAGTGGTTTGCGGGAAATAATCTAATCCAGCAGCTGTTTTTTGGCATCATGTCTAGACCGCACACCAACCTTGTGCCCGATAATCCTTGGAATGGGTTCCAGCAACCCCCCCCTTCCCCACTGTGACCCTGACCAGAATAAGAGTATAGAAGATGGATGGTGCCTTTTCTGTCTGCCTGCTTCTCAGCATCTCATTCCTTAAAATCTTTGTGGCATGGGGATGGATAATATAAATAACTGAATAGCTGGTCCTGCTGCCAAAAATTAGAAAGCCTTGTTCTAAGCTTAGCTTGTTGCACATATTGAATTGAATACAATTTAATATGAAATGCCTTGGCTGGTCACTATGGTCACAACCATGAACCTGACCATGATCATGACGTCAGTTGCTGAGTCTCCATATTCAGTAATGGAATGACTTTCTGTATAATCTGAAAACTAAGAGATACTTATTGTCATACTTCTGGCCAGCTTATAAACAGATCCATCCATCCATCCATCTTCCAAATACTTATTAGGCTGTATGACTGAGTGTATGAACAGACGTAGCACTTACAAATTTGTGATTACATGCTTATATTGCTCTGAAAAGGTGCCAAATGGTTCTGGGATATGAGCGTTGTTTTTTTTTTATTTCCTTTTGCAAAGTGCATTGAGGATTAGAAAGATTAGATTTGCACATAAGAACTGCGCTACTATAATGTGTCACACACAGCAGTGCATTGTATAGTCATACCTGTCATGTAGTCATATAAACCTGGTATCTCTAACTGCATCACAACACTAAACAGGACTCCACCACCGCAATGTGCTTATCTGAGACATGCAAAACTCTCAAGGTACTGTGAGCATGTCTGGTTGTTACTTTCAACAGATGCATTTTATTAGCCATACAATAAAAATTCATGACTGCACAGCCACTGAAAATGAATAAATTAATTTCATACTTATATGACACCAATGCTGGTCATAAACCATCATTGGTTAACTTTAAAATCTCTTGACTGTAATTTTACTGCGGGAGTAAATATTAACCCATCTAACTCTGTGCCTTGTTCAGGTCATGGTTAGTTAATAAAATCTGAAAGATGTTAACAAATTTAATTTCAGCTGAGCTGGTCTCTTCTATTGTGAATGGTACTGAGAATGCAATGAAATCCTCATCTGCATCACGTGAAGGAACAGGCTTCACTACAGCATAATGGCATAGTCACCCACTGAGAGCCCCTGGAAGACTGTGGTTCTCCGATCCGTGTAGTTTTATGGGAACCCCTCTGGCAGAACTCAGTCATTTACTATTTATTGAGTGTTACAATAGGAATGCGCCACTGCATGAACGTTAAAAGCCCAGGAGACGCACGGTGCTCTTAATTCGAATAAGAACAGTGTACTTTTTATTTTTTTAAATACTCTTTCCGGTATGTTTATCACCATCTGCTGTGCTTAGATTAGATAAAGGAGGCCTGTGTGCCTTTGTGGGCTGGGAGGAGGGCTGAAGCTCTTCAATCAGCACTCATGAATCAAGCAGCACCCTTGACTCATCACGAAGTAGTTTTCTCTGCAGAGCCACGTGCTCAGATCATAGCCCTGACAAAAGGAGGCGCCATGAGCCAGGCAGGTGTGTGGCGGGCCTCCCCTCACCGGGCAGCCAATGAGGAAGCTTCTCACAGGGGGTGGCAGTTTGCTGTACATACTTAATGCTCATTCCAAGTGTTCCTGTGAACTTGTGTCCACTGCATGTAATCACTGAATTGGGTCACACACTGCTCCCAGTCTCAAGTCTTTGGAAGATTCTAGGTATCAAAGCAGCAAGGAATGAATAAATGACTGCCTGCTCTGATTGCCTGATTGCATTGCTGAATTAAACAGTAATAGAATCAATTTGATTATAACAAATTATTCAATTGCTTCCATTACTTTGTGTGCAGTGAGTGTTGAATGTATTTCCTTGGAAAATGCTAGAGTGACGTATTTAGCTGATAATAACACATTGCATTTCACACCAGATCAATGTAGATCAAGCACCTCACTTGGTGGTACATCCATATCTCAACCTTCTGGTTATAAATCTGATCCATAACAGAATTATACATGGTCATGATGCACCATTCAGTGATTCGGTGTTATGAGGGGCAGGGGGTGTGGGTGTTCTTCTTAAATTGTCATTTAGTGCAGTTTGTTTTGCATAGCAGTACTTGGGTCTTAATTTTAGATGGCCCATCCAGGTAGGCAGATGGAATGTCCTGTCTCTTCGGCATGATGGCCATCCCTCCCTCCTTCTTAAATTCTGTATTTCAGTGGCGGCACTCTCTGGGGAACGCAAACCGGGCCAGATCTCTGTAGGTGGGTACACCTATTTGGCCACTCTGATGGCTGCTATACTTGGGGAGTAGCTGCTGCTGTGGCAGATCGACTCCTCCTGATGGTGTTAAATGTCACTCCTTTCAATGAGCATATTATGAGACTCAGATTAAGGAACTTTCTGGATCTTGGTTTCAGCACCCTGAGCTGCATCATTGACTCAGTACTCTAATACTTGTGGTGCAGCAAAGGAGATCGATCACATCCTCGTGGGCAGATGCTAGAGGCT
This sequence comes from Gnathonemus echidnorhynchus, assembly GCA_026776725.1. Lineage (NCBI taxonomy): Eukaryota > Metazoa > Chordata > Actinopteri > Osteoglossiformes > Mormyridae > Gnathonemus > Gnathonemus echidnorhynchus. The sequence goes on from JAODJU010000040.1 coordinate 31,380,337, forward strand.
CCAACAGAACTGCTGGGTCTACAGTTTATGCCCAGCTTGTGAATTCTGACCACAGAATTGTTGTTGCTACTTTGAAGAATCAGCTTAGCTTCTAGTAGGCAACCACCTACTAGGAGAATGAGGCTGGACCTGGCCAGACTCGTGGTCAGGTAGTTTCTAATGAGTTTGCATGCAGTTAGTGTGAGGATCTTGCAGGCTTGGGTGTGACTGCTGATTCTAATGTGATGTGGGAGACCATCTGTGACAAGACCCTAAAGGTTACTGAAGGTAGTATTAGTGTTACTGGTGTTTATAGAAAGAGGTGCTTCATCTTACACGGTACCTTGGATATTATTGAGAGGAGTCACACCTCGATGGCAACTCCAGTCTTTACCAGGAACTTAGATGGATGGCTGAAAGGGTTCTGAGGACAGATAAAGAGGAATTTGTTAGAGGAATCCGTGAGCAGGTGACATACCATCTATGGCCTAGTGAGCCATGTCTTGCATACTGAGGAATCAAAGCATTACACACATCCGAACCTGTTCCTTGTGGAGTTGCTGTCAGTGCAGGTGATGGAACTATCCTTATGGATGACACTGCAGTTGTAATAGACTGGGCCAGCTACTTTGAGCAGCTGATTAAAGATGATCCTCTGCCTAGGATGTTGGACATATCAGGGTCCATAGATCTTGAGGCTGATCCTCCGATTAGCTGTGAACCACCAAATCTCACTGAGATTACATGGGTGGTGAACCAGCTGGGGGTAAGGAAGACCATAGGGATCTATGGTATCCGAGGTGAACTTCTCCAGGCCAGTCATAAGGCTTTCTTCCTAGCATTGCAAACAATCTTTGCTACCAATTGACTGGAAAACAAGACTTGTTGTCCCTATCTGAAAAGGGAAGGGTGATCGCTTGGATTGCGGAAACTACAGGAAATTAACACTGCTCTCAATGCCAGGTAAGGTCCTTGAGTCATCCTCAGCAGAATCTGTGATCCCTTGCTCGCCTATCAGCAACCAGAGCAGTCTGTTTTTACGCCTAAGAAGTCTACCAACAACCACATCCTGGCACTGAGGGTTCTCATTGAGCGTTTGTTGATTATCATAAAGCATTCCACTCAATCGACCCAACTGCATTGTGGGACATCACAAGTCTTTAGGGGATCCCCCATGAAGTTACTGGACATCATGGGCAGCCTGTACACTGGTACTATGAGTGCTGTGCAGAGTGGAGGCAGAATATATGCATTCTTCCCAGTGCATTCTAAGGTTTGTCAGGGGTGTGTTCTTGCTCCTACTCTGTTCGATGCTTGCTTGAACTGGGTGTTGGGGAGGGTTGTGAGGTTCAGCATCTGTGGGGCATCTGTTGGTGAGGAAAGATTTACCATTCTTGATTTTGCCGATGATGCTGTGATCTTTACAGTATCAGTGGAGGCTCTGATCGGGGCTCTTGAGAGACTGAGTGAGGAGTCTAAATGTCTGGCTTTACTAGTATCCTGGATTAAAACCAAGATGCAGGCCTTAAATGACCCCTTGGGCCCAGCTGTCAGCAGTGTGTCTGTCTGCGGGGAGAATGTCGACCTCATCGAGAGATTCACTTACCTCGGCAGCAACATTCATGTCTCTGGTGACTCTTCCTATGAAGTCAGTAGACAGACTAGGAGAGCATGGGGGGGTCATGAGGTCGCTGGAAAGGGGTGTGTGGTGCTCCTGATATCTTTGTAAGAGGATGAAGGTCCAAGTCTTTAGAGTCCTGATGTCTTGCTGTATGGCTGCGTGACATGGACACTATCCAGTGACTTGAGACAAAGACTGGACTCCTTTGGTAGCATGTCTCTTTGGAGAATCTTTCGGTACCACTTCTTTGACTTTATGTTGAATGAGCTGTTGATCGGGGAGTCCCAAATGAAGCACATTACCTGCATTGTGAGGGAGTGTCAGTTACGGCATTACAGCCACGTGGCGCGTTTTTCTGAGGGTGAACCCACTTGCAGGATCCTCATTGCTGAAGACCCGAATGGCTGGACCAGGTCACAAGGACGCCCACGTAACACCTGGCTGTGGCAGATAGATGGCTATTTAAGGAGGGCGGGACTGGACCGCTTGTTGGCTTGGGAGCTCACCAACCAAGATACCAAGGTGTTTTGCCACGTAGTGGGTGCAGCAATGCGCTGTACCAGTGTATGCTACCCAGCCTGACCTGAATAACATTATAAATTATGCATGATTACAGGTATTCATGCTTTAACCTTATAAATACTGCATTGACAGTGTCACTAATAAAAAAAATTATACAAAACGTAAAGGAAACATGATTTTTTGACAATTGACACTGACAATTTACATTATTTACATTTTAAAATATATAATGTGTGTGTGTGTGTACATACACAAAAATGCAGAACCATTCAAAAGTTTGGATACACTCACCCATAGGTGTGTACTATTCTCTACATTTTGCAATAATTACAAAGACATCAAAAGCATAAAGTAACACATGTGGAATTATGCGCTGACCAATATATGCTGAGGACTCATTGGTGGCTTTTCGTTCATACTCCACCAAAATCATCTCTACTGTATTTAGCTCAGGTGGCCTGGTCATGTGAGGCGACACTATCACTCCCCCTTGTAGGCAGCTTGGTGTGTCCAAACCTTTGACTGGTACTGTATGTAATACTACTGAAAACAAATTGCAATATAGAAAACTAACCAGTATCAAATTCACAATTCACATTCACAATTTTTGGTCACTGGTGTCATGCTAAATGTGGGAAGCACGACCCAAATGCAAGCTGTGGTACAGAATACACTTGCATGGGACAAGCATGGACAAGCATGGAGGTGCAAACAGGTAACGATGACTGAACTGGGGAACTCAGGACTGGGGAACACTTAAAATCAGGATATAAGGAGCAAACAAGAGGCAGCTGGTTGTGATTAACAAGAGGGCAGGAACGGGAGGTGAGATCAAACGAAGACCAGGTGTGGCATGTTAAGCTACATCAGGGAGTAAAACAGGAGGGGTGTGGCAGGCTGGATGGGTAGAATGTGACACCTGGCAAATCTTTATTTGCTTTAAAATAATATGCCATTTTATGTTCAATTACATTCATGAATAATAAAGTGTGCTTTAGTAACCAGTATTTATAGTGATGTAATAAGACATCCATCCATCCATTTTCTGAAACTACTTGTTCTATTCAGGGTCATGGGATTCCAGAGCCTGACCTGGAGGCTATGGGCACAAGGCAGGGAACAATCCAGGATGGGGTGCCGACCCATTGCAGGGCATATTCACCCACCACACACACCTACAGACAATTTAGTAACGACAATTAGCCTCAGCGTGTTTTTGGACTTGGGGGGGAACCAGAGTACTGTTCCCATGACAACACAGGGAGAACATGCAAGCTCCACACACATGGAACCCTGGCAGAGACTTCAATCCAGGTCCCACAGGTTCGAAGCAACAGTTTTAACAGCTGCATCATGATGCCACCCTATAATAAGACAATAATTTGATGATCCATTTTGGACATGTGTATCTGTACAGCACAAGTCTGGTACCTGTGCTATCTGAAGGGAAGCAACAGAAAAGGGTTATAATATAACATAGAATTTACCTTGATGTCCATTTTTATGTGATTTTATAATAAATGAAGATTAACATATCAATGCCATGGGTAACACTTTACTTGAGGGTGCACAAATAACTTAGTTACTTAGTTATCACTCAAGAACAAATTATGAATTAATGTAGTTTCTGGATGAAATATATGACCTGTCATGATTAATTAATGATGAATTAATATGGGATCAGTATGTAACTTAGCTAGTGGCTAATTAATGCATTAAGTAAACATATACTACTACATTTGTGCCCCCACAAATAAAGTTTTACTATGCCTTGTTTTAAAATTTAAGAATCTAATATAATATTTTAAGATATTTGATGGGGATGAGAAAGGAGACTGTATAATAGAAATGACCCTTAAATTCATTATTAAATTATTAATGTGCTACTGTATAGTTGTGGCAGTTGCTGGAGGCTCCCCTGTCAAACAACAGTAAGAGACATGCTCTGGGACACTGGAAGGATCGAGAGAGAAGTCTGAGGCTGGAGTGTAACAGCCACAGTGCTCCTATATATCATATGTTTATTGCTTGGCAGGTTGAACTAGTGTTTGGAACCCAATCTAAGTCTCATTTGCCAGTCAACGGAAATCATGCGGACATACTTGGTGTCATGGCGGGGCATCATGGAAGGACAATCCCAGTATGGCATACAAACACAAGGTACTTTATTCAAACAGAACTCAGACATATGTGAAATTAAAGGGACTACGAGGGGTCAAAACAAAGGCAGTTGGGTTAGGTGAGGACAAATATGGGTTGGAACTACATGCAAGGACAGGCAGAGGGAACACGAGCAAAAACATCTAGCACAAGCACAGACATACTGTCAAGTAACACAAACAAGCTCCACAATGACTGACTGAAGAACAGCCCAAGGGCAGGCACACATATACACAGGTAATTGGGCCGCGACAAGAAACAGGTGCGGCCCATTGACAATAAACCAAATACTGGGGATAAGACTAACAAGGATCAGGTGTGGGTCATTAACAATCACGAAAGATTCAAACATTAGGAATGGGATGATCAGTGACACCTGCTGACCAAGTAAGGAAATGACAGACAGGATAGGGCAGGGACTGATCCTGACTCCAGAGGAAAATCCAAGTAGGTGTAGATAAGTACCAAATTATTCTGACACTCTAGAAGAAGAATTATAGGCACTGTTTCCATGTGAGAAGTTGTCAGTATTAATGCTCTGGTGTCTAGACACCCCATTTACAGTGATGGATAGATGGACATGAATGAATTACTAAAACATAAAGAAGTTCTCATTGAGCTGGACATAGCTGCAGAATTTACATTGCAATCTTGCAATATGCAAGGCACCTTGAAGCCTAGAAATAATTTGAAGGACAGAAACAGACAAGTGTAACGTTGCCTAGGGATTTAGTGCAGTGGGAGAAGTGGCATGTCAGAGCCCTGAGGCATTCACTTATTACATAGTTACTCAAGCAGCTATCCTAGAATTTCAGTCCACATCATAAGGACAGAAAAATCAATTAAACAAAGGACCTACGAATAAAATAAATCCTTTCAAAGTAAACTGGCAACCAAACATGTAAAATCAAATCTCTTACACAAATCTATGTGTAAGAGTCACAAATTTAATATCAGGTGCTACAGAACGCAATGGTGAGACACATTTTCTGCTATAAGTACCACCTGTTCCATTGTCATTCCTGACACTGAGGGGAGTAAGCATCTGTTTGCCATTACAGTTTTTGCATACAACTATAAGGTTGGCAATTCATCACCAGGGTCCGACAGATATGCAAATGAGAGGATGTATATCCAAGTGCACAGATTACATTTTGCACTTTGGCTATTCATACATTCGCAAGGTGACTCTCCTCAGACAAAACAGTCGATCAAGCAACTTCCAGCTCCTCTATGACAGAGAAAAAGCAGGAATAGAAAATATATGATTGATTCAAAGCCTCTGCATTAGTCATCACGTCTGAGCCTTAGCAGAGGCTGCTGATTTGATATGTATTTAGTCGGCACACGCTGTTTAATCCATTTAGCTGTCAGAACTCAGAACTTTTTACTTTAAAGTAAGAAGATAAGCAGAAATAAGGATGACACGATCAGTTAGTTTGGGTTTCTGCTTTGTTGAGAAGAGGGATGGTAGAATTCATTATTGGGCCCTTAATGTAACCGTTTACTTCCATTTCTTTTTTACCCAGTTTCTGCAGCTTTGGAAGAAGTCTGTACAACAATGTCTTCAGCAGGTATAGCCTATATGAATGGAAGGCTTTATTAATAACAGTGGGCACTATGAGTATTTCATTAAGCTGCACATAGTCACTAATGTCCCCTCTGTGTGCAATCATTTATGAGGTCTTCAGAGACATGGTTAATAGGTTCCGCATAATCTGTGCCAATGACCTGCTTATCTACTCCTCCAAAATATGGCTGACCACAAGGACCAAATAATCTAGGTACTGCAGTGACAGCACGAACACAATCGCTATGCCAGGACAGGGAAGTGGGAGAGCAAATAGACAAGGATACAGTATCTACTATTCTCAACTGACCAAAATGAAGAGAAGTCTAGGATCCGCAATGCTTCTTTAATTTCTACCAATGTAGCTATCGCAACATCATGAAAACACCCCTGTTTTGTAAAGTAACTAAAACAATCAAGTGGAACGACTTTTTAGCAGCTCAAAAGTCTGTCATAAAACAATCGGTCATGAAACAATGTGACCCAAAGCCATTTGTTGTGGAGGTTGATCCTTCAATGGTTTGCGGGGGAGTCGACTTATCACAATATCACGGTACACCCCCTGAGCCATATTCCTGTACATTTTATTCCTACAAGCTTTCCCCCGAAGAATGAAATTATGATCTGTGCAACAGGGAACTGCTGGTTATAAAATTAGCTCTCGAGGAATGATGAATGCCCGAAGGGAGCAGCTCCATTTGTGGTCTTGATGGAACAGTGGAATCTCAAATACATCAGAGGCTATCAAGCTGAGTCCTAAACAAGCTAGGTGGGCCCATTTCTTCATTCAATTCAAACTCACTTTTACAGATCACCCAGGTGCAAACAACACCAAAGCAGACACTGTCTCCAGGCATTTTCAACCATCTCATAACCCTCCAGATCCTGGGGCTATACTATCCTTTTTTTCTTGAGTTGTAGCCCCCATCAGATGGGCTTATATATGCATTCCAAAAAGCTCTCCATACTGACCCAAGTCCCCCAGTCATAAACTGCAGTGGATTTTATTACAGGTCACATGAGTTTACTGTCATCCTAGTAACAGTGGATAGATTCTACCAAAAGATGCTTTTGATAGCTCTCCTGGGGCTATGGAGCTGTCTGAGTGTCTGTTTAATCAAATATTTAGATTCTTTGAGAATCCAGAAGGCATTGTGTCAGATATAAGACCTCAATTTACATCTTGATTGAGCTTTTTGTGTGTGGCTGGGTGTAAACATTAGATTATCTTCTAGTTATCATGCACAAACTAAAGACCAGACTGAGTGCATCAACCATTAGATAGGATGTTACTTGAGACAGTGTAATTCTGCCAAGGTGATGGATTCTAGTCTGAGCTATCAAACCTGGGCTGAGAATTCACTCTTCATTATACTTAACCCCTTTCTACTGTGTCCTACAGTCCCATAATCCCAGCCTTTGAGTGGATTTTTAAGGAGTGGCTAAGTGTGGGGGAGAAGTCCATGGCCAAAGCAAGAGGGTTACAGGGACCTAGAAAAGAGTTGTTGATTACCACCACAGTCCCACTCCATGGCTACATCTGGATAAGGTGTCCGACTATCCATTTAGAGCAGGATTCTCCAATTCCAGTCCTGGGGAGGAAGTCTGCAACACAGTTTGCAGATTTCCCTGCTTTAACATACATACTAAACCTGGCAATTAGCTGGTGAGCTGAATAAGGTGCGTTTGAGCAGGGAAATCTGCAAATTGTGTTACAGACTGGCCCTCCAGGACCGGAATTGGGGAACCCTGATTTAGAGCATCAAGCTCTGCCTCACCTCAAAGAAAAGCTGGGATCCAAGGAAGTCCCAGGAATTCTGATCCTTTCAAAACCATCAAATGTATCAGATCCCAGCCCATGATGACCTGGATTGGTCTCGGGCTTTCAGAGTCTCCTGTGGAGAGGGATCCTGTCATATCTGCATCTAGTCAAGTATGTCACTCTGGATTGTTACCTCACCTGCAGCCCATGAACTTGTTTACCTAAAAAAAAGTATAGTAAATTATGTCCGAGCTCTCAGTCATCCCTTTTACCATGATTTGAATTTGGAAGCAAACCTTCTGCTTCCATATTTGGATCCTCTCACTGTTGCATTATAGCAGCAAGAAAACCTTAGTACAAGTTGTCACAGAGCATTTCACAGCCATGTAAAAAAGAGTAAAAGAGTAAATGAAAAAATAATAACCTAAAATGACAGAATTGGAGAAAACTGAAAGTAATTCACTGACCTTCTGAAAGAAAGCAATCAAGGAGCACTGCTCTGAAATACTGGCTATAGAAATGCAAAATCATGAATGCAGTTATTGTATTTTGAAATGACATTATAATGGTTATGTGAACATGAGCAGGTAATCCAGCTGCTGGAGGCAGAGAACTAACAGAAGGCCAATGCAGAAACTGTGTTTATTTAAATACATATGTGGAAAGATCCTTTTTCTAGTCACTGTTGTAGTGAATGGCACAGTTGCCCAGGTGATGATCTGACCCCAAGCAGTAGACAGGAAGGATGGAAAAGGGGGACAGAGAACATTCTGTCTGGATGTATAGGTAGATAAGTTATAGAGATAAGTTACACACCAAACGCAGTACAGAATAGCCCTGGTGATATCAGCTATTGCAGCAAAAATTAGAGGATTTGTGGTAGGGGGTGACCACGAGGGAGATCTGGGACACCACCGAAATGTGGCATTCTGCGGATAATAGGTGCAATCAAATCCAATTCTAAGGTGAAAGCAAAGACTGCTTGGTTTGTATAATAGATCTGCGGTCAGGATGCATCTGCTCAGCAACTTTAGCTGTAGGAGAGAAGATACAGGTACTGTGACCCAAACTGGCAGAGGTAGATTATTCCATAAACCATGGCCTCTGAAAGAGAGGTTTCTGCTGCACCATGTCTTGTGGGCAAAATAATTAAAGAAGAATGCACAGCGGAGGCAGATCCCTAAGAAACATCAATACATTTTCATTTAAAGGGGAGTGTTTTATATGAAATTCTGAATTTCACAGGCAGCCAGTGTAGGCTGAGTATTGAAGGATTAATATCTTCACAAATGTTAGTTCTAATGAGAACTCAGCGAGGTGCTGACTGCCAGTTAAAAGGCCTGTCCAGCTTTTCTCCTATTCACATTCAGTTCATATATAGGGAGAAACACAAAGAGCCTAATTCCAGGCCTTCTTGCCATACCGCTGAGTATTCCAACAATTTATCCACTTACTCAAACAAACTAGTATTGGTGTTTTTGTATGTGGTGTTTACACTGTGGTCTGATGTCTGTCTTTTAGGTATTCGCTGAAGCTATCTTTATTCCTGCCTATCTTGGCCAGGTCTCTCACGTGAAAGAGATTTAAAAATATGGTGTGGTGTACCTGATTAAATAAAGGTCATTACATAAAATGTATAATAAGGAAACCAATGTCTCGAAGAACAAGAAAAGGGAAACAAGATAACTAAGAAAGGCATTGACGATCGATGTCATTTTGTAGTCTCTCCAGACATAAACAATAAAGTGGTGTACAGTGTCAAAAGCAACATTTGTGTTTAGGTGGAGGAGATAAGTTATTGCACTGAAAAGTGCTGTTTTGGTTCTATCCTGTTGTCTGAACCATGGATTATAAAAAGACAGCAGCAGAGTAATACATTCCTCTGAGACTTTGGATAGAAATGGAGGGAATGAGATAAGCCTGTAAATAGATCAGATCCAGAATAGTTTTTTTTTTTTTGATGGCCCCTGATTACTATGGAAATTGGAACATAAGATATAATGCAGAAACTCTTTCATTAGCTTTTTTAGGCATGGAATCCAGTTACCAAGTGAATTGCTTAGAATTACTATAGTCTGTAGTGTGTTTGACTGTGGCTTTTGCCTAGAGCAACCTAGTGGAGAGAATTCCGAAAAATTAAGCTCAAGGGCAGTAATTAGTTCATTCACAAGAGTGTGATTGCATAATACAATAATCTTATATCAATCTAATATTCTTATGTTAAAAATTTTATTTTTATTTTCAATGTGGTTTTATTTTAGTGCAAAATGCTACAACATGGTTGTATAAGTGTATTCGTTTTATGCTGTCGAGACATAAAGTCTCAGTAGGATGAAACCTAATCAACAGTTCAGTGAGCCTGAGAGAAATTAGGCATTCTGCCTGGCCTTGTCTCTGAGGCATGGGCTATAATTATTTGGACTATTGGTTTCTAATGTTATTAAGCAGACGTGAATAGTTCAGGTCCAGAAAGCAAAAATCCAGACCAAGACTTTGTTTCAACCAACCAGTTGAGTATGAAGACTCACAGTCACAGAGTACTCAATATGTTGGTTGAAACAAAATCCTGGCCTGGATTTTTACTTTCTGACCCTGAACTATGCACCTCTGTTACTAAGGCTTTGTCATGATGATGGTGAAGGTTGCCTTCAATCTCTTACAAACGTAGTTTACAATCATCAAGCACCATCATAATCGATAACAGGCTACTTGGACTTCCAAATCTAATCACCACAAACTCGATTATGTCTGTCCTGCATCAGCAGATGTTGAACTTAGTGGTGTTAATGTTGATCAACACACTCATCAGAATATCATGCTTTAATTAGTCAAATATGGGGTTTAGATGTGGATGACAGGAGGCTGTCCATTTGTGCATAAAAATGCAGATGCATTAAAGCAGGGGTCTCCAACTCCGGTCCTGGAGAGCTACCGTCCAGTAGGTTTTCTATCCTACCCGGCTTCTGATGA
>JAODJU010000040.1:31391020-31420926 GCA_026776725.1 Gnathonemus echidnorhynchus
CACACCTGTTCTCAGGTAAATACCAGGAGCAGGTGTGGCTCATCAGAAGCCAAGTGGGACAGAAAACCTACTGGATATTAGCTCTCCAGGACTGGAGTTGGAGACCCCTGCATTAAAGAGTCAACAAATCTTAAAGTATCCATTTAATAAACACCACAGAAAGTAATCTGCAACAGAGTAAACCATTTTAAATCCTGGGTGCTTGTATGAATCTAACGGTTTTCTGTTATGCAAAAAACATGACAGTATCATGAACTGCAATGCAGAAACCAGTCACACTTAGTCAAATCAGGTTTCTTCATTATAATGACAAGTGGTTGTCTCTGAGTCGATATATATTCTTTTCTCTCCACCAGCAATGGAACACCAATGTGACATATTAGAAATTGGTTGGAGGGCAGAATGAAGATTCCAGTAGCTGTCAAAAACATCAGGCCGTATGTACTGCCAAATGGTATCGCAGTATCATAAAAAGAAAAAATGAACAAAAATAACAGATACCTGCATTTAAATGTAAGTACATGTACATATATACATATACTGTGTATAATGCTGCTGGAGAAGATTCCATTATTCTGTCAGTTATGCGTTTGTAATCCACAGGGATGAAAAATGCATTAAAACATACTACGGGTTTCTTATCACCTTTTTATTATAATACATCACTTATTTTGAAATCAGCATTTACTGTACAATTTCGGAATAAGTTATGCTGACATGTTACAGTGCAGTTTATTATACAGATTTTTTTCACAAATTATAATCAACTGTATAATTGTATGGTTCCAACATTCTACAGTGTAAACTACAGAGAGAGAGAAAGAGAGAGAAAGGGAGAGAGAGAGAGAGAGATAATGACACTAAAAAAGACCTAGCATTTTCATAACTTAGTGACTAATAGTTACAAATTATAAATATAAATTAAATGTATTATGTTATTTAAATAATAAACAAGGAATAATTGTGTTGCTTAAGATAATTAAGAAAGTTTTTTTTTTTTAATAACCGTTATGGATACTGTGGTAAGGAGAACTCAAATAACCCAAATAAGAGAAAATAAAAAACAGAAATAGATAGAAATAGACAGATGGGCAAGCATTTGTACATCATTTACAAATTATGTCTTCACAGAAACAATTATATACAGTGCATTATGTTGATTACAATGTTAAGTTAAACAGTGATACGCAGGATTCACAGAAGAATGAAAACATATCAGAATGGATAAATGAGGATCTCTCCTGCATGTTTCCTCCTGGAATTATACAGGCTGGACTTGATGTCAGCAGATTCAGCAGCAGGGACACGGTGGGACCAAGTGTTGGCATCAGCATTTTTTTTTCCCGGCACAGAAGGAGAGAGAGGAACACTTCTCAGCTTCTCCATGCAGGAATTAAAGGAGCAAATAAAGCCGTCTGTACCTCCACAGAGTGGGACTTCTAAGCTGCCTTTTCCTCCGGATCCCATCCTTCTGGTTAAGATCACTAATACAGAGTCTGGAAGGAGGGCTGGGAGGACTAGTGAGTGGGGGATGGGTTAACAGGGGCAGCCGGTTAAGGAGCTGAATTTGTGACCTACTAACTTTGGGTTGACGTCTCAGGGAGGGCTTTGTAGTTGTGTCTTGCACTTTGACGCAGGATGTCGCCTCAGGTTACATCCATCTGTGCTGAGGTACAGTATAGGGGCAGCCCTGTAAAATGTTATTTGCTATGATATTTAGTCACATGCAACAATAGCATATCATTACAGCACACGGCAGATGCATATCCAGTTACATGACCTAGCTCGGCCTTGTCAGATCCTCTTGCTGAGTCTTACTGACACAGCCCATAGCTATGGTCACGTTCCGTAATAACCCACCTTGCTCTTACCAAGAGCCAGAATCAAGTAAAGTCGGTGTCTTTCTTTCTAGAGAGCCGGTGGTGGCACTTTAGGGGAGAGAAATCGCTCCCTACCACAGCAAGCCTAGTTTGAAGTGAGAAAACAGATAGCTGGAGTTCCTTCATGAAAGTGGCCGAAGTCTGGTATGGGAATTCAAGCAGAGGCTCCTACTTTGGGTGGGACAGAGAATACCTGACAGAAGAGACCTTCTCTGTGGTCTTAAGAGATCTTATGCACCCCTTCACCGTAACCTGAGAAATAGCCAGCAGGTGGCAGCAGTGCCTCCTGTCACCTTGTCAGGCTGGGGGGTAACAACACGACCCTCGTGCCGGAAATGGTACGATGCTGCATACTACGGCTCCGCAGAGCTAAATCATGTGGGAGTTCTCGTTACCTTCTAATTCATTCAAAATCACAATTCATAAGCCTTGCAGGCCTCAAGGCCACTGGGAAAACTGCATATGAGCTGAACCTTAATGAGAGGTTTAAGAGGTTTAATAGGTTAGAAATAAAGCGTAACGCCATTGTGTTGCAACAGCACAGCATAGTCATTATATGCCTCATGCTTTGATTTAAATTGAATCACAAAGTAAAAGCAAAAGACACAGTTGGTTTGGTCAATATTTGCCGATGGATTAGTCATGGCTAATTTCAGGCAACGAGTGATATTTCATTTAGCACCTTAATCGCACCTGGAACACTAAGTGAAATGATTTCTTGTCTTAGTGATGAATTTAATTAAGTGGGAGTTGGCTGAAGCCCAAAGGGCTTCATGGCCCTGAAGCACTAGACTCTCCACTCTTTAAAACATCAATAATTGGTATGATATGCAGTCCTGCTGAGCAAATGGAATGAATGAGGAACAATTGGCTATTGTATTATGAGCAACAAAATTTGCAATCCACGCCTTGTATGACTGATTTCATAAAGTTATCAAATCATGAAGGGGTTAGACAATCATAGCTCTAAAAAGGTTAAGATTATATTGATTAAGGATTTAATTAAATTCATGATGTGGATAGCAAGTCCTCACCTCCTGTGTACTGGAAGTCAGTTGCTCATTAAAAAGTGAATCTTCAGGACTGCGGTCCTCGGTGTCTGTTTATGGTATATTAACTATCAGAGTTATTTTTATATTGAATTGTGTTGTGGATGTTATTGTAGCACCACTGGGGGCTCATGGGAAATGGTATTTCAGTGCACTGCATACTTATACATGGACGTGTTGACAATAAAGAACTCTTGAGACTTGAGTCTTGAAAGTTGTCTTCCTATTGTGTGAACTGGATTTACAGCCCTTAAATCAACTCCCGTATTCACTTGCGGTTGTTGTAGAACATTTTCTGGGCATAGTTTTTTTTTCTCATTCAAAGCTCCAGTTCGTAGGATGAATAATACCGTAAGTGTTATGTTATATCGCAATATCCTGCCCTTTCTTTGCATGCTCAGGAGACCGTGTTTGTGCCACTGCTTTCTTCTTGCCAGCCAGTCACCCCAGCAGGATGCATGTGTGTGCCAACCGTACGGGTTCAGGAATGCCTCCGAGCCGCCAGCCTTCAGAGGCAGAAACCAGGTTCTTACAACTTGCCGCCATCTTTACCGTACCCTCCCTCTGGGCTCGGAGACTCTGTTCTGTCACAGCAGAATACAAATGGACGGTCTTTTTTTTGTTTTTCCTCATTGCTGGACTAAAAGAGCAGATGTAATACGCGTACCTCTTGGCTGGACCGGCACTCAGGCCCCCGGGGGGGTTGGGATGTGACAGCCCCTTTTGTCTGCTGCTGTGTGGCTTCTGGCTCTACTGCTTCCCTTTGCGCTCATTTTTCCATCCAGGCCTCAAGAACATATATCAACCTTGAATATCGTGTAGCGGCGCATCGAGTCGACATCTGGTACCTGGAACCCCCTAACCCTCCCCGCGAACAATAATGTTTCTTTGTGTTACGCCCGGGTTTGATTTTAGCCGTGGTCTCGGGAGGGTGGCGCAGACACGCTCCTCGCAGAAGCGGAGGACGGGCACCTGCTGTGCTGCCATTCCTTCTCTAGCAGGGGAGAAAAAAAAAAACCCCAGAAATCTCCAGTTTTCTGAGTTCAGAGAAGAAGAGAAGCGTGACGGTGAAGGAGACGATGCACGGGGCGAAGTCGACATTCCCGTCTTGGCGAGGCAAGGAAATGGGTCAAATTATAGACATAGACGGAATTAGGGGGATGTGAGAGACTCAGCTACAGAGGAGACCTGCCTGGCATGGACACATGCGCTAAAAGTCAACAGGGGGCCTTCGGAAGGCACAATAAACGTCATTATTCTTCATGTTAGCATTGCAGCAGCAAATTTTAATTTAACGTTAAAAAGCACAACCTGAAAGCATGCTTCTTTGCGAAGGTGTTCCTTAACGCACATATGAAAACTAAATCAAACGGCAGTAATGTTACTAGCATGTCGCATAAAAACACGCATATACAGTTTACGTAAGCGTACATGCAGTGTAGACGAAGGCCCTCACATTATTCGATCTGAAGTGGTGCTATTTCAGTTGGAGGGGAGAACATTAAGTGTTTGTAGAGTAGTTTAAAGGACAAAAATTGAGCACAATGGAGCAGAATAAAGTTATAATTTAAGGGTACCAAGGGAGAATACCTTGAATGTGCAACATAATTATTCGCGGTTATTTTGACATTTTCAGCTACTCAAGAAACTAAAGAAGAATGGGGTACTGGTCACAGCTCATTTGGAGCAGCATATTTATTATAACAGCCTTTAGTAACTATGGCAACCAGCTGGAACAAAGGTTCTCCAGCAAGCTGCTCTCCTGTCTCAGTAGATATGGCCTTGACAGCAACATTTGGTAGTGTAATCTCCTGGGGTCCCCTTAACTGCTACTGAATTATTCCCATTGGGTCAAAGTAAGCTTATTATAGCATTGTCGCCATCATTTAGATTTAGTATGGTATTAATTTGCTAAGTAGATGCTTTTATCTAAGCTACCTACACTGTGTTTGACTTTATACTTTACACCTCTGGAGAATTACTGAAACCGATCAAGTCGAGCACATTTTGAGCCTCAGAATGTTTTAGAATTCGAAGTTGAATTCGAATTTTCCCTATATTGGGCATTCAAAGCAACTAATTATACTGATACCATAGTTACCATAGTTAAAATAAACTGGATAAAATAGCTGATTTAATCATGGACAGTGTGATTAAATTTATTAGCACCTTAATAATCTTTTAAAACATGTAAAAACAGAAAGAAAGACCTTCTCGCCTTTCCTATTTTCTTACAACTGAAAAATACAGCCTTGAATTTTTCTTTATAAAATGGAAAAAAAGCCAGAACACAATATAATTGGCATCTTTCACAGAATTCAATTGACTTTGATGAGCAGCCGATGATTACATCCTGTGTATGAAACATCAACTATATTACATTTCAGGTGATTTTCAAGTAGATATTCACATTCATGAAGCTCTGAGAGGAAACATCAGCTGTGATTCACCTCCAACTTTTCTTTTTTATTTTAAAATTAAAATCATTACTGAGCACAAAAAAAATGTAAAGCTTTACGAATCCATTTCTAAATACTTAATCTGTTTCAACTGTTTGTAATGTTATCAAGAACCTTATAGCCTGTGTATATACTGATCCTGCAGGGTGGTCAGGAGCTAAAATCCAAAGAGTGACACAAAAACACAAGATTCAAAAAGTGTCCAAAATCTTTCTGGGAAAATGGTTCTGTGGAGCAAACAAAAGTACAATTGTTTTTAAATGCAAACAAATTCCTCGTCAAGAAGAAAAACACTCTCCTTACATCAAATATATTAGATATCCCATAATTCTGTGAAGATTCTTTGCAGCCTCTTGGTACTGGAGGCTTTTTCAATCTGTAACGAAATATAAAGATTATCATGGCATTTTAGAGCCATTTAAACCCGTGTCTCCTTCAAAGTGTTGGGTCGTCTAGCAGGATAATAATACTGAGAATTAATCCAAACACAGGCAGCAATGGATCTGGATCTGAGAGCAGAACTGGGATGATGCCATTCCTTCATTTTTTTTTTTTACTTTACAAAAAGCATTTCCAAAAATATCATGTGCTACGTGTTGTTTATCAAGTGCTCCCCAACCCCGCCCCATTCGGACTGAAAAATTTCCACAGGGGACATTAAATGAAAAATTATTAAGCACCCAGGAGAAATAACTAATTAGCCCCCCTGGTCCTTAGTTCTTAGTTACTTGTGTAAGCAAGCATTAGTAGTAAGGATGCCTGGTTCTGGCTCATTTTTTTGGGACTCCCTGATTTAAGAAAGGTTGACAGTCCTTCATTTGGGCCACCAGAGCTGAACAGTGTGGTACATCTACAGTGGAAAGGAGCAGCAAGCTAACTGATACATTCACATTACAAGCCTCATTGTTCAATTCTGATTTTTTGCTCTCTTCCCTAAATGTTGAGTCTTGATCTGACCTCTGCCAAGGGCAAGCCATTTAGTCCAAGATGTGGTTCAGCAGGCACTGATAGGTAAAATATGAACTAGTGCTTGTGTTTGTTTTAAAATATGTGGCTAAATTTGCTGTAGAGCAACTGCATGGCAGTTATTTCAGTCTTAATTGGGTTTGCATGTCTTTAGGAGCTTCAGAACACCATTTGGTTGCTGTTTACTCTATGAAAAGTTGTGCTGTCTGAGCTGTAGAACCCGGCAGTTGCCTTAGCTATTTAGATTATTAAATAATCAGTCAATCTGGGGGGTAATTCCATAATTCATTTACTGCTGCCTAAGAATGTGTTGTTTTTTTATTTCTATTTCCTATTCTATTTCTTTTCATTTTGAAACAATTCAAGATGTAATTTTGTATTGTGATCCACAGTGGAACTGCCTGCTTTTCAAAAATGTTCGTAAATACTTAGCTGGATATTTTTTCCAAGGCATTAAAACATTTCAAATAGGGACTTGTTAGACAGAGCATCCAATAATTTTTAATTATGTGCCATGATAACTGGATTATTAAAGTGGGACCATTAGTTCCTTGATAGAAGTGTTATGCAGGCAGAGTGATTGTAGGATTGTAGTGGGTCGGATATTATTTCCTAAGTTCAGTATTTCTAGAAGACTGATTGCATTGCAGCTTCAAAAGTTAATGGTATTTGGGGCTTTTTTTTCAAAAAGATAACCATTAGGTAAAATGATTGAAATCAAAGTTATTATTGAACACCCAGTAACAGACAGCCTATGCTACCCAATGTCTTGTGTTTTATTCTACCTGCTGTGTGCGGTGACAAAAAAGACATTCTGTTCTATTCTATTCTATTCTATTCTATTCTATTCTATTCTATTCTGTGATGTATTTTTTTAAAGTCCATCCTTTTTGCAACCATTTATCTAGTCTGGATTTGGGGGCTGGAGTCTTTCCCAGGCAGCAAGGGTACACCTTGGACAGGATGCCAGTCCATTGCAAGGTACTTACATGTAGAGGCTACGGGCAATTTAGAGAAGCCAATTTGCCTGTATGTCTTTGGACTGCCGGAGTAAAACCGGCCACCCAGAAGATGTTCACACATTGCAGGGAAAACATGCAAACTCTACACACAGAGGATAGGGAGAATTCCAACCCACCTCCCCAGTGGAGTGCGGCAACAGTGACGCCCACTGAGCCACTATGCCACCCATTCATAGCAAAATGATGTTTTCATATTGTATGCATCTGCCTTTGTGCTTGGATGTGCTCTTTCAATAGGTTATGAAAGCAGAAAATATTGTAACTGTTACAAACTGAGGTGCGATATTCACAATCTAATTTTAATAAAGGTAGGTGCATTATAAACCATTATTATTAAGTCGCAGATGGGAAACTGAAATGAAATTGCGATTACCTCTCTACGGCAGATCTCAGGCTCAACTTTTCTCCTACCAGTATTATGCCGATGGCATGCAGATTTACTTGACCTTCTCTTCAGACGACACCAGTGTCTCCACTCGTATCTCTGCATGCCTGGCTGACATTGCAGCCTGGATGAGGGACCATCACCTCCAGCTTAATCTCTCCAAGACTGAACTTCTTGTCTTCCCTGCTAGCCATACTATCCGTCATGACATCACTGTTCAGCTTGGATCATCCTCGCTGTCTCCATCAAGGTCTGCCAGGAACCTAGGGGTAATGATAGACGACCAGCTGTCCTTTGCTTAGCACATAAAAGCGCATCAGTGAGATCAGGCTTTTTTCTGTCTGACCATGCAGTTCAGCTCCTAGTCCAGGCATTAATTATCTCACAACAAGACTGTTGAAACTCTCTACTAGCAGGATTTCTATCTTGTGCTGTCAGACCACAGCAAATGACTCAAAACATAGCAGCATGTCTGATGTTCATTTAACCTAAAGGTTCTCATGTCCCACCTTTCCTTGTCTGTCTTCAGTGGTTCCCTATTGGTGCTCGTAAGAAGTTCAAGTCCTTTGTTCTGGCTTGCAGGTCCATCAATAGACAGGCACCTACTGTATCTACATCAAAAGGTTCCCATCTTGCCCCCTTTGATCAGCAAACCAACACCGCTTGGAGCTCCTTCCACTACATGAGAAGTATCACTCCAGACAGTTCTCTTGTGTGGTTCCCCGATGGTGGAATGAGCTGCCAAACCACGTCCCATCACCTGATTCTCTCTCCACCATAAAGAAACACATCTGTTCCATCAATTCCTCTACTAACCTGGTGCTAGTCGACTCCTGGACAGCCTGTATGTTTGTAATGTGCTTTTTGCCTCACTTGTACATCACTGTGGTCAAAGTGTCTGCTAAATATGTAAATGTTAAAGAAATTAATTACTTTTTGTGACTGCAGTAGCATTTTATTGACCCACAACATAAAAACAGTGCCACAGTATAATGAAAGAAGAATCTTGGGTGCAACATGACTGCTAGTTCCAGGGCTCATGGGCATTGCAGCACCAGTGTTCTGTTTTCCCACCCATGCCAAGTCCTGCCATTATCATGCCCTGCCTCCATTCTGCCCCGCCTCCAAACTGCCCCACCACTATCATACCCCACCTCCATTCTGCCCCGCCTCCATCATGCCCCACCTCCATTCTGCCTCGCCTCCAAACTGCCCCACCACTGTCATGCCCCACCTCCATTCTGCCCCGCCTCTGTCATGCCCCACCTCAAAACTGCCCCATCTCCATCATGCCCCACCTCCATTCTTCCCCGCCTCCAAATTGCCCCGCCTCCATCATGCCCCTCCTCCATTGTGCCCTGCCTCCAATTCCTTCGTCTCACCGGTCTTCTGTAGTTACCTTTGTTGTTCATTTCACGCAGCCCCGTTGGTCTTGTATTACAAAAAGCCCGTCAGTCTCCCCAGGGACAGACTTCTTGTATTGGCAGCACAATCTTGCCTGTATTTAAACACATCTGTTAAGATTTACTGCCACTTCGCAGCGTGTTTCCTGGCACGAGGCTGGCATTCTGAAAACACAGAACAGGGCCACACTCCACTGAGGTCCTGCCTCTCCGAGTGGAATCGGTGCACCAACATGCTCAGAGAATGACTGTGAAGATGGATTTAACAAACAAAAAAAAAACAGCTATTTTGGCTTGAGCACAAGAGGGACGCGCGGATAAACAAAATGGGCAATGGGTCACAGGAAGGACTGCAGTGGGGTGTGGGATTATGCACAAGAAGCAAAGCAGAAGTTCATTTTAAATTATCAGTACAGGTGAATGGGCTGTTGATTGGATTACCCCCCTGTAATATGCCCCCCCAGGACACTCATACCTCCATCATATACATGCATACATATATACTTGCCTATATAATTAATGTGCACATTTTAAATCAGGACAATTTTAATGTTTAAATGACTGAATTTGATCCAAATACCAGTAGTGTGAAAGGAACTTCTTGATGGTCCACAGGGAAGCCGGCATACACCAGCAGGGGGTGATCAGCAACAGTATATGCCTACAGTATATTGTTATGTAATGCATTATAAATATTATGGTTGGTGTATCGCATATTTGCTACATATTGTAAATTGTGTGTTGTCATTGTGTAGGGATGCTTGAGGGCTCAGTGCTTAGCACAGTTACTATGCATCGCTGGGGCTGAGGGTTTGGGCTTTGAACCTGGCTCTGTGTGCGTGGAGCCTGGGTGTGTGTGTGTGTGTGTGTGTGTGTGTGTGTGTGTGTGTGTGTGTAGCTCTCCCCGTGATTGGTCATGTTTCCTCTGGGTACTTCCTAATGATGCCCCGGTTTGCGCCTGCAGTCTAAACATGTACTTAGGTGAGCTTATATCTCTTTATTGCTCATAGTATGTGCACTGTGATGGACTGGCATTCCATTCGCGGGATGTTACCCTATGCTGCCTGCATCAGGCTTGAGTCTTACGGTGACCATCTACTGGATAAGCAGTTATGAAGATAGATGAATGCAATTTAAAAGTTGAAAAGACCTAATAATCAGCTCACCCATGGGCAATTTTTTCGTGAAGACACCAGAGCACATAAGCGCAGTATATAAGCTCCTATCTGTTCTGCATTGCAGTTTTCTGCAGCCACAGTACAGACCCAGACTTCGCTTTTTTTTTGCTGCTTCTTGTCATTTCCCGTCACTCTCCAGCTCGCTCTCGTTGTGGACTCCATGTAATCACGCAGTCAGATTGACTCTAAGGTGAGACAGACTACTCATGACTTCTTGGAGTCACAATGGAAGAAGATAGTTATGATTTTAAGTGACGTTAGCAGCACAGAAAGAGCCAAGCCACACATTGAAAGTTCTGCGAAACAGCAGAAGATGCTAAGTGGACAATGAAAAAAAAAAACTGTGAAATTTTCACCAAAATGCTGCAAAAGCCATAACAGGAAACCAATTGTGTTGAACACAGTCATGTGACTCTTCAGAGGAAAAATAACATATATGAGCATTAGTGTGGTTGTCCAAACTGCATATCACAGACAAGTTACAATTTACACTTTTCCTAATAAATGCACAGTCTGTGATCATACTTTCCATCTAAGGTCAGTTCATTTTTGTCAGTCACAGTGCAAGAACATAAGAATGTATCTGAACTGAGTACAAAACTATGGGGAATGTTCGCAAGTTTGTCACTCAGCAAAAAACCAGCTCTTCAAAGGAATCAATTCATAAACAAAATTTAACATATTTCATTCCAGGTGGCACAAGATAAATGCACATTAGCGTTTGAGTTTTTAAACCCTTTTGAAACTGCCAGATGTTTCAGCTAAAATGTGCACGAATGTGAATATCTTCACTGCCTTCACCACTTCTGACAGCTAAAAAACAAGAGAGTCCTCTTAGAACTTCCTGGGTTTGGTAAATGGTAATAGCATTTAGGAACAAGGTCCCTTTCTGGCTCCACAGTCCTGTACCTCTAACGGAATTCAAATTCAAATTCATTGTGTCCGGTACCATTGAGACTATTCTCAATTGGCTGCTGTATACAGTGGGGGGGTGGGGTGGTGTGACAGTTAGCACTGTTGCTTCATACCTCTGGGACCAGGGTCCAAGCCACTGCTATGGCTCTATGTGTGTGGAGTCTGCATGTCCTCCCTGTGTCATTATGGGATTTCCTCCGGGTACTCAAGTTCCCCCCTCCCGCAGTCCAACAACATGCTGAGGTTAATTGGAGTTACCAAAATTGCACATAGGTGTGCATGAATGGTATGTGAGTGTCCCCTGCGATGGGTTGGTGGCCCATCCTGGGTTATGCCCTGAATTGTGCCCATAGGCTCCAGACCCCCCACAACCCTGAATAGAATAAGTGGTTACAGGAAATGGATGTATGGAGATGCAATGGCAGCTGAATACATTCATTTCTGTAACATGTATGAGACACATTATGAATTCCTTTATTGTTACTATACACAGTACAATGAGATTCAATGTGTAGCTCATCCTTATAGTACTTTTCCTACAAAATGACAAAAAAAAATACAAGATGGCATCAACTCTAGTCAACTCTACTATCCCAAAACGTATGCAAGTCAGTGGACTGCAGCAGAAGTCAGATACAGGCCTTCAAATTGTTAAGCTTTATAGCCACATTGGGATGACTGGGAACTGTTTATATAACACCTTGAAAATGAAAGACTCCTTAAAGACCTTGTATTAAAAAAAACAACTCTCATGTACAAGAATGATCAGCAAGAGGAGATTTATTTGGGGGAGGGCATGTCTTTACTCATGTCTCAGCGGCCCAGTTAGATTTATTTTTCTCCAGCCCCCTCCCCCCTGTTGTTCAACACTGCTCAGGACTTTTAGAGAGCAGACCTTGCAGGTAACTGGGAGAGACAAGCTCTGCTGCTGCAGATTCTGCTTTGCGGGGGAGTTTGTGATGAGAGCCTTTTCTGCTCTCTCCACATAGGAGGAATGACACGCTCTCCCCAGGGGGCGCTCTCTTGTCCACTGGCATGTCAAAGAAAAATAACACACGCAGTCTGAAGGAGGCCAACGCTCAGGGAGCTTATACTTTTGAAACTTCCTACTGACATGTCATACCCTGCTACCGAGTGCGGTAAAAACAGCGAGGGGATTTTGTTATTTTGTTGCTGTTGTTCATTTCCTCATCTTGGCTCTGACGTTTGAACCTCCGAGCGGCTTGGCAGTGGTAAATATGAAATGGAAAATTTGTCGTAAAAGATGAGAATACAGTGTCATGAAGATGCTCGCCCCTTTTGAGCCGTTGCTTGAAAGGGCTCAAACACTGTTACTGCTCTGGAGCTTCACCCTGTTTTATCTCACAGTGCGATTGCTTCTGCGGTAACGGTGCCTTTTTTTAACAGCCGTGTTATGGTGGTCAAATTAATTGTCACCAACAATTTAAAATCAACGGAAACAGAATGAAATATTCTCAGGCAATCTGACAACAGAAAACCAGAACTGAAACGAGTACACATATTCATCATGTAAATCTGAGTTTCCAAACCATTCATCTTCCATACTGCACCTAGTCACAGTGATCCCGGGACCTATTCCAGGTAAAACAGGAAAGGGGACATCCTGAACAGGGTGCCAGTTCATCCCACACACAATAATGCACTAAGAACAATTTATAGACCTTAGTTCACCTAGCGATGTTTTTGGACGACCGGGTGAAATGGAGACTTGCAGACTCCACAGACACACAGGGCTGTGTCCGAAATCACATACTTGTATTGTGTTTGCATACTTGTATTGTGTTTATATTATTCTGTCTTAATGATGTTGTGATGTATCACAACACGAACATGTAAAGGGCCGTGGTGTTAGGTTATTATAGATCCACAAATTTTCATTTTACAGGGTGGTTAGGGAAAACTCATTAACATTCTGATCCCCAGACACATCCTCCTTTTCGTCTCACCAAATATGGTAGCCATGCTTTGCTTTGTTTGCTATATAGTAGGTGAAATATAGTATGCAAAGTCAATAGTATGTCCTAATCCTGAGTATAGATGAGACAGTAAGTGAATAATGCATACTACATTGTGCGAAAGTGTGCAACTGATGGATGCTATGCTATCCCACAAGGCCTGCTGGAGCAGCGATTGTGATTTTTGTCAAGATGGTGGTGAAAGGGCCATATCTGTACATGTGTAAGTAGCAAACAATACCCAGTTACATGACTTGAGTCAAATATGATTGTTTTTCATTATGTTGCATCCCAATCCGGCCACCGCAGTTTGTCCCAGTGCATGCATACTGTTCTCATGCATGCATACAGTATGCACTACATTAATGGTCGAGTAGTAGGCTTCTAATGGAATTCAGAACATATTGTGCAAGTATACAAGTTCGGATGCCCCCACAGAGTTGGGGGAAAGAATGAAACGCCTAGCCTTGGAGGTTGCCCACCCACTGACACCCCCAGTTCCTTAGATTTCCTATTAATGATAAATGGTGGCTTTCATTCTGCAAGCAATGAGTTATTTAAAGCACAAGAAGAATCTGGCTAACTACCGATATTATGGGGACTGGAATTAAAAACAAGCCTGATGTGAATATGGCCAATTAAGAAAATTTAGAATACTGAAAACAAGCCATGTTTCAAGATGAAGTCTTTCTACTTAGCTAAGGAAGCAGGCCAAAGCAAATTAGTAAGGGTGGCAGGAAGGTACAGATTGACACTGACCAGTCAAAAGTTTGGACACACCCACCCATAGAAAAGTTTATTTGTATTATTGTCTACATTTTGGAATAATCATAATGACAACACAACTATAAAATAACATACGGATTACGCACTGACCAAAAAAGTATTAAACAAAAAAATTTGTTTGGGGGGGGGGTGGGCACTCTGTGAGGTGACGTAGGTGACAGAGTGATCCCACCATTGGGTCCTTAACCCCAAATGCTCCAGGGACTGGCTGACCTTACTGTCTCCTCTGTGCCAGTTTCATGAGGTTGCCTCCTGGGATGCTTTTCCAGCTGTACTGAAGGAGTTCCAAAATATGCTGGGCACTGATTGGCTGCTTCTCCTTCACGCTCCAGTCAAACTACTCCAAAAGCATTTCTACTATGTTTAGGTCAGGTGGCCAGTTCATGTGATGCAACACTATCATTCAGCTTTGTAGGTTGCTCAGTGTGTCCAAAATTTTAACTGGTACTGTACATCACAAACAAATGATTTTTACACGAATTTACAGTATGTTCCACTTTTTAAAACAAGGTTACAGTAATTCAGTGATAAAAGCAAAGAATTTCATCAGTCACACTAGAGTCTAGATGTTGCACCATGGCTTTTGGATTTGGGTTCGATTAAATCCATAAAATTGGGGCAGGAACTGTATCGCATGTCTCACATACAGCTTAATGACGAGGGCCCGGCCATATTTACGGGGTGGGGTGTTTTTATGGGATGTGAGGGGATGACGCTACGGTTCAGTCTACATGGCCGAATGCAGACAGCCGAGCTCTGTGTCACTCTCAGCCTCCCCTCTCCTCCTCTAGTCTGTGCTCCTGCTTACGGTGTGCTTGGCTTCAGGCCATCATGGGCTCATGTGGGGGCAGTACTGCAGTAAGGGAAACCGTCGCCCCATTTGCCTTCACTGCTAAAAACACTGCATGCTGGACAAGATGGCCGCCTGTGGGAGTAAGGAAACTAGCCCCCAGTGCCCAAGCCGCCTACTGCTTTAGATTGGCTTCTCACAGAGTTTAAGGGCTCGTTACAGGATGTTATGCAGTTTTAATTTTCTGTCACTTGTATAAATGGGGATTGGTGATTGGTGCTCATGCAAAAGTCCTCATGCAAAGAGAGCTCACCACCTGAAGCCTCCTGACTTTTATCTACAATTCTGGTCACTGATCTATAATAATATGAGTTTCTTTTTTCTCTTCCCAGCCAAATCCAACATGAGTAATACCTAGCATTTGACTAAAATGTACATTGAAATGCAAAAATTATAGAAGACTCACCAAAGCAGGTCCTGAAGCCATTGGGCTGGGTAAAGTTTTGTTGAGTCTTTGCACACTCAAGGAATGAAGGTTGGGACATCATTAGCAAACAGGACACTTCCTCGCAACATTTTTAATGTTAAGCTAGTACTTGTCAGGTCTGCTTGACAGATTTTGCAGTTCCAAAATACTCCAACACATTTAAAACACTGAGGCAAAAAAACCCTCAAGAAGACAACTGACCATTTTTATTTGCAGAAGTGGAAAGTTCAGGTCCAGAAAGTACAAATCCAGACCAAGATTTTGTTTCAACCAACGTGCTGGTGACTGTGACTCTTTATGCTGGTTGAAACAAAACCTTGGGCTGGATTTGTAATTTCTGGACCTGAACTTTCCACCTCTGTTTATTTGTTATCCCAGAACAGCTTATTTTTAAAATCAATATCTTTATTGTTTTTTTCCCAAATTATATGCACAAACAATAACAACAAAAGAAACAAAAAGAATGAGAAGAATCTGCATATTTGCAAACATCTCATACAATGGGAGCAATTCAGACCACAAATGACAGACATTAATTTTCGTAATATAAATACATAATTTAAATGAGACTTAAATATTTTTCTTTCACAAAGAATTTACACTAAAATAAACTTTCACTCTCCTTCTCCATGCTTCTATGATGCTCTAGAAACTTTAGAAAGACCCCCCTATTTCTCTGAAATTCTCCAGTTTTGATTTTGGGAATAAGTGATCTTTTCCAGTGCAAGGCATGGAAATCATCCCCTTCAGCCACCATGACACTAAAACAGCTCATTTATATAATAAACATATTGCATGCGTATGAAACAATTTTAAAGTAGGTCAAACCACCCTTGCCCCATGCAGTCTATGCAACATGATCTGGTTTACGAACATCAAAAGACTGGGAGCCCTTATATCAAAGGACCAAAAGGTGAGCGGATATCTTGGAAGCCTGCTGTCTCCAGGTCTCAGGCATACTCATACAGGAGATTGCTTGTTTTTTTTCATGCTGGCTCACCCTTTCTGCACATCTCTACCTCCACCAATTCTCAGTAATATCTCAGATTTGACAGCTCCTTGCACATAACTATCATTTTACCACATCACATATCTTTCTCAGGCTGAACTACTGAGTTCACGCTTGCGAATAATGTACCCAACTTGAGTTCAGGTAGCTCTAACCCTGCCCCTTTCTCTGTCTTCAGGCCTTCAGTGCTGTCTGCATTCCTGTAGCACCGTTAGCTCAGGGTTGGACTGATGTGTATGAAGAGAGCTCAATCCCCGGTGAAGCAGCTTTACTCGCTACTTTATGTCTCCCACAGCCTTTGTGCTGTATTGGTCTAGCTGCAGATTAGTTCTACTTGGGCTACCCAGATCACTGCTGTTCCTTCTGCACTTCAGGATGCCCTTGAATTCAAACTGAGCCGCTCCCTTATGACAGACTCATAATGAGGAGCTTCTG
Organism: Gnathonemus echidnorhynchus; assembly: GCA_026776725.1. Classification (NCBI taxonomy): domain Eukaryota; kingdom Metazoa; phylum Chordata; class Actinopteri; order Osteoglossiformes; family Mormyridae; genus Gnathonemus; species Gnathonemus echidnorhynchus. Next base: position 31,407,761 of record JAODJU010000040.1, read on the forward strand.
TGGAAATCAGAACACCAAACTGCAGACGGTATTGGGGTTTGACTGTTTCCTCCATGGAATTTCCCCACAGATATGATCAAATAACAGATTTATCAAAAGCCATCGCAGGCGGCAGCAGCAGCAGCTTCTCTGACAGTCTGCTAAGTCAAAAAAGGAATTATAATTGACCTCAGGTTTCATTGGAGTCACAGTTGCCATATTCCATGATATATCTGCTGGAAGATACCACTTTTCTCAGCAAGAGGGGGGTCCCCACCAGTGGTGTAGTCTGTGAATCAGAGGGACAATTAGTAGTGACAATCAAGCTTACATGTGTTTCAACTGATATATGCTTTAGTGTTGACTTCATCTAAACAAAATGCACATTATGTGGCAGAGGCTCATTCTGTATCTTGCCAGTAGCTACCAACAGCCATCTTACTTTCTGACATACTTAATATGTAGCTCTCTTTGCATCAGACCTGCAAAGTCTCACAGTTTTCCTGCGACATTTCTTATCTCAGTCTCTATGATGTGAAATGACTTTCACAGTTTTCAGAGCTGCGAGATAAGGAAATTGTTCTGTTTTTGCCGGTATAGTTCTGTTATTGTGCAAAGCACCCTACTTCTTATAGTCTTGCGGGGAGGTACCGGCTGTTTAGTCACATGACCTTGACATGACCTGCCTTCAACATGAGCGCATGTCCAGACTGGGCCTTGACTTCCCCCCATGGCAGGATGCCACCTTGACAGCCTTGGTTCGTGAAGTTTTTGAAATTCTCCAATATTTATGCTTCTTGGGTTTTAGGTTTAAATGTACCCGGAGATCAGGTTGTGCAGCACTAATGGATCGCGTAGCGCTTTCCCAAATTTTAGCAAAAGTTAAATACATTGAGACTAGTGCCAGCTATGACTATATACATTATATTCATCCATTTTCTAGCCAGTTGTCCTCTTCAGGGTCAGATGGGGAACCTGGAGTCTATCCCAGGCAGCATGGGGCACAAGGCCAAGGTATATCCTGGAGAGGATGCCAGTCCATCACAGAGCACGCACACACAATCATAAATTTACAGGCACTAATTAGCCTAGTTGCATGTGTCCGGACTTAGAGCGGAAACCAGAGTGCATGGAGTTAACCTGCAAAACAACAGGAGAACATGCTATCTCCAATGCGCATGCAGGATTTGAGCACCCAGCTCTGGAGGTATAAGGCAATAGCGCTTCCCATCAAGCCACACACACATACATTATGCTAATTAGTATATACATCATCTATTCTTATAGTGGTATATCTCAGTAGGTTGAGGCTACTGCAGTTGTTTAGGGCTTGTATAGCAAATATTACTATGTCAGTCCATTGCAGTAACTTGGCTTCCTAAACAAGTTAGTGTACCAGTAAACAGCACGACAAACGGTGCTCACTGGGTTGTATTTTTGTAGGTTTAGGAGGGTACAACGTGTCGTGATCCACCGGGAATGACTGACCCGTTAACAACCACTAGTGTAGAATATTGATTCTACATCTGAACTTTTTCAGTGCACTGACGAGTATATGGTTAACAACAGCCTTCTGCAGCAGTAAATTAGGAGCAGGGAATGAGCTGCTACCATCTGTCAGAACTGCTGAATCACCATCCTTATTTATTCTGATACAAATGAAAAAAATGCCCTTTCAGGCTTTACCTTTATCTCCAAAATGATTATGTTGCACTCCACCATTTTTGCACTACAATGGAGGAACTAGTCGCTACACAGTGTTAAGCTGAGTGGATCAGTGGGCTAAGTCTCTCTGCCTGTGATCAGAAGGTCGCTGCTTTGAGCCCCAGCCTCAACAGAACAGTCACACATCCCTGGGGCATGAGGCAAGGCCTTTAACCCCCAGCTCCAGGGGCTGCTCTACAATGGCTCACTCTTTGCTGTGACACCTGAGCTACGAAGAGCAAGATGGAGCAGGTGAAGAGACAAATTGCTATGTACGACCAATAAAGGATTATTATATAGTAAAAGGAAAGTTCTGCTGTCTATTTGGAATGCATTATTTTGAGAGTTTCTGCTAAATTAATAAAATAGGCACAAACCAAAAGGACACTGGGGTTTTGTCATCTTTTACGCTACAGCATATTTGTGAATATTAGGCCAGATGGATAAGTTATGGTGGCACAAAAGCCTCACAGCTCCAGGTTTCTGACTATGATGCCCCCAGTCAAGTTTCTATGAAGTTCTCATGTTCTCCCCATGCTTGCAAAGGATGCCGCAGGTTGCCATGGTTTCCTTCCATAGTCCAAAATCAGAGGGTGAATGTCTGCTCTGCGATGTACAGGCATCCCAGCCAGGATGCCCTTAGCCAGGAGCATCCTGGGATAGGCTCCAGACTCAGCTACAACCCAGCACTGGATAAACGGTTATGAAAAGATATCATTCATGTATAACTTCAACTAACAATGTTTATAAAGTCTGTCTCATTATGTAAATGTCATAGCAATTTGTATGTATATATTTCTACCTAACTACAAGTGCTTATTTTTATATAATGTAAATTGATCATGGATATATTCCATCTGAGCGGACATTTGGTTTATAAACAGTCCAATTCTCACAAAATATAATTAAAATTTAAACATAATTTCCATCTGTTTTGGCCTCTCTTTCAGCAAGATAGGGTCGGAAGGTAACATGATGTTTAAAGGCTATTGTTTCATGACAAAGGTTCTCTTACTATTTTAATAAATTATGAACGGAAAATTTCATAAACAGTGGCAGGTAGGCAGAAGGTCACCCACAATGTCATTATTTAATAACATTTTCTCAACACATCCAGAATAAGTGTGTTTCTCCCATCACAAACAGTAAAAATTCAGCCACCACCAAAGTTTTAATCACAAAGAAAATAACCAGTTTACTCAGTGCAGTAAAAATTAATTTAGTGTCAATAATTTAAAAAATAAAGTACATACTTCAGAAACTCTACTCTGGTAAAATATTCTATTTTATAAAGTGAAATACATTGCAATTATCGCATCTGATACAATCTCCAAACTGAATTTAAAAATAACATTTCCAAAATTCTCTACAAAAACCATATGAAACTCCATGTAACTCAGTAAGTTCTCCTCAGTCTTAATATATTCAAATGTTACTCATTTAAAATCTGTTATATAAACCATACTATGTTAAAGAACATTTGGCCCATTAGCAAACATCTTTTTAATGGTGGAGAGAACGCAATCATTCCTTTCCAATAAATATGACAGTGCAACAGATCATCTAATCAATGACACTTAACAGACATGCTTTGATTGCCTTTGATCTTGTTTAAAGGCCCATCTGACACAAGCTGGTTCATGAATACTAAACTGTACTTTGAAAACAAGGTCTGTTCTTTTCCACTGGACTTCTGTAATCTCAATGGTCTAGCTTTGAAGTGAACTCAAGTATTTTGGTAAACATGAACTTCATATTACTGTTATGCATTTAAATCCACGTTTTGCATTTTACGACCTAACTGACTTTCAGCAATTGAAATGAGCTGAAACCCAGAAAAAATAATAATAATAATAATAATGATGATGATGATGATAATAATGATAGTGATGATACCTTACTACTAATTGGAATAGCAGTATGTCAGAGAATTGTATTTCTAGACATGAAAAGTACATACTTCCAAACACCACAATCTAGTTACATTTCTAGAGTCACATCGTGCATATTTTGTATTACTGTCCATATGGAATGTGCGAAGACCACCACTGGTGTCCTTTGAAGGTAAGCATGTTCCGTGCAGGAGGACATACTTTCCAGCTACTTGTCCTTCCTCGTCTCTGTGCGTGAGCCTTTCGCTGATCTCTTGCCGCCTGTTTCTGCTGTGGGGTTTGTGCTTTTCTGTGCAGCACAGGCTGCTGCACCATTGTGGCTGTTGGAGTTCTTTCCTGAGAGATGGGCGGGGGTTCCGGGTTTGATTAAAGGGGGGTAGACCTGAGTCGCACAGCTAGGCTGCTCTGGTTGCAAGGCAAAGAAGACGCGGTACAGCGCCCCCTCCAGGGGTGCGAGGGGTGAAGAGGTAGAACCGGTTAGCATCATCCAGACCTGAAGATAGACAGGAATACTTTAGAAATCAACCATGGAACTCTCACCTTGTGTGTGTTTTTTCATATAACAATTTAACCCATTCGTCCCTTCTTATTCAGTATAGGGTCCTGGTGAACCCTAGATCATAGTTTGTATTTGTGTATTAATTGTCCTAAAGGCAGTTTAATACATGTTAACTACATGTCTTTGTCCTGGATATGAAACCTATGCGACATGGAAATAACGTGGAAATCCAACACCAAGCCAAGTACTGTACATCCCTGAATGCATGAGGCTTCACTGACACGCACAGAGCTGCACATGTTTCTAAAACAATGTGTTAATGCAGATCACTTTGTCCCTTCAGGCAGAGTCCAGTGACACACAGATGACTAATTCTATTCTTTTGCACACAATCTGACTAAATAAGGAAATGGATCAATTAGCTCTGTGGTTATGTGCGCTTTTTTGTACGAGCTGCCTCACTCACAGTATGGGATGAAACATAGCCCAGCTGTCCCAGAGGTGACAAACCCTAGATATGTCATTTGTAAGAGCCTGGATCACAAAGTTTGGCAGCCTTGCTGCACGCCTCATGTCATGTTCTCACACGGTTACATAAGCTGGCCTGCAGCATTGCCGTAATTAGCTACAATCATCCCTGATACCTTTGTCACTCGTGTTCACTTTCTGCAGTACATAACACATAAATCCCATAACAGTCATCACTGACGTAATGCATAAATCAACCACAACTCCCAACACAGTTAGATGAAATAGAAAACAGATGAAGAAATGGAAGGAAGACAGAGTATAGATGCATCCACCATCCCATAATGAGGGAAGTCTCTCTGGCAGCCTCACACTACACTAACAAGATGGCCACACAGTCAAGTCTAAATGGGACCGTTGTGTACTTCCCCTTTTTGGAGGAGACAGATAGTTCACCAGTAACTGTCCACCAAGACGCCTACTTCTTCAAAACCTGTCTGCCGCGAGAAAAGCCGCGCACCTAACGCCAGAGAGTGATGGATGATGGCGTGGTCATGCTGGGAAATAAGAGCGGGGCACCAAAGCAAACACGCGCATTCCATAATGCAGGAGCCCATTCACAGCAGACAGGCGCTGCTCGGTTGCTATGGCGACCGGACTGGAAAGAACCGACGGGAGAACAGAAAATATAGGGAATTTACTATCTGAATACACGGGGTCAGAGACGCATTATTAAAACTGGTGTTTTTCAGTGACTTTTTGATATAGTTCAGGATGCTCACTTTTGAAGTCACTGATGAATAGAAACACAACCAAAGGAATGAGAGGGCATGAAACATCAAAGATCTAAGTTTGACTGACTGCTTTCCAAAAGGGTTCTGAGATGTGTTATTAAACATTTTAAATCTCCATACGAAGTAGATAATAATAGCAAAAAAATAAATAAAAATGAACAAGACTTCGGAAATTAGGAAAGATACAGATCATGCATGTTGTGATATAATTCTACATATGTCATAACAACGTTGACTACAAAAACACAGCTATAATGTTGGTCAAAAGAAATAATCCCAAAGCAAAAGAAAATGTGTTGAAAAAAATCTGGCCTATATATTCAAAAATTATAAATTCAGTCTGAACACAATCTGACTGTAGATCTGAGCAGAAGAAATGTAAATGAACGCTTTTGTTGTTCAGAGAATTAACAGATCATAGTGCTGATGGGCAAACAGTCAGACCTCAATCTGAATCACAATTGGGTTCCACTATAAACAGAACCACAGCACTGACTTTGAATGCCTCTTGCAAGAAACCAGCCAAACTATTAAAAAAATACTTTGTAAATCCTAAATGTATGATTTTAACTTCATAAGTCTATGGTATGATATAAGAATAAGAATATATTTTATTCTTAATCAGGTGCATGAAAAATCAATATCACCTTGTTGACGACAAGAAAAACAGTGTAGGCGAATATGAGGTGGTGCTCCTTGACCGGAAGTCGGTGACTCTGCTGCAGCGTGAAGAGGACCGCGCCTACCAGAGTCACCTTAGTGGGGCTGAAAAATAAATAACACACACACACACACCAGAGAGTAGGATGAGAAAATAAGTACAAGAACTAGTGGTCTTTTTTTAACAGTGTTGGACATATGGATTCTCACATCTGATTCGCATTGCATTGATGTCAATGGATTAATGTGACCTAGCTTTTTTTAATAAAACAAAACAACCTGGAAAACTGCATTTTGCAATTATTTACTCAACAGAAATCAACAGAAATGCAATTTACACAAGGTGTCAGGGGATTCTTGAGCAGAATGCCAGTCCATCTGTCAGGAATGTGAAGCAGAACCCAAAAGGGAGCTTGCAGCAGGAGGACGACCAAAACACTTAAGCAAATCCATAACAGAGCAGCTCATAAAAGAAGAGTTTTGAAATGGCCGAGTCAAAACAGATCTGAATCCAACTCAAATATTGTGAGGGGACTCGAAGCGGGCTCTACATATAAGAAAGCTGTCAAACATCACACATTTGAAGCAGTTCTGTATGGAGGAGAAGGCCAAAAATCTACCCCGTCGATGCAACACAGATGGACAGTTACAAGAAATGCTTATATAAAAAGTTACATTGGCTAATAGGGGGCAAAACCAGCGCAGAAGCTGGGGCTACACAAATGCAGAAAGCTGCATCTATTTAGAAATGTACATTTTCAATGTTATTTGTTACATTAGATCACATTAATCTATTATTTGAATGGAAACGAGAATCGGATGCCAAACGCTGCAATATTTCAGAGGGTTCATTTTTTTCAGACAGTACCTTTTGTGTACTTGATAGGCCTAAATGCTGAGAGGCGTCAAAACACCTGGAATATCTGACATTCATGTACTGGGCAACAAGAAGATCATTCTGTTGTCTATATGGCACATAACTGCTTTACATTTAATTTTAATACTTAAATTGGTTTTCAAAATTAAGCACATACCCTAGATTGTACCTAAAAGTATAATTTTGCATTCTGTGCTGTGACATTTATCTGGTGCCTGTTACTGTGGTATCAGCAGTATAATATCATTCCACAATTCATGTTAATGATGATTAACTAAATTAAGCAGTTTCACAGTTTCATTGACTGAACTAATGTCAAGATATTACCTATGATGACGTATGACATACTAAAAGGCTATGTGGATTTCTCCATGAATATTTCTTGACTTGGACGAGGAACCAATGTTAATAAACTACATCAGAAAAGCACACAACATTTTAAATAGCCATATCTTGAATTTACTGTATGATTCGAACAACCAATGTGACAAAGAAAAGGTCTGTGAACCTCAAGTGCTACAATCAATAGTAACACCTGCCCTGCTGCATAAAATGAAACCAGACCAGTTTGGTCACTGCTCTTTGAAACTACATTCTTTTCAAGTGAAATATGGTCCAATCAAAATGATTTCAGCAGGTCATAATAGAAGCTCATAAGACTGGAAAGGTTACAAAGGGATTTCTATCGACATGTGCCTCTACCAGTCCATGGTCAGGATCAGGTCATATTTTATCGCCCACATGCATAGGGACCCAGAAAATACCACACACTTCTCATGACTGTGCAATTTTCCAAGCAATAGCAGGGAGCTCAAATCTTAAAAGCCAACTGGCCAAAAAGGATAACTCACTATGACATTTTCAGAAGTTCATTGGTCTCCGGTTTCCAGACTCCCCTAACTAGTTGCTCAAAGTTACTGATAAGCCCTCCCCCAGCACCTGGGAAGAAACAGGAAAATGTTATCTTCTTCCTTTCATGCCATCAAATTCCCCTTTTATAATACACATGCTAATTAAAATTAGTGAATTTCATTTTTGTTGATTCCGACCTGTTACTAAGCACGGATTAAATGGAATGAAAACATTAATTATACCAGGCAGGCAACATAATACATATAACATTTTGAAATGGGATGTGTCAGCTTTGAAAACAAAAATATAAAATGCATTATGCATTGACAATATTTTAAATCATTAGAGAATCATATATCCTGTCTCAATAAACCTTACCGAAGTGTGGGCTGGTAAACAACAGGAAAAGTAAAGCTATTCAGAGGCTGCATGCAGTGCTCATTATTCAGAATCTTCCTCTGAGCAGATTACCTCTGGCCCAGCCAACAGCAATCATCACCAGCAGGGCATCACTGTACTGCTTTCGAGCCTGTGTAACCCCTCCCAGGACCTTCCAGGTGCGGGACACCTCCTTCATTCCGGACAGCACCAGTCGCACCGGCAGAAAAGCAGAACAGCGGTATACAAGGTCTGCTGGGCAGTAGAAGACCAAGTACCTAAGAAAAATGCAGCACGGAGATATGGACAATAAATTGACCAGAAAATGCAACATCATTTACTCACCAATGGGCTTCACTTACTGACGTGTGTGGCCATCTGTTAGACGCCATTTTCAGGAAAATAGTTTCACTATATTCAGAAATTGAGCAGCCATTGAAAATCTAGGCCACAGTCAGCTCAAACCATATGATGATCTCGTGAATATTCCAGGATGTTCCATAAGAATAAGCAAACACCTTTACTGTACATGGGGTACTGAGGGATGGAAGACAAAGGAGATAATTGAGGCTCAGATTGAGATGGGCCACGGCATCGATCCCTGTGCCATACTCACTTTAAATACACAGTGCACCTCCCGCAGATTTGCTGATAACAAGGGGACATTCATTTTCACTAATATGACGAAGAACACGAAGAGCTGGCAGATGTTGATTCCTTATATACTGTGCTGCATTCACACCATACAGCAACACTCTTAGACTTAAATTAAACCCTTTTTTTCCAGCAATTTTTACGAAAATTACTATAGTACAATAATAACCTGGCATAATTTAGCTAATTTCTATTCCATTGAAATAACATCAACAACCTTTAATATAGTGTATGTTGAATAAAATAATCCAATTAGGCACAACAGGCATTGTCAAAGTAATTGTTCCCATTGCAGATCGATAAGAGCCTAAGATCATTGTCACTCTAAAAAGGATCGAGTGGAGACAGTTTTACTTCTGCTCCACTAGAGGGTGCTACCACACTGAAGTTACATCAGTGAAAAAAAGTGTGAACCCTTTGGAATCTAAGGCAATAATAAACATATCTTATTTAACAAACAACTCACTCATTTCTCATTGCCATATAATTACTGAACAAATCTGTATAAAACACTCGTGGTCACTAATAGGAAAAGAAGCACATGAACCTCTGGGATCTACCGAGTGAAAAGACGGTAATTGGAGTCAGATCTTCCAAACAATTCAGGTGTGGGTATGACTTGCCCTGCCGTATTAGAAACAGAATCACAATTTTAGTTACCTGTTGTAAAGTGCAACCTGGCCTAACCAAAGAAGACTTCAGAGGACCTCAGCAGCAAAGTTATTGAAGCTCATTGGACTAGAAACAATAACAAAACTATTTCTAAAGATTTGGTCCTCCATCAGTCCAGAGTCAGGCAGACACTTTACACGTTAGAAACTAAGCAGTGTCGCTATTCTCCCTCGCAGTGGGTGTCGTGCAAATATCAATGCAGGAGTATGTTGAAAGATCTTCAAATAAGTAACAAAAACCCTAGGGTGACAGTTAAGGATCTGCAGGTACTCCTTGCTCTTGATAATATCTGTGTTCATGAGTCTATATAGGAAACACATGAGTGATGGTTGCCACAGAGAAAACCACTGCTGTCCAAAAGAAGAAAATGCATTGCTGCCCCTCTCGTTTGCTCAAAGCCACCTAGATGTTGCACAGCACTACTGGACCAATGTTCTTTGGACAGATGAACTTTCTAGTAAATATACACAGCAATATGTTTGAAGGAAACAAAACATGGCATACCAACACTAAAATATCATCCCCGTTGTGAAGCCAGTAGGAGGGAGTATATTGGCTTGGGAATTGCTTTGCTGCCTGACTGACTGACTGCCTGACTGACTGAATGGTTTGCAAATATTGAATCATAAGTTTTATTGTGAAATTCTACAGGAAAATGTCAAAGTTTCTGTCTGTAATCTTAAACTCCAAAAAAAGCTGGGCCATGCAGCACCACAATATTCCAAACAACAATCCAAAACACAACAGTAAATCAACAGCGACGTGGCTCAGACAAAATATACTCTGTATTTCAGAATGGACAAGTCAGAGTCCTGGCCTCAGTCTCACTGAAAGTGTCTGGTGGGATGTGAAGCAGGCCATTCAGGCAAGACATCCCAAAAATGTATACAAAGAGAGACTGTAGAGCTGCAATGATGGAATATCATGACATTCAATTTCTCTCTCAGAATTTTTGATTATTCTATAGAATTGTCTGAATTTACTTTAAGAGCAAAAAGTGGTTTGATGAAAGGTGCCAAATACGGTAATATACTCTGCAATGAACAGCATAAATTACACGAAACAGCACCTTTTCACAAACAACTACTTCCAAATTTTACATCATGGCTCATGTCCCCAATTATAAAAAGTCTTTATTACAATGAAGGAATGTCAACATTTTGAGATGATCTTGAGTTAGGTCCCTTTCCTACAGTCAAATATGCTTGCAAACAACTGGAAATAAGCCTGGTGTTTGAAGGGTAACATGCAAGGAAGAACTTTAACTTAAACTTTTCCATACATATGACAACAACTATTGAACCGAGTCCTAGTCTAATAAAGGTTGCCTACTACAGATAAGGATATTTTTATGCAATACAAGCCTTTTTGTCATTACAAAAATAATTTAAATTATTCTGAATTTTTTTTTTTGATGTCTTCAACAAAAATGTGTCTTGTATCTAAAAGGATAAATATGAAGATACATTTTCTAAAGTGTATTGTTAAAAAAAAAGCTGTGTTTGAGGTAGACATGGGAATAAGTACTTGGGCACTCGATTATGCGAAAGTGCACTTCCATACTCGAAAGTGCACCCATGTACTCAACAGTGAAAGCAGAGATGTGTTTGAATATTTATACATTGAAAAAATCCTTTTAACACGCACAATCACAATGCAGTTAAATTAGATGAAGGGCTTGATGTACATTTCCTGATTGGGTATCTGATTGTGATCGCCCTGTGTGCAGTAAAATACTCCCCAGTCTGAGGACAAATTAACACTGAAAGTATACTACTTTGCAAGTAATATAACTATTACTTATATTTATTTCAAACTAGCAAGCTAACATAAGTTACCTCATGCTGCACTGGGACGTTTCCGTTACAAACGCTCTTTCTTGCTCATTGTGCTGTCGTGCCAGTTTATTTTTACATACTTCACAATGCGCATAATCACCCTCCCGTGTGAGAATGTCACACCTCAGACTGTTTCTGCTGTTAACGGCCAGCTTGGTTTTCTTGCCTTCCCTCTGCCATTTTTTCCCTCTCAGTTTTAATTAACATGGCACTAATTGTCACTATTTCTACTCCGTGTTAAGAACACAGACAGATAATGGAAAGTTCTATAATTCTCCAATTTGCGTACGTATCAAACAAGCTTTTATAAATTATTCAAATATATATATTTTTTTTAATAAAAAAAAGTTTTTTAATGTATTGAAATGGTATTAAAAATTACCCCTCTTGCTTTCGTTTGAGAGACAGACACACATACATGAAGTTGAGAGCAAAGGTTGGGGTCCGAGTGCTGGGTCAGGCCATTTATCCAGTGCACCTGGAGCATTCTGGGGGGTAAGTACCCTCATTGACCCACTGGACACATGGCTATTCTTCCAAGGACAGGATCTGAACCAGCAGCCTTCCGAGCACAGGGACAGAGTCCTGTCACACTGAGCCACACACTGACCCCCCATTGATTATCTGTCCTACAGTTTTGCTTTGAAGAACATGTCAAAACATCCCCTCACCAGTGTGCAGGTCTGAGAAGCCGCTGCAGAAAGCATTCTGCTAAGGTTACTGTTAATAAATATTAGGGTTCACATACTTTTCCCTAATAAATTACACTAAATCTTTAAAGTATTCATACAATAAAGATAAAACAATATAAATAATTTTTGTTTGTTATGCTCTATTATGATTAAGATGAAAATCAAAAATAGCATTTTACAAGTCATTCATGCACGAATTCATTCAGATGATTCTAAAGGTTTCACGTTTTTTCATCACAACCATATGATCGCTTCATGTTGACAACATATTGACACACCCAACATATTGATACAACCAAAACTACTGGTGAAAATGTTTCCTTTTTTATGACCTTTTACATCAATGACTGTTTACAGCTTAAGGGTTTGCTGCTTTGCTCTGATCTGAGCCTGCACATTCCCCAGCCCACTTCACACATGGTCTTTCTCTCAGAACTCACACACCACAGAACACTCATAGTTCTATACTCCCTACACAAGCTGCCAGTAACTGCTATCCATTCCTGTCACACGCTCTCCATACTGCATAGGCCCAGGATACGCTGTAATATGCTCACCAGACGACGGAGGCCAGAAGCACACTGCCCGTGTTGGAGAGGGGAGCCACGGACGGCTGGGCCAGCATCAGCCCTGAGAGTACCGCCCCACCGAAGCAGTGCAGCATGGCACTGAACCAGCAGGCAAAAGGGCTCCTCCGGGCCACATCCACAGCTCCTGTGACCAAAGAGAAGAAGCTTTTATAGGCAAAGAGCTATTTAAAGGATGACTCAATGGCCCCCTCCTCACACACTGCTGTGTGTACATTTTATTAGACATATAAATCAAATGAACAGACAGAGAAGGCTTTTTGTCTCTCCCACTGGCCACACTATAGGCAGAATTATCCTCTGGGGTATCATGCACTTCAGGTACTACGAAATAGTGCACGGGCACAAGCAGCAGCGCCACCACTAGATGGCGCTATGCAGGTACACCTGAGCTTGATCTGAAGGCTATACAATAGAAACATACAGCATCTTCTGAGTGTATAGATCACATCATACTGCAGTGCATGCATACATGTTTAACATTTACTGCATCAAAGCAGTTATAATTAAGGGAGTCTGAATGATTATTGTGGTCTTATAGAGCAGGGTTATTCAACTCACGGTCCTCGAGGTCTGAGCACTGCTGGTTTTCCAGCCTTCCTTTACCTGTCAGTCAGGTG
>JAODJU010000040.1:31423301-31433767 GCA_026776725.1 Gnathonemus echidnorhynchus
AGCCTCTGACCAATCAGAATCAGTAATTATTAAACAACTACCTGGGAGAACTGAAAACAAGGCCTGGATTTGGAATCAAGGTCCAGATTTGAAGGACCCTGAGCTAGACCCTAAAAAAATATAAAGGGTTGTTTTATGGACTGCGCATCATTAATCACGATGGCATTATTCAAAACAACTGCAAGTGTTAAGGGAATTACAGCACTAATTCTCTCAAAAACACAAAAAGTACAGCAGGCAACAGACAATAATAACAGATAAGCCAAACAAGGTAAACTATTTCGGTCCTTTTAAAATAGACTCAGTTACAGTTACAGCACAAGTATGACAATAGGGGGCCTCTCTCTCCTGTACAAGCCCACCTGTCACCACCACAATCAAAATAGCAACACGAGTTTGCCGCCAAAGACAGGATATTATACGCCTCAACAATCCAGTGCATAAGCCTGATTGCAGAAAGTTCAGGTAATGTGGTCAAAAAACTTTTTTTTTTTAACTGCACATGTTGGATTAATGTTTAAGTTAAAGCTCTTCAAAGCCATCTTTTTAAATGAATTTGTATTAAGGCAACACAATAGGATGCCATAAATTGAATTCATCATTTAAATATGACTACAGTAAACACAAAGTCCAACATAAAAAATTTGGTTATGGCTCCTGAACTGCCCTCATTAAAAATTAGGATTTATTTGCTTTGATATTACATAATACATTAGTTTTGCTTGTAGAATCTAATCTGCCTTATGTACGACACGACTTCCTATTCAAATTCAAATAACAGGGTTGAATGCAGTAATCTACATCCATCCATCCATTTTCCAAGCCGCTTATCCTACTGGGTCGCGGGGGGTCCGGAGCCTATCCCGGAAGCGCAGTAATCTACATAAAACACAAAATTCGATCACTACACTAATCATGTAGGGGAAACTAAAGATTATCACCATTCAACACATTCATTAACTATGAGTTTTAACTCGAACTTTGAACGGATTGCTTGGAGGGGGAAAAACAATCAATCTGAATATTGTGCAACCTTTTAAAGCGAGCTTGTAAAGGAAAGCCTCGCATCCGCATCGCTCTTGAGAGAGACGGACAACTTTAATCCGTGCCTAACACATGTACGCAAGGAACAATGTAGAAACTATAAGCTTACAGAGTCTTTACTTTTCACGGAAGAAGCATCACTTGAACGAATCTACGGAAGTGCAATGTTACCTTGCCACGCTGCAGGGCAACTCTGCGCTCCGTTTCCAAACATTTAACCCGTCCAACATATGGTACGTTTAACTAGTTACTAGTTGAACTACTAATAGTTGCTAATCAGCCCTCTTACCTGGCTGCTCCTTCAGTGCCATCGTAGAAACCACATAGTGAGCCGTGTCAAAAAGCGGAAACATGGAAAGTTTGGACATGCCAAGGGCAAGCTCGTTCAGGTCTAGTAAGCTGAAGAGATTCATCGTTCATTATTTTGTCAGACAATCAGCCGGTGAAAGCCTGATGCTGAAACTTCAAATAAGCCGCAAGTATACGTGTACGTGCAGCTGTTGGGTACTCCTAGACAGAAGTTTCCCCCGCAGTAACCGGATACTTAGTGGCTAGTTAGTAGCCTCCCCCCGCTGACACCGTGTAACCCCTTTGTCGCTTCCGCGAGGATAAGCTTTGTGTGCAGAGCTGCGTGACAGGTCACGTGATGCTGTCAAATATCCGAAGCGCTCAGATGTTTCCTACTTCAAGGCGCAACTGTTGCGCCTGTATCGTTGGTTTACTCTATTTTATAGCATTACAATACTTTCCAAAAGGAGGGTAAAACAGTAGCCTTCCCTGAGATTCCTCGATTAGATATCTCGATTTACGAAAACTATCAAAGCATTTGCTTCCTCATGTTTAAATGAGTAAACAAGTAAATAGGCTACACTCTGCAGGCTTTAAAGTGAAATGAAGCTTCCATCTTGGTCATAATAATCAGCATTTATGTGTTCTGTACCGCGTATCTGCTGCCCATATCGTATTTGAATTGTATTGTGTTGTATTGTATTGCATACTACTGTAAATATTATTTTATTAGTAGGATTACTTAGTGGCTGTTTGCATATCTATCCCTGATGCACCACCTTATTGCATAGTCGCATAGTCTTTTGTCATGCAGTCTCGTCTCTTATTGCAGAACTGTTTGCTCTGTACTGCACTGTTGCCCTCTCTGAGGCCAGAGGGGTAGCTATACAGAGCATGGCCCCTCTTTCAGTACGCCAGGGTCTCCATGCCCCTCCAGCGCTCCTGACTTGGCACAAGAATTTCACTCTGTTCCTCCGAACATGCGCCAATAAACACTTGAAACGTGAATAATTCACTGCCATGACATTTTTTTCCCAGTAAATTACACCTACACATCTTCCTGACCACAAGGTTGTTGTGTTCGGTGAAATAACTATCGCTATTATATTGCATATGCACATGTGCCTTAAACTGTGTTTCTATCTATTTTTCCATAGTCAGTTATGGAGTGCATGTTCTCATTGACCCTGGAACATGTCCATTAATGCACACGGCACTGGATAGGGTCCATCACGGAGCAGACACGCACTAAACACACTAATCAGCTGCACACGGAATGGGATCCCCGACCATCACGGAGCAGACACGCACTAAACACACTAATCAGCTGCACACGGAATGGGATCCCAGAACATCACGGAGCAGACACGCACTAAACACACTAAATAGTTTCACACGGAATGGGATCCCAGACCATCACGGAGCAGACACGCACAAACACACTAATCAGCTGCACACGGAATGGGATCCCAGACCATCACGGAGCAGACACGCACTAAACACACTAATCAGCTGCAGTGCTTTGGGCTGAACCCACAGAAACCCAGGCAGAATGAGAATGAGACGCTGAGGCTAGAAGTGAACCAGCAACATGAAGGTGAAAAGGCTGTCCACTGGGGGTGGGGTGAGGGGGGTGCTATCTGTACTGCTATTGTAAGTTTCATTTACACATATTCTACTGTTTTACATTGATGATTTTACAAGATAAATAATGAACTTTTGACAAACAGTGAGATTCTAACCTAAAACATCCACCAAATGGGAATTGAGATTCAAGATTAAATGTTACACCTGCACACGGAGCAGAAGTGAAAAAGGGCAAATATTTAAAATTCCTTTGTAAAAAGCATTTTAAACAAAATGATGTAGATGTTTTATGAGATCCACAAAATTATTCAACCTTCCTAAGCTGTTTAGTTTTTGCTCAAAGCATTTTGTTTTTATTAAATAATGTTTAAACAAAGGGTGTAATATTTTTATTTATTTATTTATTTATTTCCAGAATACTAACATTTTTATAAAGGAAATGTAATTCACACTATGCATGACTCCTTCCATAACATGTCATTGTTTTTTGTTAAATCGTAAAGGTGTCCGTGCGTTTTAGACTTGCATTTGTTATTTATTAATTATTTTGTCATGCTGTTTAAGACGATAATTGGATGGATGGATGGATGGATGGATGGATGGATGGATGGAATTAATTTTTAAAAAAATACATACGGCGACTTACGTGCAGGCAGAACCAATGTTATTTGCCTTGTTTCTAAAGGGAATCCTTAAAACGACACACACGTCCTAAGGTAGATCGCCTGCTTTTTTCAAACTGATGTTAATTAAGTATAATCTATTACAGTAACTAAATATAGCAGTATTAGATAGCGAACAGACCCTGCCTCGATTGCGACCGCGAATTGACTGATTAATTGTAGTTTTATGAACTGTAAATTCGGTGAAAGTTCGTTAAATCTTCATGACAGTATCATTTTAATTTTTTAAACCCTGAACGTTTACGTTAATTGAGGCTAATAACTTTTTTAATTTTAGAAACAAAATAAGCACATTCTTACGCGTTTGTTTTAATTTTAAGATCTCTTAGATATATCGCCTACCCCGTTCGTTTTTAGTAAGGCGGTTCCTCGATCCTAGCTTCTTGCCTAACTAAAATAGGCAGCCTTATTATAACGCTGGCACTGCATTTCATAGGTACTTACACGTTACGTAAACGCTGAATACTTGCTTTGCTGATATTTATTGATGACACGGGTGATCATAAAAATGGATGGATAAACACTAGAATTTACAATATTATATAACTAATCCATATTAATACAGAAGCATTTGCTAGCAGGACCAGCGGAAATACACATTTTCTACTTATATGACTGATATCGGGTTTACTTCTTGATCATGAACTTGTTTTCCGTCTTAAGTTGCTTCCGTGACTCAGCTGAATATCAGGGGCAAATCGCTAGGATACAGCAACAGGAGCACTGCCAGACTGACCTGGGTTGTAAACAAAAGCACCTACACCCGTTGTCCGTAGCAGTATCTCAGTCTATTTTGTATTATTATTATTATTATTATTATTAATAATAATAATAATAATAATTTAAAAAACATGTTGCCCTATTCACTCTGCCATAGCTTTCACCATAATCCTTGTCAGTTGTGTGACCGGTTCTGTTTTAAAGTTAACCATTTAAGAAAACATTTCTTTATGTCATAATACGTTGTATAGCCTTTAAATGTACGAAGCTCCTGTTCACATTCTGGGAAGATGATTCTGTCAACATGCCATTCAGGATGCTGGTTATGTGACGTGCTTAGCATTTGTATTACTTAAACAACTGAACTCTCATCCCTTCTTGTGATAAAAGGGTGATCATTCTTCCATTCATCTATCCATTTCTGAAACCACTTATCCTATTCAGACTCGCAGGGAGGCCGGAGCCTATCCCAGAGGTTCCGGGCACAAGGCAGGGAACGTCCCAGGAAGGGGCGCCAACCCATCGCAGGGCTCACTCACACACCATTCACTCACACGCGTACACTATGGGCAATTTGGTAACTTCTATCAGCCCCAGCATGTTGTTGGACTGTGGGGGGAAGTCAGTGTATCCAGAGGAAATCGCACAATGACACAGGAAGAACATGCAAACTCACATGGAGATATGGTGGAGGCTCAAACCCTGGTTTCAGATGTGTGAGGCAATAGTGTTAACCATATGCCCTGTATAATACAACTGGCACTTTAGGGTTGTAATGTCCCATCTGCAGCCATGTGACCATGGCTCACTTAACACTTTCCTGGCATGACTGCTTTGCTGTTTTCATGCATTTGCAAAGGAGGTGGGGAGAGAGCATTTGATGGACCTCAGGTCTCTTCTCATTCCATGTGTAACAGGCCTTGGAAAGGAGCACCATGTGATCAGAGCAGACACCATGCTCATCCTTAGATCCGCATCATGGCGCTTCCTCATCCCGAGAGGGCAGCTTCCTCAGGGAGCCTGTTTCCATCCGACCTCAGCCCAGCGCTGCCTCTGGACAGTGGAGGCAGGATCTACAGTCACAGGTCCTCAGGAGATACGTCGGCCCCGGGTGGCTTGCCGCCGCCAACGGACATGGCCGGCAGTGCTAGATGGGCTGTGGTCAGGGTCCAGCGACAGAAGGCGGTTTAGTCTGTCTGCAGCAGGGATTGTGAACTCCGCCCCGTCAGCGGTCCAGCCGTACCTCAGACTCATGAGGCTGGACAAACCGATCGGTGAGTAGTAGTCCACAGGGATTTCTGCCTATTCATTTTAAACAGACGCCAAAGCTCAGCGACCAAATGAGAAACATTTAGGAAGTTTTAAAGAAAAACCTTGTAAAAGCCCAAGTTCTAAGAAATCCTACACCTAAGCAGGTGGGATTCAGTCTTTGATAAGGATGATATTCGTATTAGTGATTCACACTGTGAAGTTGATATCTGTGTGGAGTATCGATTTATACAACGTTAGTAACTCGATGATCCTTTGATTGCTCGGCATATTCTTTAAAATAAATGGAAGGGTTAGTGGAATGATTGCCCTGAAAAATCTGGAATGTGTTGTCACATCAGCAAAATCAGGTAAGATGTGGTCGATAAGTGGATTAAATGCTGCGGTTCTGTATTACACAGGTACTTGGCTGCTGTACCTGCCCTGCACTTGGAGCATTGGACTGGCTGCAGGCCCTGGATGCCTCCCAGACTTGGCGATGCTGACGCTTTTCGGCACAGGGGCTGTGCTGATGAGAGGGGCCGGGTGCACCATCAATGACATGTGGGACAGAGACTTCGACAGAAAGGTACCCGCCGGGTCCCGTGTCCCTGTGACATATCCTCGTGCTTCATTCCGTATCTGTGCAGGTGTCCAGGACGGCTGCCCGCCCCATTGCCTGCGGAGACGTCTCCCAGTTTCAGGCCCTCGTCTTCCTGGGGGGGCAGCTCACAGCTGCTCTTGGAGTCCTGCTCTGCCTTAATTATTACAGGTACTGATCTTATGGAAACCAGCTCCTTTATAGGTACTAAAAGTATTTCAGCTAATACTCAGATGGTAAATGTCTATTTGTTTACTGTGAAATTGTGTTTTTTAGCATAGCTCTTGGTGCGGCTTCGCTGTCGCTGGTGGTCACCTATCCCTTGATGAAGAGGATCACATATTGGCCCCAGCTGGTGCTGGGTACGGCAGTGGAGTTTTTTACTTTTGTGCTTCAGGTTTCCTGATGTTCACTGCATACGTGTCACCTTAACTACCTGCCTTTCTCAGGTGCAATAATTTATGTGCAACTATTCATGTGCGATATTCCTTTTATACTTTTATACTGTGTATTTATATTTGTACATTGCTATATGCGATTTATTTTTTTCCTTTAACTTTCCATTTAGTTTGTATAGTTTTTATTGAGGCTTCTACAGTTTGAGCCAAACGTCATCTTGTTGAATTTTTATAATGACAGTTAAGATATCTTGTATATCTTGTGTAACAGAGTTTGGTGACGGAAAACTTATACATTTCAGTGAATACTGTGAGCCGTTAAAGAAGACCCCTCATGCTTGTATATTTTGCTTTTATTATTTTATTATTACAACATAACACTTGCAGTTAAACAGACACAGAAAAAAACAACAATTTGGCCAATAATTTTTATAAGTACAGAATATAAATGTAATCAAAGTTCTAAACCCAGGGTGGCAGCAGAGACCCCTGGCGTGTAGGCTTATAACCAAGAAATGACTGCAGGGAGGCTACAGAGGGTGGTGTATACTTTTATGTGTCTTCAGATAAGACTTCACAGAAGGTCATTTCTGATACTGAAGCAAACTTTTATGCCTGGTTTAAGCGTATCACAACCCATGAGATGTAAGTGACACAGCAGCAAAGACAAAAAACCGTCAGTCTCATGGGTAAAACATGAAACTTGACACCCGTGTCATGGCCTGCGATCGCAATAATATGTGGGGTTTTTTTTTAGGCCTTACCTTTAACTGGGGAGCCCTGCTGGGCTGGTCTGCTGTAACGGGCTCCTGTGATTGGTCAGTATGCCTGCCACTCTACTTCTCTGGTGTCATGTGGACGCTGATCTATGACACCATCTACGCCCATCAGGTAAGAATGGCCGTTTCTCATTGACATTGCGGGGGAGGGGGGTTAGGTCAGGCATGATTGCGATGTCTGTTTTTCTTCTCCCCCAGGACAAAGCGGATGACGTGCTGGTGGGGGTCAAGTCCACAGCCCTTTGTTTCCAGGACAGGACCAAGCCGTGGCTGAGCGGTTTCTCCCTGGCCATGCTGGGGGGGCTGGTCTTGGCTGGAGTCAACGCCCAGCAGTCCCTGCCCTATTACGCGGCCGTGTCAGTGGTGGCTGCACACCTAGCCAATCAGGTGGGAGCGCTGGCGAGGATAGGGGACAGTTCACTGGAGTTTACTGAGTGACTTTGCTGTTATTACAGATTTTCTGTAACGTTTTATCTCGACCTTATCTTTGCGGCTTGCAGATTTACACTGTGGACATCAATAAGCCAGATGACTGCTGGAAGAAATTCGCATCTAATCGCAATCTGGGACTCCTTTTGTTTTTAGGGATTGTCGCTGGTAATTTATGGAAAGAAAGGGATGGTGCTGCATTAGAAAAAATGGAGACTCCAAAATAAATTTTATTTGTAATTTGAATGATATTTCTTTGATGATTTCTGTCAGCTGATGTAATACTTGTTCGCATTTTACATGACCAATAAATCCTCATTTACCGGGTTTCCGCGGCTAATAAAGTTGGCCACTAGATGGCGCTAGTGCAGCGGGTAATATTCAGAAGCCAATGACTTAAGGCACAATATGCAAAATTTGCTGACGGAGATATAATGTCATGGACTGAACTAAGCTAAACTGTATGCTTCTATGAACATACTGGTGTTCTGTATTCTGATGATGGAACTCAACTGTTCATCCCCCGAACCAGATCTTTGTTACTTGCCAGTTTGCATGGAGGGTTATATCAATCAGGGGTGTCATTAGGCCCAGTTTAGGGGGGGCTTTAGTTTTTTAACCCCCCCCCCCCCCCAAATAAATGTGTATTTATTGGCTTAAGTCATCCATAGCTTTTTATATTATATATAAGTTTGACATCACCGCCCCAGTAAATGTCAACCCCTCCATCCATTCATCTCTAACCACGCCCCTGCTGTCTGTCCTGTTTATACACAAAACCCACAAATTATTACCATAAATTTAGTGAGAATAGTTAAACAAGACTGAAGTCTTCTCAACGATTTGAAAATTTTTGATATACTGATATACTATCTAACACTGTATTCCTCACAAACGTGCTCATTGTAGATTTTTTTTTAAAACCTATATGGTTTTGGAAAATGTTTCTTAATTATAGTGTATAGTATTGTATTACTTAGGTACTGAGGTAAATAAATACATTTATTTGACGTTACTAATGATATTTCTCCTGTAACACTCGCATTGTAGGGCGTGGTCTTTTGAATACACAGGACAATTTCTGTCTTACAAGAAAACTTTATTCTGTGATCTTCATGCTTGGCCTATGATTGATACACTTGTGGGAAACAATGAATCATGCTTTAACTAAAATTTACCTTGTATACTGTTTACTTTGAACATACACCACAGCCGTGCCCCTCCCACTAAGATCCTGTCCAGGACGAGGGATGGAGGGATGGATTACTGCCGTTTCATAAGAAAAGGTGTCAGTATGTATATCAGTGGAAACAAGCATGCATGCATTCTACACAGCAATAATAAAGACAAAACACTCCGAAACTCCACTGCAATCATGATCCATGCAATTACCAGCTGTGTAAATACCCAACTCAGACATGTATAAACCAGCTTCCCCCGAGAATCCACCAGGGGGCGCAAGTAGTTGTGGATTCGGTAGTCTGCTTGCACGCTGGCTGCCCAGACCATGAAGCCCACTACCTGACCGGGGTGCAGCCCATGCCACCAGGCGGAAAAGGCAAAGGTTAGTGCTAGCGGTGCGGTTCTGTACCTTTGGAAGATCAGTCTGCGTAGCCAGGCGGCCGTGGTTCTGTTCCACTTACGAGTGTACTGAGAGAGCCGACTAGATGGTTCCACCATCCATGGCTTTCCGTCTGAAAGGCCGTCCCACAGAGGGGTCCCATGTTGACTGTAGCCACTGAATCCAAGCCCCATTGCGTTGTTCAGACAGTCGCTCAAGGCCCAGTGCGAGTAGTACCTCATCCTCAAAGCCACGGACAAGGCCCACACCCACAGCACCTGAACGAGACGCCCAAGCCCAAGACTTGGGGAGTAGGAGATGAGGAGGTCTCTGAGGAGGTGCCTAGCCCATTCCAAAGATACCACTGAGAGAGCCTTGGAGAGAATGACCTGCAGCGGTGAGGGGGGGCGGCTGCTGGGACTCTGCTCCACGAAGTGCACGAACTGGGCAAAGGAGCACAGGGGACCCCCCAGCAGAGCAGGGAAGTAGAGGCTGTAACTGAGGTAAGGCAGCACAGCACGGGCCCTGCCTAGCACACCACCCCCCGACAGCGGGGGCGGGACCTTGCCCTCCTGGAGGTCCATGGACATGGACGTCGCACGTTGGGTGAGCAGCATCAGTGCGGACAGTGCCAGGAGCAGCCTGAGGGACAAGACAGGGATGACTACACCAGCACGGCCATACTCTGAACAGCCTGTTTCTGCTCAGCTGTCTGAGGTAGGATGAGTTTTGGTATGTGTCTGGCCCACAGCCATATCCCCTATCACAGATACAGTCCCCTGTGCAATCACCCCTTAGCACGGATACAGTCCCTTGTGCAATCACCCCCTAGCACAGATACAGTCTCCTGTGCAATCACCCCTTAGCACGGATACAATCCCTGTGCAATCACCCTCTAATACAGATACAGTCCCCTGTGCAATCACTCCCTAGCACAGACACAGTCCCCTGTGCAATCACCCCCTAGCACAGATACAGTCCCCTGTGCAATCACCCTCTAATATAGATACAGTCCCCTGTGCAATCACTCCCTAGCACAGATACAGTCCCCTGTGCAATCACCCCCTAGCACAGATACAGTCTCCTGTGCAATCACCCCTTAGCACGGATACAATCCCTGTGCAATCA
>JAODJU010000040.1:31462284-31473043 GCA_026776725.1 Gnathonemus echidnorhynchus
GGGGGGGGGGGGGGGGGGGCGGCAAGAGCGAGAGGAGCACAGTCACTGGGGGAGGGCGACTAGGCGGCCACAGCAGGGGTGACGATAAGAGCAGGTTCGGAAAGAAAAGCTGCTTTACTTTTAAAGACAATAACCATTATATAGATCTCGACCGGGGGGGGGGGGTGGGATTAAATACTCCAGTTCATAGGGATAAAGGAAGCGTTTTGTGCATACATTTAAAAGGTGATGAGGAACGTTTGAGTCACAAAAGAACAAGAGATCCTGATCCCCATAGCCACATCCTGGTCCCTGAGGTTGGTCAGTGTCTTTGACCCTTTGCACCTGTTACAGGTGTGGTGGTGCTACAGTGAGCGATGGGGGGGGGGTTTACTTGCTGAGGCTCCCCCCAGGGCGCTGGCTTCGTCTCTCTCCCCGTTCTCCCGCCGAGACGACTTGAGCAGCAGGTAGCATTCAGGGGCAGGTGGGCAGGGGGGCAGGTTATGAGGCTAGGTGATCACGGCCTCCATGGCTGATGGGTGACTGAGCCGGGCATGGGGGGAAGGGACAGTTACAGATGGCTGGGTGCTGGGGGCTTGTGCGTGCGTTCGTTCGTTTGTTCGCGTGCGTCGCTCATTGACGTGCACCTGAGAGCTCATCGGCCCTTGCTGTAACCGGGGAAGAACTGGTCCAGGAGCCCCTGGAGGGTCTTGTTGAGGAGCATGACGTAATCCTTCCCTAGGTCATGCCGGCACGCGGGGCAGGAGTACACCTCCGCACGGAATGACCTCTGCAGGCACGCCTGGGGCCAGGACAGGGTAGGGTTGCAGAATGAGACAGAAAGCAATGCTGTGACCTTAACAGAGCAATTAGGCAGATATGGGGTGTGGAATACTGCATGGTCTTAAAGGGCACGGGCACCTTGCAAACGTTATGGACGCAGGGCGTGGTGACTGGGTGGAACACTAGCTCCTGGCAGCAGACACACATGAAGATCTGCTCCACCTTCCGCAAGAAGTTCTGCACCAACGACACCAGCATCAGCGGTCACTGCGACGGCCCATTTAATTAAACCCTCTGTACCCGTGTTTCCCAGTCTGGTCCTCCAGGAACAACACAGTCCATGTTTTTGCTCCCTCCCAGCTGGGAGGGAAATGTTGACTGTCTGACAGGGAACTTGGAGGGAGCAAAACCATGGACTGACTGCAGGTCCCCAAGGACTGGACTGGCAAACACTGCTCTATAAGAATAAAGATACTTGAGGCATAAATGAAAGTGCAGTTACAAATCGTCCATCTCATCAGCAGTACACAATTACACTCCCATGGAAATACATGGTATGCACCAACCACACATGCACACTGTATATATCAGTCAAACTGTAGTGACAATTTGTCTTTTGTTAACTGCATTTCAATATACTGCATGTACACTATATGGGCAAGTATATGTGGACACTATTAAATAGAAGAATTGTCTAATTATGCAACAGCCATTGCCAAGACAAGTTTATAATTAAGCACATAGTGATGCAATATTCTGTAACAAACATGAGCAGCAGAGTGAGTGGCTGACAGGAAAGGCTAGTGACATTCCGCTTGGTACTGTCACAGGATGTTGTCCTTCCAAAAAGTCAGTTCGCCACGTTTCTGCCCTAGGGTGTTTCCCGTACAATAACAGAAATTAGCTTTAATGATGCGTCATATTATGTTACGTCCGAAATACGACTTTTCCCAAAACCATTGTACTTTGTTAGTACCGCAGTCGTTTGAACCATATCAGTTCAAGCCACCGTTCGAAAGTTGTTCACAAGGTGCTTGGTGTGAATCATGACAGGTCGCTCGCAAAACCTCACAAACTTCATATTTCTAAATATGACAGTTGGGACAAAATTCATTTATCATGTCATTATACCTGCAATAATGACATTAAAATCTACAGCGTCATAATAATAATAAAATACTTGGATGATGCTTCCTGTAGAGGAAAAAAAACGTAGTATTTGGCTACAATGCATTTAGTGAAATCAGCTCTATTATATATTTTATTAAATTTTTGAAATTTTATTACAGATAATCACACTATTCAAACTTATAAACTCTTGATCCGCTGCTGAGCATATAGCCCCTTAGTGGCTCAGTGAGAATGACGGATGTTCATCAGGTATCTCACGTATGTGGCCATGGGTTTCAATCTAACTACTGGTGCGTCTTTAAAAAATGTTTTTCATATTGTAACAAAAGTGCTCAGTGATTATTCGTAGACATGAATTTACCCATGTTTTATTTGTTTTCCCCATAAATATCATACTGCGCAAGTTCACAACATTGTTACCTCCATAGGTAACAATGTTACCTGCATCATACTTGCATAGTTTGAGCTACACAAGTTGCTAACGTAGTTAGCATCTTTGCTTTTGTGAAACGCACCCCTGGTCAAGCACCAGTGAGGTGATGGCGAAGGTCAAAAGGCCTGGCAGCAAGTTCAGTTGCAAAGTGGTAGCAACACAGAAAGGGACTTGAACACCCAACATCAATGTCCAGCCTGAATCTTCCAACATCCAGTGGAAAGCTTTCCCAGGATAGCAGAGCCTGTTATAGCAACAAAGTGTGGACCAGCTTTATATTAATGTTCATGGATTTGGAATGAGATGCTGTACAAGCTGGTGTCCACATACTTTTGGCCTTATAGTGTACAAGAGCCACTGACAACCAGAGACAAATTCCCTGTAAGATTCTTGGCTAGTAAACCCTATTCTGATAATGAGGTGAGTGCAGGCTGTCTGAACCAGGCCTCTGCTGCTGCAGACTCCAAGCAGCGGGGTTTAGGGATACAGCCCCGGCAATTTCTCAAGGTAACATGTCGCGTCTCTCACGAAAACCCATCTATCAGTCACAGTCCTTCCCAGGACCCTTGGCAGAGAAGCATGCTCACCGGCCCCTCCTTAAGGCAACCCAGAGCCTCATCCCACAGCTTCCTGTTGGGGGTGTCCTCACGGATCAGCACCAGCTGCTGCTCAGAGAGCTGGAAGGACTCGCATGTTTTCGATCTCTTGACCGGGGGTTGCTTCTGGGCCGGGTCTGTGGGAGGGACGGAACCAGGGGCTACAAAGTAGGTCCTCGAGTGTCACTGTTTGATCTAGAAACTGCATGTTAGATGGCTGACGGCAGCCATATCAATAACCTTCCAAGGTACAGGTCCTGGACTGACTGTTCCCACATCAGCTAGCATGCTGACCAGCTGTGATTAAAATGTGAAATCTGCCATTATGCTTACAAATCCCTGGTGATATTTATATTTACAAAATAAAGCTGTCATAAATCACTGAAGTATAATGTTAATTATACAATGAGATACATTTTACCAATAAAAAAAAAAAAAAACGCTTTGAAAAATATTACCATGATTACTATATACACTTTATGCATTTTTAAATCATTTTTTTCCATTATATTTAATTTATATTTTAAGGTTTACTAAATACCCTCTGCATAGACCCAGCTCCTGAATGCGTAGAAACCGTGCTGTAGGACAGGCTGTACAGCAAACGTATAAATTCAAAATTATTTTTATCGTCGCACAACCACGCTGGTAGAATTTAGATTCACTCCATCTCAGTGCAACTATTGGACACGGTGCAAAGGGCTACAGGACATAGGATATTCACAGCTCACATTAAAGCCACACCTGCAAACGTGGATGCAGCGGATACACTGTGTCGGATAGTGCAGTTTTTTTTCTGGAGCAAATGTAAATGCCGAATATGATACATATAACAAATACCTTTACATTACGATACAGAGAGAGTGCACTGTGAAGCAGCGCTCTGATTGGCTAGCTGGGGGTTAAGAGATTTAAAAAAATGTTCCTGTAGCATATGCTGTTTGTAAATCAGTGCTGGCAGAATTATGACAGTAATATTAGATGACAGCAGCTCCCCCTACTGGTGCAAACCTCCAATGAAATCCTCCATTCCAGAAAGAGCACGGCAATCACACAACGACATAATGGGTTAAAAGCTCGCAGTATTCTGGTGCCAGTGAGCGGCGGCAGGGCCCGTGCGGACGGTACCACAGCTTCCTACCGGTCTCCTTCCGTTTCTTCACGCTGTCGTTGCACGCTGCTTTGGCCCCGCGTTCCCTCGCGTCTTTGTCTTCCTTCACCTCTGCTGCCACCTTGTGCTTATCCTGTACGATCTTCTCTGGGGCGTTCTTCCTCGGCCGGCCCCTCCCGCCGCCCCTCCTACCCCGGGTCCCCCTTCGGACCTCTTTCTTAGTCTTATTGGCCATGGCCTCCAGGTAACCTTCTGGATACTATGGAATTTACATGACATTCCACAGATGACAGGATCAAATATTCCCAGATACTCCCACATAATCTCAGATACTGCCACATATTCCCTGATACTCCCCAATACTCGCACATGCCCCCATATACTCTGTAATACTCCCCAATACTCCCACATGCCCCCACATACTCTGTGATACTCCCCAATACCCCCATATGCCCCCACATACTCTGTGATACTCCCCAATACCCCCATATGCCCCCACATACTCTGTGATACTCCCCAATACTCCCACATGCTCCCATACAGTGCACTGAGCTCTGAATATGCTCATAAACATGACCTTCATAGGTCCTGGAGCCTCCCTTACATGCCAGGCTGTTACTTCATATAAAGGCCTGCTTTCTCCACCATACATTTCTGTTTATACATGGTTATATGAGGAATGAGCGATGCTACGCAGGACAGCAGCTACCTGCACAGACAGCCCCAGCTTCTTGATCCGCTCTGCCCCCTCTGGGGTCCAGGGCGCCGGCTCCTCGTCATCTCGCCTCAGTAGGTACCGCCAAACCAGGAAGCCACATTTACCAATCTCAGGCCAGTATTTCACCACCTGCGGACAAGTACACACATGCATTTCACAAGCAGTGATCCACGAAGAGAAAACCCGAGTGAGGCTGCATATGCCGGCTCAGACTGCCAAGCTGATCACTATGGCCAGGACGGTAAAGGCAGGGGCGCTGGTAGCTTGGGTACCCTGGAGAAACACTCGGTCGTGGCTGAGCCCCAGCAACTCTAGATTCCAAAAACTCCCTTCTGGCGAAAGTCCATCAAGACTAGTACCTTATGTCACCAAGAATGTTCCTTCCCCAATCAAGCTCATTAATCAGATTCAGACCTCCAGGGGAGCCGCACATTAATTCAGCCAGCATCTCATTTATTTACATAAAGGTTCCATCCATTTTATTTATTTCTCTATTGTCTTGTCTTGTTTTTATTGCTCTTTTGCACAACTTCAGCCTCTTATACTATTGTCTGTTGTATCTAGTGTTTTGTTGCCGCATGCTTGCATATTCTTGCTATTTTTATTTATTTTGAATTCTTGTGACTGCACTGACACGCCATGTCAAATTCCTCATACAAGCACATTTTTATCCATCCATTTTCCATACCCGCTTCTCCTATGCAGGGTGGCTGGGGTCTAAGGCAGGGAATTAGCCCGGATGGGGCAGCAAACCATCACAGGGCACACACACCAGTCACACCCATAGGCAATAATTTTGGTGGGGGGTAAAGTGGACCGGAGGAAACCCCACGATGACACGGGGAGAACATGAAAACTCCCCAAATGTAGGGCTGGGACCGAGACTCGAACCTTGGTCAGTCTTCTAAGGGTACAGGCAGGATGGTTAATTAGGGGAACAGCTGCCGTAATTCACAAGCTAAACCACTGAGTCTGCTTAGGTCACAGCCCCCACCTGGCCGGTAAGGGAGGCACCAGGGCCTTTGTAGGTCGTGCCCTACCTTGTAGATGCCGTCATACCGGTTCCCTTCTTCGGGGGCATACTTGCTGATGCGGCGGCCCTTCGAGCTACGGACCACCCGGACCGGCTTGCCTGCTCTCCAGTTCCTGGACTCTGCCCCGTCCTTGTCATTGAGAGGTGCATCACAGTTGAGTGCCAGAGCCCTGTGGGACACGGGTCGCCCCATTTACTCGACCGGCTAATGAATTTAACAAGGCATCCTTAACCAGATTCATCATCAGCGTAAATGGGAAAAATCTGACGTTTCAGGCTCATCCAAAACTGTCCTTTAGATGAGCTTCTAAATTCATTTATTTAAAGATATTATTGATCCCACATACAAAAAAAAAAATCAGTAAGAGATGGTGTCTAGCCACACTAAGTTTCACACACTGAATCATGGAATCACATACAAATGACCCAAGCTAGCGTTGTATGACCATTTTACAGTCTAGTTCTTAAAATTTGTGTACAAATGGAAGGAAGGAAGGGTTAGACAAGTGTTATTCTAGTTTAAATGCAATATTCCTTTTTTACCCAAATGGCTTGATGAAGGTCCACGGTGCTGATCCTACAGCAGGTATGCGAGTACCTGTTATAGTGGGTCAAAGTTTGGTCAAAGCAGTGCTCCCCAATGCGCTTGTTCCCCGACAGGTCGCGACCCCCACTCCCCGTGTAGGTGAACTCGTCGCCCCTGTCCTGAGGGGCAGAGACAGAGGCGGAGACAGCTGCGGTCAAAGGCACAGCATGTGAAATGCATATATGCAGCACACCCAAGACTGCAAGACCTCAACAGGAGAGAATACGGGCGGGGGGGGGGGGGGATTCTCAAAAGGGGGGGACCCCCCCGTTTTCCATCCCTGCCGAGGCCAGCAGTCTGTGATACCAAATGGCAAGTTGACGAGGAGGACACTGCAGACTGACTTCAGGCTCAGACTCGCACAGGTATTATTTATTCTTTGCAGAAATTGAAAACCCAACTGAATTTCAATTAATGTGCGACGTACAGTGGTATTTATTAGGTAAGGAGCATGCACTGATTACACTGTCTATATATTATATCAGTGCTAAAAAACAGAGATAATCAAGTACTAACTCTATTAACTAGGATCATTTGAAGATATATTTGTAATAAATGCCGGGGAAATACCTAAATCAGACCACTTTACCATGGTAAAACAATAATACATATAAACATTGTGTGCCTCTGTTCCTGAAGACAGTCTTTGAGGCTAGAGTACAACTGAACTATCAAGTCAAGTTGTAAAAAGACTGCAGCCCTCAGCTCCACAGCTTGGGCTGGTACAGTATAACACAGACCCACACATCCAAACAACATTACCGCTGTAATGATTCATTCAACCAACAACTGTGTGTTTCGCTTTCCGGTTTGATCTACAAAAAAGATCTGTGGTCTGCAACCTTGACCAAACCGGGTGAACAAATTGCTCTCCCCATTGGCAGAACTGGGACTGATCTTGTCTTCACTGGATCCGTTTACAGTTTTAGCTGGCTAATGCAAACGTCAGTGCCTCAAAGAGCCGTGTATTTATGTCGAGCTTGCCACAGCATTCAATTACTGCAGCAAACTCAGTCTATTACACTATTAATTATAACGTGTACTTTCTATTCAATCACACGCCACTTGTCACTCCCCTGAAACAACTGGTACAACTAAAGGAATTTATATCAAAAAAACCTTGATGGCTGTGAGAAAAACAGATACACTGACTCCCCTCCACCCCCAAACCACTTAAATTTACATTTATTTTATTTACAGAGGCTTATATCCAAAGTGACATTTGAGGGTCAGACAGTTTCTGGATTAACAGGGGTGAAGGGCCTTGCTCACGAGCCCAACTGTGACATCACTCTGCCGAACCATGGGATCTGAACATACGATCATGAGCACCCTGCAGATCCACACACCGGCCCTGTTGTCTTTCTAAAGCACTGGTTCCCGACCAGGTCTATGGGGCCCTACAGACACCTACATCTGCTGCTTCTATTTGGTGAGATTTGTCTTGAAACAGAATCAGGTGTAGAACTTGCCGTGTGCTGCTTGGAGACCCAAAAAAACCATGAAATTCTGCCTACCCTGCTGCCTGCGATGCCTCTACTACCTGTGATTATGTTGCAAAACGTTTGGACTGTGGACTGTCTGGCAGGGAGCTGGGAGGGAGCAAAAACACGGACCGTCTGGGGGTCCCCGAGGAGCGGGTTAAGAAACACAGTTTTAAAGGAACCAGCTTCAATTCACCCGATTGGCACCTACCACAGTATCCGGCCCCCATTAGCCCCCAGCAAGCCCCAGGTTGGCCCTCACCTTCCCCCAGTCTCTCTGGCTCTCAGTGTGTGCTGATGGCATCTTGGCCCTCTTCCTGCTGGCCTTCAACTTCTCCCCGGCCTTCACCACCTCGCTGGTGTCATTCTTGCATGTTGGGCAGTACCTACAGGGAAGCACCATGGACTGAATACAAGGGGGATTTGTCTCTTTCCCACAAACGTACTCTAACATTTCACTACACTAAATTCACCATGAAATGACATACTTTGCTGCTGTCATTTAATGCGCGATTACAAAAGGCAATGTGGAGGCTCAGTTTCAACATTTATCTCAAAGTGCCTACTGTAAATTACCTATAAAAGGGCATGTGACGACTTTATTTAATTTATTAATTCAATAAATCTTTTTGTCTTAATAAAATGATTCATGCAAAGCTGTCTGTCTGGCATTTCCTTGAACTACCCCTTAGAATGAGTTATCAAAAAAGAATAAAATATGAGAAAAGTAGATGCTGACAGAATGGCTGGCCCCTGGCTGGCCCCGTCAACCCCCCCCCACCATGTAATCCCTACTCCTCCCACACCCCCAAACTCCACAATCTCTAGCCCCCTACAAACTCTCCCCACCTCCAAACAAAATCAATATTAAAAGCCCAGCTTTATGTGATTTGTCTTAATGTAATCAGGTCCAGAACAAAATCACTAAGAGTGCATCTGAAATTAAGGAGGGGGAATGACCCTTGCAACCACGTCACAGTCATGGAGTGATCAACCTCTTCCTGAGGATGCACATTATTAAATTTGAGGGTGCACTGCTTCATTTTTGGTGTAATTTGTCCTAAATCGAAATAGGCCCCAGACACACAGTGCTCCTGGGAAGTTTAATAAAGATCCATAGCATACTATAAGAGTTACTGTATTTACAATGCCACCTAGCACTGCGGCTTCAATTTTGGTAAGATTTGTCTTGAAATGAAATCAGGTATAGATCTTCTTCCATACATTTTTTTGTGAAGTGGTAAAAAGATCCATTCAATGCTTTTTAAATTATTGCATCCACAGGTTTCTTTTGTACTGATTTCCCTTTCCTTTCCTGCCATTGAGCGGAGTTGCTTATTTTTGGTGCAATTTGTCTCAAAATTTGAGCAATTCCAAACCTTCACTCATACAATGTGTCTGTGGTTTGAAAAATGTCTGTCAAATACTTTTTGAGGTATTAGACTGGTGAAAAAGTGTCTACGGTTCCACAAGTGACAGAAAGGTTCCAAAGCTTTATATATTCCCAATCCGTGGAATACTAAATAGATAGATAGATAGATAGATAAATAAATAAATAAATAAATAAATAAACGTATTTACAAAAATATCACCAAAAGCAGCTACCCTTATTCAGGTCAAAATGCATTCTAACTACTTAGAAAAATCAGGTTTGTGTCATGCCCCGTTGGCATAGTCGTATGTTGGCCACACAAAAAATTAGCAGACACATTCCGCAACAGCCCAGATGGACACTGATTTCTCAGAATGTCAGTGATGTCTAGACATTCACCATAGAAACTGTTTTATTAGTAAGCAATTTAACAAACTGCAGCCATTCCTTCCCGCCTGTTTACCCTACACAATGCATCCGTTGTTTGGATGGTTAACCACAGCTGAAACAAATTACTGTTTTACGTTCATGGCTGAATTCCTCCCTGTCGACTTCATATAGAAGTCAAGCCACGCCACGAAGAGCGGAGCCGGCCGGCTCACCAGTCCTCGTCGTCAGGGACGGTGGCCAGCGGCGGGTTCAGGCAGTAGATGTGAAAGGCCATGTTGCACTCGTCGCACAGCAGCTGCATGTGAGCGTCCTGCTTGCCGCCGCACACACAGCACGAGCAGAAACGGCACTCCAGCTCTGGGTCAGCCTTACAGTGCTTACATTCTGGCCCGGTCTTCCCTACACACACACACACACACACACACACAAAGACAAAGGCCCGCAGCTCATAATCATAGCTTCTAATATAAATTGTACTGAATTTACTGTGTTATATCACTATTAATGTGTACTATCAAAATAATTACAGTCATTTAACAGACAATAAGGCACGTAGGAGTGATGAAAGCATGGGTACAGAATGCAGGGACAGCCAGCAGCCCGGCAGACGTCTCAGGTTAAGGCCCTTGCCCTGGAGCACAGAACCCTAACATGCTCATTAAAACATCACATTCATTTTTTTTTCCAGTGTCACATGAGGTGCTTCTGCATTCACTCCTAAACTGATGCCTGTCATCCAGTCTGGCTGCATACTCAGACGGGGTCACACTGGGGTAGAGGCACAACATTTACAAAACATCCCGGAGCAGGTGCATGCTGGGATACCATCCCCATGTTTCTGAGTCAGAAGACAGCTCTGCTGGCAGCTCCCCCCCCCGTGGGAGAACAGCTTTGAGGTGGTGATACACCTCCCTCCGGCGACAGGTAGCCTACGCGTCTTTCAAACCCCCAGTCCCCCTTCCCAGGCCTACGTTTGAAAGGCCCCTCAGCCGCCGAAAGGGGGGGCGCGCCGGCTCTCTCAATCTTGTAAATCTCATCCACAAAGATGATCTTGCAGTCGCACAGGACATCATCGCAGTCCCTGTAACACAAAGCAGACAGTGTGGGAGGGCAGCAAGGCCCATGATGGGGGGAGAGCAAGTG
>JAODJU010000040.1:31473110-31491568 GCA_026776725.1 Gnathonemus echidnorhynchus
GACTGAGCTGGTTAAGCTTATAGGGCTGTCACGTGATGAACGAACGACTCATGGCAGGAAGGCCCAAGATGGAGGAATGACGAAATCGTCATGGGGGGGGGGGGCAATAAGGCTCATGATAGGGTGGGAGCAATCCCCATTAGGGGAGAGGGGGATTACAAACCCATTGTACATCTATATAAGATGTATAATAAACACATACTTTTAAAATATATTAACACTTTAGCCCATTAAAACTGACGGAAAATTACTTCAATTTAATTTCTTCTCGGAGTGTTCAGTATTAAGTATCTGTTAAATATTCAGTGGTCTGGAATGATCCCAGTGCCCTTATTACATTATGTAAATTATGTTAACTGAAGTTGAAAATGACACATAAACCATTTAGTCGAGACAGAGTATAAACAAGCGTCTCGGCGAGCGTTGCCTGTAAACAGAGATGAACTTTTCAACACGGTTAGAGAAAAGCATTTCATAAACACGGTGAATCGCTGAATATCAGCTGCGGGGATGCATCAAACCATGTTTCAAAATAGGTCCGTCCATAGAGGAGGAATTTTTTGCTTCTAGTATATGAAAGGATGACAGCATTTGGCAGCCACAAACATGCTCATTTCCTTCCTTTAAATGCTGACCTTTTCTTACATGCTAGCTTTTGACTGAATACAGCCATCTTGGATCTTCATTAGTACTGTTCTTACCGCAGCAGGAGTTTTGCCCGGACCTCCTTCTTAGTCCTGGAGATTTCATTAAGAGCCGTGATCTCAGCGTCGAACCAGAAGCCCCTCTCCTCGGGGACATCAATGTTGTAGTTCACCATGACGACCTGGCCCAGCTTCAGCTGATCCCATTTGAGCAGGGTCCGAGCGCGGGGCCTGACGTATTTCGCGCACATTTCCACGACTCCATTTTCCGGGTAGCTGCAGGACAAATGACAGAAAAATCTCTGGATACCAATGGAGCATTTAGGAGCAAAAAAAAGCAATCTGAAAATTAAGTTGATAAAAATGAATAAAACGGCATGTATCTAGGGCTGCGTTGACAATGATACTATTAATAGTACTGGGTCCAATACAGTGCCCGAACCTGTAATCCATAACAAGTGATAACGTATCAGCGATATAATTCATGAGCAAAATGGGACCACAAGGACTTGTTGTGTGGAAGAGAACAAAAAAGCACAGTGAACTGCAAACTGTACACTGCTAAAGTATCAACAGGAGATACAAAACATACAGCACAAGCAGTTTAATTAAACATCTAAAAACTAAACAAAAGAAAGAGTATGACTAAACAGCCACCAGCAGCACTCTGCAACCACCCACCCTGCACAGAATAGCACCGAGAGACGAAATATCAAACGATAACCCTTATGCAGTGAGAATAACAAAAACGCTTACACAGTATATTGTTCTGAGGAAGGACCCGACGTAACGAGTTTGTGAACCACCGCTTTAGATGGTTTGAGACGGCCTGAGGTGTTTTTAAATCATACAAGTGTGAGCGCTGACAGAAACACGGCCGAGAGGGAGGGGCTCAGAGCTGCCAGGACAACCGGGCCTTGCAAAGCATGCAGATGTGTGAAGGTCCGGTTACCACTGGCGAGGACGGCTGGGAAAACAAAATACTGATCTGATGTCCACGTGAGAAGACATCACCGAGACTAAAAGGGAAGAAATCTGCGTGAAACACCAGAGGCAAATGTGTGGCAGCTTCCATAATGCCCCTGGTCAGGTGGGGGTGCCGTGGGGGGCAGTCAACACACACAAATAGCTCCATTCATCCACTTTCTGGAACATTATACTGCAATAAAACAGGATTGGCTTGCTATCACTTTGTGAAGAAAGGATATTAAGGTGTGGTAATTTAGATTGCTGCTAGAAAGCAGAATGGAAGGGGACTAAGGAATACCCTCTTGTGGGACTTAGCAAACAAAGGAAGCTGGCAATAGCTGTTGATAGAGCAGGACCTTCTCTAAGAGTTGGGCTTTGGGCAGTTAATACTACTCAGAGCTAATCACAGCAGCTTAATGCCTGCACCCCTCTAACCTTCACTAAAGTCAAAATTAATGGCCATTGTTACATTCCTCTATTTCCAAAAGCACAAACAAAGGTATAGAGAAGTGTACACATCATAAGCCCTACAATATTTTAAATAAAAATAGTGCAAAAGCAGGGCTGATTTCTGCGTTTCCCTGTACACGGTGAATATTCCCTGACAATACTTGTGTCACTGGTGGCAATGCCATTTCCGGGCACAGCAATCCAAGGCTGATAAACGGCAAGCTCGAGCTTCCACGTGGATTAAGCGCAACGCCGAAGCCCGGGCAGCAATTATCTAGCGCGAGCTGAACGCGCCGAAAAAGAACAGCGGCCATTTTGTCCTCCTCCTGGCTCGCTCGCTCACTGTGCCTGCACATGCCGAACAGCACTGAGCCCCACGGACAGGAAGCATGTACCTCCATCGTCCTCGATACAGCACACACAGATAATGAACGGAGACGCCGATAAACACAAAGAAAGCAACGACCACTCCGCTCTGTTAGCATAAGTGGATATTAGGTGGTCCGTCACTGAATGGAAAGATAACTGCTTACATGCAAAGAGCCCCAATGAGCTATTAATCTGATCACTAAGTGCAGAACAGCTCTGTCCAGATTTTCTTCCACATAATTACACCGTGTCAAGTAAAACCTTTCATGTAAGTGCTGTATATTTGGTTTTATACAATTATATAGTCTGCGATGGGTTGAGACCCTGCCCTGGGTTATTCTGTGCCTTGCTCTTATTGCGTCCAGGTTGGGGTCCAGACCCTTGTGGGTTTGGAAAAGAGACAGATGGATGCACAGTTATACTGCTTGATACACATATTATCAAATATTTTTATTTGCAATGCAAACTGCCTTTTGTAAAATAGGCCCCCCCCCCCCCCCCCCGTGGGTTCTCTACCACAGTCCAAAGACTTGCAGTTAGGGTAACTGGTGTCTCCAGATTGCCTGTGGTGTGTTACTGTATTTGGGCCCCACGGACCCTGACCAGAAGTGGTTGCCTATTTATCTGTAACCCATTAAGGGGGAGGGGGCAGGACAACAGAACGTCAACCAGAGCTAGGGGGCAACACAGTGGCACAGTGGTTATTATTGCTGCCTCACAACTCTGGGAGCAGGGTTCACGTTTCTGTCATGGCATGTTCTCCCCATGCTGTCATGGGGATTCCCCCAGCTACTCCAGTTTCACCCCCACAGTCCAAAAACATGCTGGAGGTAACTGGAGTTACCAAACTGGGTGCGTGCGTGTACCCTGCAGCGGGTAGGTTGTTCCCTGCCTTGTGCTTGTAGCCTCCGGGATAGGCTCCAGACCCCCATGACCCTGAATAGGATAAGCGGTTACAGAAAAAGAATGGATGCCACTGGGCTACGTTAACGAAAGACTATATGCTTGTGCTTTGGAATGGGGGGCGAAAACACCAGTGAATGTCACCACATACCCAGTGAGGACCCAGCCAAGGCTGTGATGGATGGCTCAGAAGAACAAGGAAAACACTTAAACAACATCTTTTAGTTTGCCAGCTTGGCACAGACCTTCGGCACAAGCAGAATCCTTTGCTACAAAGTTCTAGCTTTTCTCTCATACACGTTAGCACTGTTGCCTCACACCTCTGGGACCAGGGTTCGAGTCCCTGCCATGGTTCCATGGGTGTGGAGTTTGGATGTCCATACATGTGGAACAGCAACTTTACCTCAAGTTTCTCCACAGGCTGAAAAACACACAATTAAACAAAAAAAAAATCTTGTGCACGCTTTATCAAACGGCTGGATAGCTGTGGACTAAGCTATACCAGCACCTACTATACCTTGGGAATTACCCATTCTACCACAATAAGTGATTTATGCACATATACTTTATATTTTATAAAAGCTGGCAATCGGGCACTTAGAAGGAGGGTCAGCACCTCCAGGGCTGGGGATATAATATCTCCACCCTGAGCACGTGCAGTGTGCATGCTCTCCTCATGTCACGCATTCCAGCCACATTTCAAAGACACCTGGTTGAGGTTAACTGGCATTTTAAAGTGCCCATAATATATGAATGCAAGTGACAATGGACTGGCATCCTGACTGGGGTGTATCCCCTTCCTGCACCCCCAGGTGATAAATCTCCATCTGTAATGCTTATTTTAAACGTAATTACAAATCAGCTTGGCAAATTCACAACTTTAATTCATTCAGACGTTTAAATGCATACCGATTAAGTTTTTAAATTCAGCTGCAAAACACAGATACCCAAAAAGTCTCAGATAAATGGAAAAACCAGATGGAGCGAAACTCCTTTCCAGACCGTTATATAACTTTGATCCATTGAAAAGTATAAATATAACAGAATTATTCCTAAATTTGTTTTGCCCCAAATGCCTGCAGACACCACAGATGTCCATGTCTATTGTTGAAGGGTTTGTAAGGTAAAAGAGAGCTACTGAGGTTTTAAAGAGACATGTTTTCATCCCACGGCTTGGAATACCAGATCCATCGCACGATTCAAAATCCTTTCTGGGCTTCATTTGGATTCCTCTGGGTGTCTGCTGAAGTCTAAGCACTTTTGTCAATGCCACAGAGACCAGTCCATTCCGTGTGCTCCCTATGCTGGTGAAGTGCCTTCAATCATCTTACCCATGCTGACTCCCAAAAATACTGGCAGACGGTTCTTTTTTTAATAATCCGACCATAAACAAGAAAAGGCACATATAAACAAAAGGCATTAGTCAGAGGAATAAGAGTTCACACTTACACAAAAACGTGCTACTATGTCTTGGCAGTCGATATTTCGTCCATTCTAAAAGCACACAAACACATTACGTAGAAATGATATGAATCATAAGCAGTTATTACCTTGTTGTAACAAGCTTTAAATGAATTGTTTAAGGAAGCAACACCGGTATTAAAACACAGGCCAAAGGAGTCAAAAGGGATGACTTCATGTTCTCAGTAAATGCAGTTCTTGCACTGACGCACAGCAATCCCAAAATGCACCCAGCATGCAAACTACCATCCAAAGTAATTACTGTCATGAACAAAGTAAGCGGATTTCATTCACTGGATTCTTCCCTAAACAAAATGGAGGGAACAACCCCAACTGAGTTTGTGGGAGTGTTACTTACACAAAAATGTTCTAAGGGAAGAACGAAAAATGACTGGTTATCTCTCAGAACCAATCAGATTGTAGAGGAGGTGGGTCCAAGCAACCAGAGGAGGAGGGACCAAGACATCTGATTTGTTGGCCCTGGCTCCTCTAGTTGGTTGAACCCACCTCCTCTACAATCTGATTGGTTATCTCTCTGAACCAATAATTTTTCTTTCTGCCCTCAGAACATTTTTGTGCAATTAAAACTCCCATGAGTTCTCAGGCCACTTGGAATTATTAGTAATGTACCTAAATGTGCAGTGATTCACATTTTGCTAAACGGACCAAACATTTCCATATAACGCATTAAAACACTATGAAGATTAGAAGAGTTAAATATTTCCAAAGGGGGTAAATGTGCTTATGAGGTGCCCCTGCAACCACACAGCTGCACAGCACCAAGGCTGCGACTTTGATCTCCGTGTGTTTGGAGTTCGCATGACCTGTTTGTTAGCCTGGGTTTTCTCCGGATGCTCCAGCTTCCTCCCACAAGTCCAAAAGACATATGGCTGAGGCAGACTGGTTTCTCAGACTGGCCAAAGCACCATGGAAATTTTTCCACAAATTATACAGTGGATGAACGTTAACATTTGCTTACACTGCTGTATGGGTACTGCAGCACTGTGACACTGGGCATCACTACCCGTGTCCTTCCACGTCAGAACCATCAAGGAATGCAGCTTTACAAACCTCACCATAAGATGCATAAAATGCATGCTTCACTGATTTTTCCTCTCAAGTTGTTTATTTACATGACAAATTTAATTATTACAAAATGCAGGATCAGGGGTATACTGACCCTGCCAGATCAGCTGGCTTCCTCTTAACTCTTCACTCCTTTATTGAAATTAAGCAAACTATCTCAAGTGTTGTATCATTCATAAATCTAACTGACATATAAGCACAACTGACCGGACTGTGATCCTGAAAGTTGCAGCCACTAATCACTGACCTGAAGACAGAAATTAACAAGCCTTACGGGGACTGTAACCATGTGACCTGTGCCCTGGCATAATGACTGACCAACGCTGCCCTAGAAAGCCGTTTCACTGAAGAAAAGCTCATATCAAGAATCACCACAAAGATGAGTACATTGAACCAAGTTCTCCCTAGCAACCATAAAATTGCCGTTTCCATGACAACCAACACTAGAGCACGAGGCTTTTAGCATAAAGTGAGAACAAATATGGCAGACGAAAGATGCAAGTAGTCATGGTACAAGGGAGTAAGAAAGCTTCAAAAAAACGCCATTCCACTCCCCAAAACTATTAATTCCTCCCTCCCCCCCCAAAAAAAAAAAACCCTGCTGAACTTGAGCTGGTTTAGGGCTAATTTTCCATCTTCTTGGTCACGGCTCCTCTGCCAGTGGAAGCCATCGAGATCAGAAACGCAGCTCTGCCCATAAAGATCTGACAACAGTAGCAAAACACAGGAGGGAAGGCCTGGGGGAATGTAGACTGCCGTGAAGGAGGTCCTCCCTCAACAAGGTCTGTCTCCAGATGCAGGCCGTGTGACTGGCACACTGCATCATCGAACACAGTTGGGTGGCCGTCTTAGCGAAACCGATGAATTGCCATTGAAAGATTACTGCCGAGTTTTCATTTGAATCAAGAATAGTTTCATATCTTGCAGTAAGTATCCAGAGGCCAATAAAAAAACCAATATAAAAGAATATGGGCCCTTCGCTGGCTCTCCCACACTGGCACAGGGCTGTGCTTTGCTATGTAGATATCGTATTCTGCCTGCCTTCAAGTCCCGTGACAATCAATTCACCACATTAATGACGGTCAGCTGCTCTACACCGTTAAACTAATGAAACGGCACTTAAAGAGAAGCTGATTGGACGACAGGGAAAAAAAAAAAGAGATGGGAGCCAGCATGATGCCTTCGTGTCATGGCTCGAGCTGTGGCTGTCCATGGGTTTTTTTTTTTCCCTCATTCACTGTATATTCTAGGTACAAAGATGTACTTCAATTAAGGCAACTCCAGCTTAGGCAAATACCCGGCTTAACATTCTGTGCTTTGTTAGTAACTGTTTGGATGGATGATGCCTCTGTAGAAGTATCAGAACATGGCATGTATTTGGCCATCCATCTATCTTCCAACCAATAATTCTGGCCAGGGTCATGGTGGTTTGGAACCTATCCCAGGCAGCACAGGGCACAAGGCACGGGTACGCCCTCGACGGGATCCCATTCTATTGCAGGGCACATATATACATACACTCCCACACACACACACAAACACACACACACACACACACACACACACACACACACACACACCAGATGTAAGTATTAAAGCAGATAAATGACATTCACCTCATTTTTACTTTTTACACATTCAAATTC
This sequence comes from Gnathonemus echidnorhynchus, assembly GCA_026776725.1. Classification (NCBI taxonomy): domain Eukaryota; kingdom Metazoa; phylum Chordata; class Actinopteri; order Osteoglossiformes; family Mormyridae; genus Gnathonemus; species Gnathonemus echidnorhynchus. Next base: position 31,480,639 of record JAODJU010000040.1, read on the forward strand.
CGACAAAAATTGGCACTGCACAGCCATTTTGCTCTAGGACTGGCTGGGATTCAAAATGTACACAGAAGATAGAATACCTGCGAGGAGGCTGCACAAACTTAGCAAATAAGTAGGACACCTTGTAAGAGACATAGCATGGAGCCAACATGTGTCAGACTGTCTGGGTTTGTTCTGGCAGCATTACAAAAGGACGTCTTCCAATGCATGCCAGTTGGATAGAAGAGGAACTGGTCATAGGTACTTGAGACCTGTTTCACAAATGCTCTGAGGATTGAGGTCAAATAGACTGTCATCTAGATCCATGCAACACCGTTACAACCATGCATACTGAGGTTTTAGGAGCTGTCAATCAAAAACACACTTGGTTCAGGAGGACAGGGTAGTCTGTATTCAAATGATCATGTTGCAATATTTTTATGTCATTGTGAGGTGATACCACAACAAAGACAAACTGGCTATCCGAATGAAGTCTTCAGTCCAGCAAATAACCCTCTTCTTTTAGTGCTTGTCTAAGGTTGTAATATTAGTTTGGTTTAGTAGAGCATTTTCAGCTATAACAGATGAGAAACCACAGGGGGAAAAATCCACTTGTGTGATGCTTCATTTCATTAAGGCACCACATAGATATTCAGTTCCTTTGATCTTTGATTATGTTCTGGAACTTTGGATTGAATAGGTGAAACCAGTTATCCATGGTGACGATCCATGGTGTCTGTGAACACTGTAAAAATCATTATCGTTATTTTTATTATAGGATTATGATCCGAAATTTTGAATGGAATGGGTAAACGTATCAATTATCCATGATAACAAAACTATGTTGTTAAAATCAGCTGTTAATATGACAGACGACGGGAATCTGTTTTCTCAGCATCATACAACACAATGAATTGTTGAAGGCAATTCAGGATTTGTCTGTCCTTTAACTGATATCTGATACTGATATTAACTGATATAGAAGTAACAAAGGGTTTGGTGTCCCATGTTGGTTGCACACAGCTGACCTCAGAGGAAACAGTTGTTGCAGTTCTCATATACAACACAGTGAACTGTACCTCAAGAACTACCTAATCAAAAGAAATGTGTGCTGCTGAGATTGGCCCCCTTCACTTGACTGATACTTCCCCTAATGATGGTACCTGCACATGTATTCTGCTGGGGTGCTATTGGTATACACCAAGTGTATACACCATTGGTATACACCAATGTCTCCCAATGCGGTCCTCGGGGACCCAGAGACGTGGAACGTCTGTGGCTCCCTAAAGACTGGTTTGGGAAACACTGGTATACACTGAGGACCATGTGCAGTGCACGCAAACATTCTTTAGCTCTGATTAAATTATAGAACAACCTGGAGAAGCACAAACATCTCTGCTGGGTATGTTAAGTTCCCATTGGACACGTTTCATGGATACAAAACAATGTCCCCTGTGGACAAACAAACAAGCAAACAAATACTTTATAATTATATGAATTAATATAGGCTAGTTATCTCTATGTAACTATGTTTTTTTCTCGGTTGCTAAATTAAGTCCTTAACAGTTTGCTTGTCTCTGGTGCTTCACTCAACAATATAACAGCCCAACTGTGTATGTGACTGAGCCTAACTGCACTGCACAGCACACAGCCTGTGTATGTGACCGAGCCTAACTGCACTGCACACAGCCTAACTGTGTATGTGACCCAGCCTAACTGCACTGCACACAGCCTAACTGTGTATGTGACGCAGCCTAACTGCACTGCACACAGCCTAACTGTGTATGTGACCCAGCCTAACTGCACTCCACACAGCATATCTATGTGTGACTCAATCAAACTTAGCAGATTTGTTGTGGGAAGTGAGTCCCTCTCAGTGTGTGTGACCCCCTTTCACATAGAAAACCTGTTAATGTATCAGGTAAAAACAACATGGGACAGATAAATCCTCGTTCCTACTCATTCCGCCATAATGATAAAACAACAGGTGTTGTGTACTCCCAACTGATATCAATGCCTGGTTTCCACCAGTGCGGTGCTCGTGCTGGTGCCAAACTTTTTCCCAATCTGGAACTGGCTCCGTGTGTTACCACCACAAAAAACTGACCCTGGATCAGAAAAACGACAGCTCCAGCACCACACCACGAAAAAACTGGGCTCAGAATTTGGCACCGTAACGTTAGCGAAAGCGGGACGGACTATCGCGTCCAAACCTTCCGCATACCTGGAAAATTCAATCCATAAACAATATAGTTTAGTCTAATATCACTGGTGCCAGCAGTGCAACAACTTGCCAGCTTATTAGCAGAATAATGTTACATCATTTTTTTTTTATTTTGTGAAAAACGAAGGATCGATTTGGTGGCTATGTCACAGGTCAAATAAATAAAATATTGTGATGTTCAAGTGGCGAAGAGATCATGAGGCGGACAGCAAAGTTCAGTTTTTAGCAGACTATTTTATTGTGCGATCCTTAAAAGGACGACGGTAAAACAGCAAATGAGAGTAAACTCACTTGTGCACACAGATGGGAGCCTTTTCGGAGCCAAAAGTGGATACAGGCAATAGAAAAAGGGCGCAACGAGTCAGATTTTTTTTTTCAGTTCAGCAGCTAATAAAAACTTAAAATCCAAAACAGCAACATAAATCCAAACAACGAAATGCAGATTAACGTTTTCTTTATTTGTAATTCTGCCTACGCAACATTTCTGTTCCGTTCTTTTTTGTAACTGGTGGAAACGTGGGCAGGTACTCCAAAGGCACAAAGCGAGACCCAGCCCGGTACCAGCACCATGTTGGTGGAAACGAGTCAAATGTAGTGAATAAAGGGGGAGAACCCCCCCCCCCCCCAAACATGGTAATCTGTTACAGTTTCGCATTCACACTGGAGCAGTGTCAGAAAGGTACCACAAATGTTACTAGGTCGTCAGGAGAGCGATTAACTGGGAAACTTTATTGGGTTGCTCCCATTTCCACAGGATAGCATAATGGTAAAATTGTGATATACAAGTGGGCTTCACTGTGTGTGTGAATGGGGTTTAAGAGAGTTAGGAGAGCGATGCATCGTCATCGCCCCCACCGAACGAAATGCCTGCTCTGTTTACCTGCCATGTCTGTTTTTCTTTTCTTGGAAAATACCTGCGTGAGCTCATTATATTAGAGTTTTATTAGAGTGTCTGCTTAATGACAGCGTAACATAGCCTATTAGTGCTGTTAACTAACTGAATTCCTTAATTTGTGCACGGGGGGGTGGGACGGGAATCGGGCTTCCCTGGTGAGTCACCAAGGTGTTGGATTAGATGACTGATTGGTTGGATGGATGTTTTTTTTTTTTTTGCAGTGGCGGAAACTATTTTGGTGTGGCAGTCCGCCACGGAGAAATGCTACCAGCGGAGACCCTGCAAGATAATGAAGGCCAGTAAACTCCGTACATGCACGCTGCAAGCATTCACACTGAGAATTCCAAAAACAGCATAACTGGCTGAAAGAATTACTTCAAGAATTCAAAATGTTGCTAGTTCAAGAGAATAGCCTAATATTTATTCGTAATATATTTTTAATCATCCTCTTCACCTATTCTCCTCCTTCACCTATATCTCTAATGAGATAGTTTGTAAGGAAATAAAAATTAACAATTCACATTGCCTGGTATCAATGATGCACATTGATAATTAGATCCCATTAAATGACTTTTCCTCTTCTAGAAATGCTTTTTATTTTTTAATTATATTTAAAAAATAAGAATATTGAAAATAACCATCTATAAGCAATAGGCTTTTAACATGTTTCTTAAAGGCACAGTTAACCCAGGTATTAAAGATCCACAGTGTTCTGAAAAGAAACTCGCACTCAGTGGTGTAGGCGAGTCTCCTCCTTCGTTTCCTCTTCTTCTCCCCTGTTCGCGGTCTCCCCAGCCACACTTCGACATCTGAGAGAGAGGGCCAACCGGAGACCGAATCCCTTCTCCCTGCAGGCACCCAGTAACTATCCTGACATGTCCTTTAAAGGACCTGACGCAATTCTCGGAAACCCCATCCGACCAAACTACATGTCACTTTTTTTCACGTTCACAGTCCTTTGGAGGTTTTCCCTTCAAACCTAAATCCTGATGTGACGGGGAGAAGGGGGCACGACGGGGACAGATAGTTTGTTTCCTAAGAGATTCCAAGGGTACTTTAACTGGAATGCTTGTTCTTAGGTCTTCAAGCTCTCTCTCATGAATGTTTGTTTACAGCCAGAGAGCAGCGTTTCTCAAACCGGTCTGTAGGGACCCCCAGACCGTGACGTTTTTGCTCCCTCCAAGCTACCGGCAGCAAAATCATGGAGCGTCTGGGAAGGAGCTGGGACAGAGCGCAAACAGGAACTGTCCGGGGGCCGTGGATGATCGGGCTCAGAAACACTGCCCTAGAGTGACCGCTGCCATCTTCTGCTGTTACAAATCTTGAGAAACTGAAGCAGGAAACACCATCTGAACCTTAAGGCAGATTGCAGACAGGGTCAAACTTACCCATACCCATGGATGTGGTGACCCCAGCCAAACAAATAAAGCCAAAAATGGTTTTCATAAGGACCACATAGGGGAATAAGCATAGGACAGGCTGTAGAAGAACAAAAGCCTGACTTGATCCCACAAGAGGGGCGTTGCCAGAAACACCGGAAGCCGCCTCGCTGAAGCACTTACTCGTCGTATCGGATGTGATAGGTGGTCACTTCCTCGCCGGCCGGCCAGCCCGAGGTGGAAGGCCCAGCGCCCATGTTCACCACCGGGTCCCCGTTCCTGTCCAGGGCGGCCCGGCCGCGCTCGGCCTCAGGCCTGCCGTTAGTCCTTTTGCCCAGCTGCTCGCTCTTCCCCAACATCCCGGCGCTGCCATTTTGCCCTCTGGGCCCACGGCTCACCTTCTCGACGGTGGCCTCGAACCAGGCGCCGATGCTGGTGTCTTTGCAGTCCACCAGTTCGTGTATCTGTGAAAGTCAACAGGACATATAAATATCGGCACGACATGCGGTGGCGTACTGGTCGGTCACCATAAAGCACATACACCCAGTGGACACTAACAGGTACACCTGCTCATTAAAGTATTAACAGTTCGCTCCTCTAATCCGCGAATCATGTGACTGCAGCTGAATACATACAGCGAGCAGAGACAGCATCGTGAGGTTCACTTACTGCTTTGGTAAGCTTCACAACCGTTAAGGTGCCTGAGCTAAATGATTTTGATCATGGGATGATTGCTGGAGGCGCGGATGGTGGTTCCAGCATCTCAAAAAGTGCCACCTTGTGCATGCAACTCACACACAGACACAGACACACGGCAGGATGACACCTGGACAATTCCTGGTAATTACATCAGCCTCAGACTCTGGTTTCACTTCCAGGAACAACAAGCCTACCTGCTCATCTGCACCAGACTCTGAAGGGTGAGAAGCTGCTTTAATTCCTGGACTATGACCAATAAATGCTGAGAGGTTCTTACAGTCAATGCTAAACCAAAACAATTCTCTGGGTGGAAAAAGTAACACGTTTTGTCTGTTTTGTTTGACCAGCATGATCATGACGAATGCAATGCATGTGTTTTTTACATTTAAAAAAAAAATGCATAGAGCTGCCAGTTAGACCAACCATGTTTTCTGGACTGCAGGAGGAAGCCCGCATGAGACAGGGAGAACAGAAACTTCACACACATGTGCCTCTAAACTGCTCATCGTGTATGACTGTGCAAGTGTATGTGCATGTATGTGCTCTGCAGTGAACCATCATCCCATCCAAAGTGTAGCCCAGCCTTGACCAGGAGAAGCAGTTACAAGGTACATGGTTGGATGGTTGGAAGGATAGAAGATTGGATGGTTGGAAGGATGGATGGATGGATGGATCGACGATGGATGGATGGATGAATGTACTTACGGTCACTAAAGCTAGCTAAGAAAATGACCTCTAGTTACCTTTTTATTCCAAGACCTGTTCATTGCTAACAAGTATGTCAGGTGTTTCCATGAATCGTGTTCCTGTGTAGGTCACATTCTGACTGGTTCATTGCTTATAATACTCATATGATGTAGCTAGGATTTAACTGTACGGATCTGATTCCAAAAGAGATTCATCTGTAGCTTTTTCCCCCCATCTACTTCATTAAAAGATGCCAATAAATCTAATGATAAAAGGTTATTACTACAATTAGCATGTTACACAAACCCCAGCACGGTGGGTAGTTTGGCTGCCTCATGCCTCTGAATAACCCCCCACTCAACATGTGCAGTCTGCACCTTCTCCCCATGTCAGGCAGCTTTTCTCTATGTACTCCACTGTCTTCCCACATTTTCAAGTCTCTAAATTCTACGTAATGTGGATGTCCTGTGATTGGCTGGAATCTTGTCTAGGATGTTCCCCTCTCCTTGTGCCCCATGTCCTATTGGATGGATGTTAAACTGAAAAGATAAATATCCCAAAAAAGATAGGGATGTTGACTGCTGGTATGCAGAAACAAGAGAACCAAGATCAGGAACATTCTTAGACTGAAGTTAGGATCGCAACATGGGCTGGATATATCAGAATAATTATTTATTTGATAGTAATACACAGTAGTTGACACATGGACTTCGAATGTTAGATTGTACCCAAGTAGCTGTCCGAAACAAAAGTGCTCCCTCTACTGGTGCAGTATTACAATGTCTTGAGTACACTAGTGACCATTCCTCCCAAACACCATTTATTTTGCTTGTGGAAGTACTAAAATAGGCAGTTTCACTTTACCTTTCCTGATGTATTGGCATAACTATACATGTATAAAGCCTCCATTACTCAATTTATCTATCCTGTTTAAAGTTAGGTTTAGAGAAATGGAAAGAATATGACAGTGCAAGACAGAGCTACACATCAGAGTGGACAATTCCACTGGACGCTAACTCAGGATCAGACCATGTCACACAACATTCCAATGCAGAAGAGCAGAAATTTCTCCAATCAACAAGACCTAAAACCTAATGGTCACCTGGTTGTAAGAAAGATGTACCTATACCTGACCAAAGGCTAACAAAGGGTTCTTTCAGCACATTTGTAGTGTGAAAGTTGTAATATTATAAGAATCTAACAGTAACCCTGGCTTCTTCAATGGCATATATGTTCAACTCATATGGCTACTTTGACTTGAAAGCTTGTAGGTCACATGACCAACATTTTGCTAATTAAAATATATTCTACCGATTTCAGAGAACACAACATGCAAGCAATGATAAAGCATGATAGTACAATCAAGCATGCTTTGTTTCTTTGGGGTGTTCATCTTCTGAAAAGTGTGGGGGATGGTTGTGTAAATAGCTTGTGAGCTTGGAAGACTGGGAATGACACTCACCCATTCGTCTGGGATTTTTATTTACAAACATATCCTGATTCTGTCTTGATCGCCAGAATACTACACACTCTATCTAATTACCGTCGCTGTCCTTGTATTGGTGGAATTCGTTTGTATTTACTTACCAGCAAGCAAAAGTGTCTAACTGATCGGCTGAGAATCCGCATTTGTGACAAAAGAAAATGGCCTATTGAAAGGAAACACGAACTAGAGGTGGGTCGATGTCAGTGATGGGATTAAAATTATGAGCCCGTTCGGCACTCCTTCACATGCCAAAGTGGTGACAGGAGACAGACTGCTGAGCACAAAGTCAAGAAGCTTCAGCTTCATCAGAGACACACTTCAGGTTCAATTCTGTTTTTTTATATATATATACTGCCTTTTAGTTTCTGCAAAACACCCAACAAGAGCTGACAAGGTTGCTATAACACTCTCATTAAGATGAGATATATAATGAGATATATTTTGTATATAAAACACACAAAAAGGACAAAGAATCTGCCCATGACTAAATAAAATCAATCAAAACCAGGTCGTCGTTATCATGGGTTTTTTTATGGTTTGTCTGGATGATAGGTATTTGAACATGATTGAGGATCCTGCAAATGCCCAAATTATTCAGTCATTTGTCAGCAAATCAAATTTGTTCCACATCAGCAGCGTGTGCTTTCTGTAGAGTAACGCTCATACAGAAGAATAAGGATAAAAAGAACGATGGAAAGAAGAGCTCTAAGAGTTGAGGTTTGTCACTCTAGCCTACTAGCCACAATTCAGCAGTGATTTGAACTGTAACATGCTCTGCTAAATAAACTGAGGCCTTATCAATGGCAAAATTCTTTCAAAAGGTCATTTAATTTAATTGACAGCAAACACATGCAAAGCCACACCACTAGAAGAAAGCGGAAAATAGAATGTCCCATTTCACATTAAATATATCGTTAAAAAACCTGACGTGTGGATTTGTACTTTAACTTTTCATATATAAAACAGCAGGGAGTAGCAGCTCTCCCGGCTGTGCAATGAAAGCGGATTTAGTGCTATTGCCTTCAACAGCACTCATACCTCAGCATAAAAATGACAAGGGTGGGTTAGTGGTAGCATGGTCACCTCACACCTAAGGGGTTGGTGGTTTAAATGCTGCCTGCCTCTGCCGTGTGTGTGTGTGTGTGTGTGTGTGTGTGTGGGGGGGGGGGGGGTTATGTATATATTACCCTGTGGGGAACAAATGCATCCCCGCCCCACAATGTTATAAAAACCTTTTTTTTTTGACCTCATGGGGACATTTTTCCTGTGACCACAAGAAGAGACTCAATTTCACAAAAATCTGTAACTAAAACAGGCAAAACTTTTGTATTTTGTTCGGTTACTTATGGTTATGGTTAGGGCTGGGTAGGGGTTAAGGCTGTCATTGTTGGGATTAGGGTTTTGCCCATAGAAATTAACAAAGAGACCCCACAAATACATCAGTACAGGTTTGCGTGTATGTGTGCGTGTGTGCGTGCAAGCGCGTTCCAGGGGGTTTTGTTCATGCCTTCTCACTACATAAGTATCCTTGGGTGCTTAGAAAACCCAACGCGTTCCTCACAGTCATTTCAGATTACGAGAAATAGCTGTACTTACTGGCACAAAAGTTTCAACAACGATGCCAAGATTAAATGAAAGAGTCCTGGAAGACAATCTGCCTACTCTGTACAGATCTAATGCATATGGCCAGGAAGGACCAATGGACACTTAGAAAATGCCCCCAAGAAAATTGCAGACTTTGCAAATGTACCGATTCCCAATGATTAATGTGGCAAAATGGCACATAACAGGAGTGAAGAGATCGAAATCATAACATTAAGCCAGCGACAATGAACAGTCAAGGAGGGGGAAGACAAAACGAGTGCAAGTAATGCGATGGCCAGTGTAGATAAGCAGACTGGGTGTTTCCACTCAACAATACAATACGTGGTTTGGTACCAAGCAGCAAGAGAAAACTTCATATATCATGATACTCCACTCATTTCTCTGCAGCAGCAGCATCTAAGGACAAGAGGCACTACCTCAAAAGTATACAACAAGCAATTCCTTCAATAGCACTGACGCTGGCCAACAGATGTTTACTACCAGAAACACACACATTGGATATGCAACAGACTTTCAGCATTAATAGACAGCAGAGCTGTGTGCGATTAGGAAGCAAACACAGTTTGTTTAATTGAATTTTGCTTAAATTAAATTAAATTACAGCCACACTCTACCCATCAACCACCATGACAGCAACTGCAGTTCACAAAAAATCGTCTAAAATTTATAAAGCAGAAAATCTACATAACTAAAAAAAAATACTACTAATACTACTACTAATACTACTAATAATAAAAGCCAATCAGAGAAACCCACTAGGAATAAAATTGCAGACAATCTTGTTGCATCCATGCACCCCCTAACAGCACCATCGTTTTTGTTGTCCCCACTCCCCCCCCCCGCCACCGCCAATTTAAATCAGTTAAACTAGGTCAGCCAGGAGAGTATCTTGCGGTTTGCGAGAGCTCTTTGCACACTAACAGTGTCCTCCTGCTCAAAATAAGAACTTGGGTGGGGAGGGGGGAAATCAACAACAACAAGCCCTGACTCCACATCTCTGCCATTAATGAGGCAAATCTGCCCCCACTCCCCAGTCCTGTTTTTACACAAAATTATTTGCAAGTCTTCTAATCCAGCATGGATCCGATCTTCTGAATGTGGGAAGCCATCCATCAGAGAGCTTTCTCGAAGAATCCAATGTAAAAAGCAATCGTTCACCATGGTTACAGCCCGGCGTCAACATTGACGCCATCCTTGGTGCTTAGCAGCGGTGTTCTGTATTCAAATAAGTGTTGTCATTGGTCAGCTATAAAACGGATGTCAATGACATCACACTGCAGAGGCGCTTCCTGAGTAGCCAGTGCACCCCGGCACACGATCCTTCCAGAAAATCTCCATTCGGCCAGCAACCTGTTCCGGTTACTAAATGTATTCCAAAAGTAAGCGCATGCTTTAAATAACAGCTTTCAGACACATCGCAATGCGGGATCGAAATTTGCTCCTGGGCACCCGCAGGACCACAGCACCAGGCTGCGATTCTCCACGCGGGCGGAGATGTGAACGGAAATCTGAATTCAGCCGAGTGCTCTTAGGACGGCACGATCCTTTTCAGAAACGGAATCATGCAAGACAGAATTGAAAGAGAATGTCCAGCAAGTGACCGTTTCCCTGCCAGTAAATTCATGGCCAGCATAGTAATAAATAAAATGTTATCATCCATGAAATAGCCCATTTCAAGACTGGTTCAATGAAACTAACTGCTACAACCAAAAGGAAAACAAAAACATATTTAACAATGAAACTGTAGCAATTTCAAATTTTTACTTTTCACAGTAACCTAAAAATGTTACGGCAATGTGACCTAAAACGACAATTTTCCAAGATAGCTACAAAAACTACATGGTAAGCTAAATCTGTACTGAGGAAGAGAAAGATATAGAAGACACACACAGACACAAACACACACAGGGGCAGATTAAGGTGTACAGAGGCCCCTAGGCTACAGTAGTCTGTGGGCCCCCCAACCCCGCCCCCCTATA
>JAODJU010000040.1:31491668-31515652 GCA_026776725.1 Gnathonemus echidnorhynchus
GGCCCCCTTGCAGGCTGGCACACGTGGGGCCCCTAGGCTTAAGCCATATCTAGCCTGTGTGTTAATCCGCCCCTGCACACACACACACACACACACTTGTACTAACCTTGTAGGCACCAAAATGTGCATCAGTGAGGGTCACGTTGCCAGATGTTGACGGCTGACAGTCCATTGGACACCGAGCCCCATTGCTGTCACTGTTTGTCCCGACGGGAGCTGCTCCAGCTGCCAGTGCCACCCCAGACTCCACAGCGCCCCCATCCTGAAGGGCCGGCCCGGCGGCAGTGTCATTCCGAGGCCGGATAAGCAGCTGCACGATGTCGTTCAGACCCACGTTGTAGTCGAACAGGGTCTGGCCATCTTCCATCTGGTGGGACGGGATGGGACGGGACAGCAGCTGTTAGAGGGCCGTTTTCACACCACACTCTCACTGCCAAATGTCAGCTCTATAGATAGGCTGCGTATCAAAGCTGGGCCAGTCACACTGCATTCTAACAGGACCAGAAACATTAGAACACAGAGCAGCTCCACTGCTGCACCTACTATGCAACAACTGGCTGTTTTATCGTTATAACTAAAGCTATACTCAAATTTTTCCTTGATAAAATATTTGCCTGACCTTAAAAACAAGTGTAAGACGCCACTCCTTCCATTTCCTGCCTTTCGTGCAATCATCATTTTTGACAGCAAAATCTGTGCATTCAAACCAAGGGGCACAAGCAGGAGAGGCTGCTCGCTGAAAAATAACCAAACCGGGCTGATTGTACAGCCGGAGAAATGACAGGTGGTACCTATGGCAACGCAATTCTGCATTTTCAGTTCCTGAATCATTATTGTGCAGCTTTTATCAAGAGTATTCCCCATATTCGAACAGATATCAGACAAGTCTACTGGCATAAGACTCGCACGGCATTGTGGGAAATGAACAGTAGCAACATTCTATGTATGCAAAGACATTCCAGTAAGAAAGAAAAAACAGCAATTCATTGCTAGGGGACAAAAAAAAAGTCTGCATAAACTGACATTTGCCAAAGTAACGTAAGGAAATGTGGAATGAGCATTGCTCTCATGCAGAGAGACTCCCTATCCTTACAAATTTTTACAACAGCAATTTACAGTCATCATATGCTACAAAAAAAACACTCAAAAGTTTTTACCCCCAAGGGAAAGCAATACATCACTAGATGCCTATCAAGATGTCAAACTGCCTAAAACGAATCCAGCTTTTCTCTGATGACACATTATCCTGCAGGTCATTGAGTGGTAATTAAATTATTTCATGTGTGTCTTAGATAATACATGAATTTGTACAGAATGTAGCGACTCAGCACGCCTTTCAGTGATCAGCTAATTTTTTTAGGTAGTTAAATGTACCTGTAGGCAGATACAAATAAGACTTTTGTAAATTAAAATGCACATTAACACACCTAGAATCACGAAATTCTCAGTTATGATGCTCCATTGAAAAGAAAAGAAAAAGAAGACAAGTCATTTTAAATGCCCCATCCTGCATCCAGGCCATTCAAATGATGGTAAGGAACAACCATCATTTAAAATAGATAAACAGAGAGATTAATAAATAGTAGAACATTCCGGAAAACACAACCTTCAGGGACGAGGTAGTAGCAAAAACAGAGCGTTCTTCATGCACTATGCATGACGCAGAACTGCAAGTACCGCACGTGCCTGACATACAAATAAAAACGACAGATATGTGTGGGAAAAACAGCGAGACAGAAAAAGAAATTAATGAATATTTAACTAAATCAATGTGCCACAGATAAATACAATTTGATAGTAGAGTGGCCAAATATCAAGGTAAGAATTGATCTTGATGGTTCCCGGCACAGTGGATATTTCAAGAAGTGTGCACCCTACTGCAATTAGCATGTAAAGGATGTATTTTATAAATGAAGAGTGAACAGATTAAAATTCAGCAGAGAAGCTCTTTCCTGGGCTTGCCCAGCCCCCACCATTCCTACTCCCTTCTTCCGCTAAAGAATAGTAAACATGCTAGCAGACTGGGCGTCGCGCTGCAATTTCCAGAAAGAGAAAGAAAGAAAAAAAAATCCGGGAAAAAAATGTTACTATGGAAACATGTACAACCCACCCCAACGTTACCCCCCCCCCACCCCCCTTCACCGTGGCCATTTTGGAAAACTCCTCTAAGGCATGTTATGTATTAACGTAATCATGGTCTCCCCGAATTCTAAAATGGCTGTGAACTGAGAGATATGTCGAAGCTACATGTAGAGCGATAAAGTGAAAAAAAAAAAATCTTTGCGAATGAAAGCCGTTCAGCATAAATTAGTGGCAGCGATCAGCGCGCAGTCTGGCTGGACACACCAGCCGCAGTCCAGCGAGGAAGCGGCCCAACTTCATTTGGGCATCCATGGGGAAAAAAATTTAAAACACTCTGCAAGGCATCGTAAAGTTCCTTAGAACGTCATTTTTCAGAAGCATTCATGCCCTCCTAGGCTCCCAGACACTGTCTGTGTGGGGGGGTGGGGGAACAAACCAGGGGTTTTCCTTTGGGTCGACAGGCACTGAGAACAGAGGACAGCCCCATCCTAGGGACCCCCTCGGCCGCCGTTATGCAGGCGCCGTCCCGGACAGCCAAGTATGCGCAGCTGCTGCCGAACCGCACTAAATCATTGAAAAGCCAGGCAGTAGCTGAGCCAGCGAGCCTTCGAACGGTAAACATGCAGGAGGCCTACTGCAGGGCAAACCGTAAAAAACCGGGGTGCAAGAAACATGGAAAGAACAGGCCAGTTTTAATAGAAAGACCAGGCTGAAGTTAGCTTAACCCAATACCTTCAGAGCATTCCACCTATCGCCCCTCTTTGCACAAGACCAACAAATAAAAGGACAAAAAAATTAAAAATATTAAGAAATCAAATGAGTCTCTAAAACAAAATATATTAAGCAACTAATTATGGGGTTCTGGCTTTCGAGGAGAGATCCAAAAGAGATTCACGTCCTTGTCCTGTACCAGCTAACATACTCCTAAATGCCCTGCTTTTCCCAGAGCCCAAACTCCCAGAGGTTCAGATTCTCACAGCCCACACCAGCACCCTGCAAGCAGATTGTTACTCATAGTCTTATTTCTCTGTATCTTCATCCAGCTAACAGGCTGCGCGAAAGGTCCGCACCAGTAACACAATTTGATGATACAGGACTATCTACAGAGGCTTGAGCAGTCTTCCATTCTTTTCACAAGCCATCCTCAGAGAGCATCCTTTTTGTACAGCAGGATATACTCTAAAACTTCTTTCAGTAGCTTGCTCGTGGCAGTAGCCTTCACTCTCTGAGGTCATCATAGCTTGCTAAAATAATTCCGGTTCCATATGTCCGACAACATGACAGCCAAGGCAACTGTTAATTCTGAAGACCCACCAAGTGCTTCAGCTTCTAGTTCTCCAGCCCAAGAAAGAAAAAAAAAACACAATTAGAGACTGTGGCCCTAGCTGTGACCTTAGCCCCTTCGTAAGGCGTTAGCCCACCACGCGTTCATTACATTAAAGCAACTGAACATCACCGGATGCTTTACATGAACAGGACGGATCCATGACACGGACTCGCCAGAAGCAGAAATCCAGGACCTTTTTTTAAAACCTCAGCAGCAGATGCTGACATTAAATAATTAAGTGGTATTAAATTTTTAAATAAAATGTAATAAAAAAAAAAACACAGCTTGATTAAAAAGTCTTCTAAAAGTTTATTACAGGACTAACTAGACGGAGCATTTCACTACACTAGGTAAGAGGCTTTAACTTAAAAAAAAACATTTCCAATTAAATAATTCATAGGCCTGTCAATTAGATGAAAAAGTATTCAAGATAGCTGACAAACTGTGACAGTATGAAGGCTATCTTCTATTATAATACTCAAATTAGTTATAAAAATTATATGTATGCAATGGTGGTTACATTTTTTAAAATACCCTTAAGAAACAGAGACTGATGTTTACTGCACACTGGCTTATGACAATAAAACAACATGGCTCATTGTTAGTGGAGGTTAACAAAAAACATAACTATAAAATTAGCATCAACAGTTCAAAAAATAGCATTTCCATTCTGGGTATTCAGGCTGAATAATTAGGGCTGAGTTTCTTAAAAGTCTTCACTTGGGTTTTTGAATCTAATGATTTCTGTGAATGAATCACTTGACAAGATTACCAACGCTCTAGAAATGTATAATATTCAGATTATAATACTGCTCAAAATTAAGTGCCACCATCCCTAAAATATATTTTATGCTGGCGGAGAAAGAAAAATCAATTGTTCAACGCCGGATTACATTCTAAACAATGATGTGTAGGTAAATGTTTTCTTTAGCTGCGGGGCACTCAAAAGGGTGGGAGACTCTTGAATCAGACAAGTCAATTTGAGGCTCATTTTTGTGACAGTACGCCTCCGTGCCACCAATCTCATCTGTTACATTTCAAACTTTGAAGTCAAACTGAATGTTCAAAAAGAGACGCAGGCACCCAACTCAACTGGAAGACCAAGTCAGTATACGTTTGTTCTCGCGCCAACCTCACCGCTTAATAAAATTCAAATTGTCCTCATACAACAGACTTCCTCTCCACTGGTTTGAAAATGACAAAAACAACTCCTCAAGGACCATTTTCTTCATTGAGCTGCGGAAGACAGATCATCCTGATTATCAAGCCTTTATTAGACTACAGTTCACTCCATCGCATCAGAATCAGCCTTTCAAGGAAGACAGGTTAAAGAGAAAAAGGTAGCACTCCATTTGCACCATCCCAGTAGATACGGTGAATTCTGAAATATTAAGATATTAATGAGGGTGGCATGTATCTTGGCAAGTAAGATCCGTACCCATGTCCAGGTGGTCATGAATTCAAATCCCATGGTAGGCAGAGTAATCATTAAATCACTAGGTACTTGATCAAGACCCTTAACCCAGATAATCCTGAGACACTGACCCTCTTGTCTGATCTTCAGACAAATTCATCGGCTAAATAAATGTAGTTACATTAAGAGTCATATTAACAAGTGTGCAATATATTACACCAGTCACCTACAGAAAAGTATCATTAATCTTGCTGTTTTTAAACACAATACACATATCAGTAAGCTATTTCCCTTGCTGCTCATGCCTGTCTGGGTAACGAGCCCCATACAATTCGCTTGCTACGATTCACTTCTTCACGCACCGCACCACACTGGAACGATATTTCAAAGACAAGAAACTGTTTTATAAACCCAGCAGCATACTGATGACCAGGTTTGTCATAAACCCGGCCTTCAGTAGTATTACTTACAAATACTGTATTGCGTTCAACTGTTTATTTCTATGAAAAAAATTAAGGGACGAGGCCAAAAGACAGCGGGTATTTTTGTGAAATGATCCTTCAGTAACTGACAAGATTCCATTCTAAATATTGTGGCATATAATTTAAGAGGATGGCTGAATTATTAAACATAAATGTAACTGGTACAACATAATAGAGGAAATAAAACAATACCGCACAGCATAATTCCGTCTGTGACTCATACTACCACGGCCCATACGTTGGTGTGCTCTTGCCACATCAGATCTCAAAAACTGCAAGACACTACTTTGTCTTTAGAGATGGAACAGCTTTCATTGTAGAATTACTATGAGAATGAACAGCTCACTCACTGGCAATATCCAGTCCATCCTGACACAAAACCTCTTGTACATTAAGAGAGTGAAAACTAAGAATTCACTACATAAATTCGCAGCACGTCAAAGAAAACTTTCCTTTGTTATGACATAAAAACAAAGGCCATATTCGCTTTTATCAACTTTTGAATGTAGACGGATTTATCTTTGAAGATGGTAAACACTTAAAAATAAGGTTCTTTGTTAACGATGTGTTAAATCCCCAATCAGCTGAAAGTAGGACGGTTTGTAAGCGATATGACATTAATAACAGTATTGTGTCAGTGATATTCAGATGCAACCAGGTGCCATGTGCGCTTGAGGCACCACGCGTGTCAGCGGGCTGCAGCCAGACCCCGAACACACCTCCGCCCGATAAGGCAGCGCAGCTACGGCCAGCCAGGCAGCCACTCTCCAGGTTAGTTTACCTCCACAGCCAAGATAAATATGCACGCATAATGTCTGCAGTTTACGGTATTTTTAAGACCCCGTTCCACGTTATCGCAGTCAGATGGGTGTGCGTGCCTGTACACGGTAAAGGCGGCGGGGCGCTTTGTTTTCAGCCGCGAACCTGTCATCCGGCGAGCAGCCGCAGCCAACTGCGCAGCCAGAGCCGAAGAGCCACGCCGCAAAAACACTGCCCGCCGGCCGCTTGTCAGCGCCCCCAACTCCACGTCCCGGACCGTTTTCCCCGATGGATACCTGTCCCTGGCCGGGTGCGTGGCTCTGCGGCTAGTCCACCGGCTCGCACCGACAGCCAACTCCGGACATTTAACTAACCGTGTTGAGGTAGAAAAGACGAGTCTGCTTCGCTTCCACCATTGGCAGCAAAGCCAGAGAGCAAACGGGGAATGCAGTAACCCAGAGGCTGCATTAACGCAAAGAATAACCGCACTCGGATGAGGTTTTTGCTATTAAAGGAAAAAAAAAAACAAGCAGCCAGTTAACAAGCTACGTTTAGTTGCTGCGGACCGGAGCCGGAATGTTTCCCCATCATAACAGGAAGCGCGAAGCCTTCTGCCTGACAGACAGTCGCGCTGGTTGCTTAAATTAAATAAAAGATATCAGATTTTAAATAAACCGATAAACAACCCCGCAATCAAACCCACAAGAAAAAAGCCAAGGTCCTTACCTGCTTCCCCCTGTAAAACAATCTCTGCTTCTCCGGGCTGACACGGAATATCTCCTGGATCTTCAGTCTCAGACTCTCGATTTTAGTCAGTCTGGAAAGATCGTCCACGGTGCGTGTCTCCTTCCCGTCTATGGTCCGAACCTGGATCCACATCGTGCCCCTCGACGGCCGAAAACAGGCGAGCACTTCGGCGGTCGCAGGGGGTGTGTGTGTGTGTGTGTATGTAAGGGGAGGGGGGAGGGAACGAGAGGATGAAGGAAGGAGGGTTTTCAGATGGCCGTGCGCGGCCGCCGCTGCGCAGCAGCCGATGTGTTTACCGGAGGCGTTCCCACGTGAGCGCGGCGGCGGCGCCAAGCAAGTCTCGCGAAATGAAACGCAGCGCGGACGCGCCTTTAAAGACACAGGGCGCCTTTTCCGCGGCGTTCAGCGTCATTAGCGGCGGCTCCGGGACACGCCCCCGTCATGCTCTTAATAGGCCGGTCCTGTAGTAAAGACCTCTCGCAGTAGCAAAACACCTGCGCAGTTCACCTTCTCCAGACGTCCCGGTTACCACCACCACTACCACCATCGGGGCTGCCAACTTTGGTCAGCTGGCTGTAATGAGATTTTCAGTTCGAGGCCCACACACAAGTGACACATGCACACGCACTTACATGTATGTAAGAGTTTTATTACCTTGTAAATGTAAATAGTCTGTAGGGTTTGCAAACTACCCCAACGCTTTTGTGCAGCTAATTTTAGGTTTATAATGGAATGATATAGATTTGCCGTGAGATTGCTTGCGTGAGTGTGTGAGTCTGAAAGCGGGAGTGTCACGCCAGATGCGTGAGAGATGGCAACCTTGCACCATGTGAGTCTGTGTAGAATGTGGATTATTGTCTGTTAAGAGGGATTCACATAATTGTTTGCAGAGTGCATAGATTTACATATCAGGGACATGACGATATTTGGCTTTTAATGATTAATTTAAGGCTTCGATCTCTACAGGTGATTCCAACAGTTTCCAAGTCAGCTAAATACCCAGAATGGAAAAAAGTGTGTCCTTCCTTTTATACAAGGTTTATCCTTCTTTCTTATTAACCACACAGATATACAACTCCACTCAGTGTGGGATGTCGCCTTTTCGCTTTCACTAATGATAGTGGTGAGTGTGACTATGACTACCTAAATATTGTCTCAGCTGACACCTACAACTACGTACCTGGAGGTTTAGATCAGCTTGTTTAAAAATCATTCAACTGTAATAAATAATAAAGAAGTAATAAATAACTTGAATATCGAATGTCATGCTTTACGGAATTTACAGAAAGTAAGGTCGAGACGCCTACATATAAACAAAGTAGTTGATTTTCAGTGTTTATAGCGCGTCAGAGAGTTCTTATTTGGAGAATAAACACTGACTGTGGGCATGTTATTGACTAGACAGGAGTATTGGAAGTGTGAAAATCCTAAGCCAGCAGTTTATCTACACAAAAGAATTGTAAAGGAGTTATTTGTTTTGGTTTATTACATATGAGCAATAGCTTTCTGTTTATATACTAATAGAGTTTGAGAAATGTTGTTTTAACTGGATATTAGAGATATGAAATCACAGTGTGCATTGTTTTGTAATAAATACATCACTTGGTTGCACTCCCAAGTAGTGACGACTAGCATTTTCCCCTTTCGGGGGTAATTGCGGCATGACACCGTTGACGGTGTTTTATGTGTTTTGGTACTGAGTGAAGAAGTACCGCCTCCAGCTGGCGAAATGTAGAATTACAGTCGTCTGCGAAGGGAAAGTACACTGTCACGCTCATCTCAGAGTTCTTGCACTACGAAGGTGCAGCGTTTTTAGCAAATGTCAAGGGAAGAAAACGAAAAGCAATATACAATGAGCAAAAATGAACATATAAACATATAATAAACCATTTATTTTACAGGAAGTACCACTGCATTATATGTAGAAAACAAGTTTTGTCGTACGTGTATGAGAAGTGTGTATGAATCCAACCAAACAGCACAATACATAACATGTGTAACATGGAATTATCTGATTAATACAGCATGGAATTTATTTCCTGTAAGGGGAGTCAGTAGCAGAATTGACAATTAACTGGTCATTGTGTGCCCTAAAACAGCAAGGTACTTCACTTGAATTAATTAACTAAAGGGCAGGGTTGCAGCTCAGTGAATAGCCTCCCACCTTCAGAATCCCGGTTTGGATCCTGGCCCTGGTTTTGCATGTTCCCCCAGTGTTTCATGTTCCTTCCCACTAATCTGGGATTCCCGTCACACTGAAAGGTAGTTATGTGAGGTTAAAGGTGGTGTGTCTTAATCCGGTCCTCGGGGACCTACAGACAGTCTACGTTTCCGGGAGCTGGAAGGGAGCCAAATTGTGGACTGTCTGGCAGGGAGCCCGGAGGGAGCAAAAACATGGACTGACTGTGGTCCCTGAGGACCGGATTGGGAAACAGTGCATTAGTGTATTTATGTTGGGATATAACCTGCAGGAGAATCACTTCCTATCCACAGCCTTCTCTGCTGCTTAGCCCAGTATGTAAAACAATTACAGAAGCTGCAGTGGACAAAAAAATGATAATTATATTGACCTATTCAAAAACCTCTTATCCAAAACCTCTTATCCTGATGCCTACACAAGATAACATGGGGCAGAAGGCAGGGTACTCTCTGTGCAGCATGATGAAAAGATTATTACTATTTTTATATATGCTTATGCATTTTACCTACAGTCATTGACCAGTTGCAGTTGAATGCTTATAATAGATCTAAGTGGTATTTGTATAGTGTATCTCTGACTATATTTAAATAGACAAAGCGGTCTGTGTTTAACAACTTTTCTCAATTGTTTAATTCCGAGTTCAGCAGTATTTATTTTAGCTATTGAATGCATTTATTTACAAAGGAGCATCTAAAAGCCTTACAGTTAAACAATATGATGACTAAAAGTGCATTTCTCCACAGGTTAACTACAAATAATTGAAATGATTTGCTCACAATACACAAGAATAAAATAGCATAGTGTATACCAGGGTGCCCAACTCCAGTCCTGGGGGGCCGGAGCCCTGTGTAGCTTAGTTCTTTCCCTGTTCCACCATAAACGATTTAGCTCAAGAGCTGTGTGGTAATTAGCACAAGGAGTTGAATCAGTTGTGTTAAATGAGGGGAAACCCAAAAATGTGCAGGGCTCTGGCCCCCCAGGACTGGAGTTGGGCACCCCTGGTGTATAGTATTGCACTGAGAGTACCTCTTGAATTTGGATATAGTGTGTTTTATGAGGCATAAATTTTAACTGTACACAATAAAATGGATTAGACTCCTATGCAACTGAGAGAATTCAAATCACATCTCTGCTGCCTCTAACCAATAAAATGAGGCAGGAGATAGATAAAAAGTTACAGAGAAAACAAAACTGGGACAAAAACAGCCTGCAGACCACAATATCTTAAAACCAGAGATACGCCTGTAGTTCCCCTGTATCTGGCAGTGTTGGATTAAACATCCGATGCTGTGAAGTTCCACTTTCAAATGTGGAAATATTGATATTTATAAAGACCCTCAACAAGGGTGCGGTTGCCATTCAGATTACAAAAGCTGCAGGTAAACACGGTGTGTCAAGGAATTCATTAAATCATGTCAGGTAGCTACTACATGAGTGCATTAGAAACAATATCATAGCACGAGTCACATAAAGTCATGCGTAAGTGTTTGATGATTCATTATTATTACTGTATGCGGTAATAATAAACTTCCCATTGTTCATGAAGGGAAGTACCCATTATGGAAAGACCATACATTTAACAGCAGTCATTTTGGTCCTGTTGCGGTTGATAAACCTATCGAACAGAAACAAAAAAGGTATCATAAAAATATGATTTTGTGCAAAGTAAGATAGAGTATAAAGAAGACAAATGGAAGATGCATTTTGTCCCCTTTTTTACCTTTCGCTTTCTGGCCAAAACACAGCTACATTTTTGATATGTAAACAACACAATAGCCCCATTCGATACACTCCCCCGCAAAGCAGCAGCAAGCAGAATCGCACTTCTCATATCATACCTAACAGATGTAGATCCTATTTTACTTCAATTACACGTGAAAAACTGTCAAGGGAGGCTAGAAAGCCTTTCCCGGCTGCCTGTCGCCTGAGGGTTAATGTAGGGTAATGCCTTGTGGAAGACCTCTTATTGGTGCCTATAAAACAGGAACATAAATAAAACTGCTTTGTTCCGGTTCAGCACAGAAGTAATGTTGCAGTGAAACTTCTCAGATGTACTTTGTGGACACAGAAATCCCATCTTAATATTAAAACTTTAAGGCACTTTTTGAGGTAATATATATGTAACATATATATTCTGACTGTTTGGTTCACTTAGCCAGCATAGCACCTGTCAGATGACAGAATGAAGGCATATCACACCCTCTGGGTGAAGAGCTAATAGCCAGCTAAGTGTGCAGAATCGATTTGGGGGTGGCCATTTTGTAATCAATTACACTGAACATTAACACTAGCACAGAGGCCTTCACCTCACTGCTGTATATCATGTCCTCAGGAAACAGTCTTAGTTTGTACCCATGGATGTTTTTAAAGCAGCAGAAGAGGAATGAGAGGGTCAATATGTTAATCAACAATCTCACATCACACAGAAAAAAAATGCTGAACACGATTAAATAAAACGACGTAGGAAAGAAGGGATTAAAGTCACATCGGCCTAGGGTCCTATAAGACCTCTCCTGGTCCTTCACCTGCCTGGTGTAAAGGCGTCAGGAAAGGCTACATGTATTTGCCTCCTCTTCCTGGGGCAGTGCTGCCTGCTGCTGCTCAGAAGAGTCCTCCATGGCTGCAGGGGGCGCTGCAGGGGCTGTACTCAGGAGAGCTACTGGCCCGAGGCTGTCTTCTGTCCTGGAGTCCGGCAGCTCCATGGGATTGGAGGGGCCGGAGGACGGTGGAGCTTCTGCTCTGGCCGGCTCCTCCATCACATCCACTTTTTGTAGCTGATCCCAGATGTGGTTGAGGAGGGGCTTGTATCCAAGGCTAAGTGCAATGAAGGAGATAATAGAGGGTTTGAACACTGGAATATATTCCTACAGGATCCTACTTCAACTGAACTAGAATAGCCCAAAAGTCATGTTCTAATTTTTTAAAATTTCTATCTAAAGGAATCCTGAGCTGAATCCATACTATTGGAATGTTCTGGTCACAGCTGACAAATGAGTCAAATGAAATGTATATTTACAGAGGACGTGCTGAAAGGGGCAAATCACCCCAAAACTGGAAAAGGTGTTTGAGAGAGTATTAGATCGATCGATCGATCGATCGATCGATCGATCGATCGATCGATCGATCGATCTATCTATCTATCTATCTATCTATCTATCTATCTATCTATCTATCTATCTATCTAGTTCTGCTGGGAGTTGCCTCGTTTTGGAGACATTGGGTGTACAAATGTCAGGCTTTTAAAGCGCCAGAAAATACGAGCACGACTGCCCCGGTGATGATTTCTCATAAGAGACATTGCTGTTGGATTTTTCAAATGTATTTTTCCGGTGCTTTTATCACCACAGAAAGAATGCCATTCACTCCCATTATATTCGACAAAAGCCTGACATTTCTACACCCGATATCTCCAAAATGAGGCAACTTCCAGCAGAACAACCTAGAAGGATGGATAGCACGAAAGCCCCCTTAAAACGTATCTTTTTGTCAGTTTGGGGGTGAACAGGCCCTTTAAACCCACCAATCAGATGAAGCCCAGGCTTCCACCGCTAGCAGGCTACCGCGGATCCCCTGAACTCTCTCAGCGGGGACACTGTCCAGGAAGCCAAGCGCCTGCTTGATGACCGCTGCTTCCTGGAGGACGAGCCCAATGACTATACACCATTCAAAGCACCCAGCTTCCAAGAAAATGTGCAGCAGGTACCTGACAGACAAATACAGACACAGAGATGGGTGCACACACCCATAGTCACATGACCTTGCAGTACCCGTCACACACCTGAAAATCGCTGACTTCATACCTGCCGCTGGGTTTCCATGCCACCTTTCTGGGATGGCATCAGTGGGTGCTTCATCCACTAACCTGAGCTGCAGCTGAGACCTGAGTGGGCCCCGGCTGGCCGGGTCCTTGGAGATGTGCTCCAGCTGCCCATGCGTCAGGCTGGCGGTGGAGGCGAAATCCTCGTCGGCCGAGGCCCAGTCCCCATCCGCCACAGAGCTGACCTCGGTGAGGTCCGTGGCTGAGCCGATGCTGGCCTCCTCCCCTGGGTGACAGATAGGAATCCAGCGTGTCCCATTAAACAGCAGGCAGAGCTACGACCAGGACCGTTTATAAGCAATTCAGCATAAATGGACCCATAAGTCTGGTTCTGGTGGGAATAGGGAGGTCTGATTCTGGCGACACTAACTTTTGTGTGGAAACGCAGAGAGGAAAGCATCCTGGAGATGCAGCTCTGCCCCAAGGCTGTCCTGGCTGATGTAATTGCTATGGCCAACAGCAGGGGGCACTGTGTCCATCTGGATATTCCAAAGACTCTTCTCTGACTCAGACTTCTGCAGCTGGCTGCTCTGCCCTAATAACAACCGACAAATCACACCTTAAAAACATGGCTACCTCACACATGCACATACACTCTCAGGATTTTAGTCCTAAACTCTTCAGTGAAACTGGGTCCTCTAGTAATGTAGATGCTGGTTCATCTCTTTTCTGGGTTAAGCTTAAGCACAGAGAGCCATTAGGTGGCACTGTGAGTAAAAATATCATTTGTAGCCTATCAAGATCAACAAAAGGTTTGACATAAGCAAACAAATTAAATACAAGCTGGCACAAGTACAGTATCTAAAACTAGCCTCACTCGTGATGACCACGCCAACTTAGTGAGGTCCTACCAAGAGTAATCTCCCATATTCACCAGACAAAAAAAGAACAGTGTGTTTTGTCACCCTACCTATGCAGTAGCTATCGTTCAGGAGGGAGGCCTGGACAGAGCAGTCAACGCTGATGGGAAACGGCCAGAGGAAATCCTGGTGCAGCCTCTTGATGGCCCCTACGAAGTTATCTAAGCGGGCCGCCCGACTTCGCTCCCTGCACAGCCAGCCAATCAGCTCGAAGCCCAAATGGGCAGAGAAACAGCCCAGGTCCTTCAAGCGCACATCCTCTAGGAGGCGCCGTGCATGCCGCTCCAGGATCAGGGTGATGTACACGCTCTCCGTGCTCCCGCAGTCTTTGCTGTGTCTGCGTGCCAAAGGGAAAACGATGAAGCAGGGAAGCCGCTGTTCACCTGGAGCCGTGGCACGGCGGGGCATCGACGAGTGTCCCTCACTGTGCCTGGGGAGCCCCACTTCTCGCATGGGCTTTCTGTCAGTGCTTTTATACCCAGCGATGGGCTCTCTGCACTGCGGCATGGACAACATACCTGTCGGAAGGGATTCTGGGAGTTTTCTGTGGAGTGATCGCTCCTGGGGGGACACCGTCAGCCGAATGAGACACATTACTGTGTCGCCGCCGGAAAAACTCCATGCCCCCCGTCAGGCCAGCTTCCTGTTCACAATCAAAACGTTTCATATTTTTATAGGCACTATTTTCTAGTATATACGGCAGCCTTCTTCAAAAAAAAAAAAAGATCTTCCTCTCCTCCAGCACTGACATTTCCTCAGGTTTATTTGTTCATCCCTCTAGAAAAAGTTTATATCAATATCAGCAAATATCACAGTGAAAATTGTTTATAAAAATGCATAATATTGATCAGTATTTGATTCGTTGACTGAAATCCAGACTGCTACTGATTTAATGAAACAGCTCTGGTTAAATGCCCTTTATACAACACAGACCCTCTTGGGGTTTAACCCAACAAACCTTTGGTCTTAATCATTATACTTCCTGTCTTGCAAGAGACAGTAGAGTCTATTAGGTTTTAATACATTCAGCTCTCTAAAGGGGTGTGTCCTTTTTAAAATTCATTGAGTGGATGAGTGTACCTGAGTGGCTGGTGTGGGGGGCGGCGCCTCTAACTCCCCTGAGCCAATCGCTTTGAGGAATCTAATCATCTGACGGCACAGGTCCCACTTGCCTTGCTCCAGAGCAGTACTGAACAGCAGGGTAGCGTGCTTGCGGCTAATTTCCGGCACTTCCATGTTCTGGAAAAGGAGGCAGACAAATATGCTAAAATTCAGTGAAAAATTCACAATAAGCTAGCAAAACATATACACGGAAAATGTAATTGTTGAATAAGCACAGCTACACAGCATAAACGGAGGAAATTAATGAACCAGAAAATCCTACAGAAGATAAAAACCCACTTGGAGGATGACGAGATAGGAGGCGGCTGTGTCCAGGTCTTTGGCCATCAGACACTCCTCAAACAAGTCCTTAGGGTTGCCGACGGCAGCAAACAGGTAGTTCCAGAGGGCATACTCAGTCTTGCGTGCGCAGTGCGCAATGGTCTGGAGGAATAAGGGGAACTCTGTAATGAACTTGGCCACAGTGGGCAGCAGCGGGTCAGGGATGGGCTCCCGGGAGCTGGCCTCCTCTTCCAGGACCACGTGGACCATCAGCTCCAGTACATGGGAGAAGTATGGAAGCCCAGCACAAGACTGGGCCAGCAGCACAGCCTGCTCTCCAAGATTCCGCACAAGCAGCTGCTGTAGGATGTGGTGGAGGTAGATCTGAGAAGTGCGCTCCACAGTGCAGAAAGGGAAGGTGACCTCCAAGGAATCTGGGGGCAACCCTTGGCCATCATACAGCACCACTTCACTGGTAGCCCCCAAGACCAGTGCATCTTCAAAGAGCACAGCCAGGGGGAAGATGCTGATATGGAATGGCAGCATGATGCGCCGGGACAGGAAGGAGTGGGCCTTGCGACAGTCGCGCGGAAAGAGCGGAAGCCAGACCTTCATGCCCGCCGCGCCACAGGAGATCCAAAGAGCTTCCAGGAGGTGGCGCTTCTGCTTGTTGCTGCGACCGGCTGTCCACACGTTCTCCACGCACTGTGCCAGCACCACTGGGGGGCAGAATGGGAACTGGGGACAATGTAAGAGATGACAATAAATAAATATTCGCCTTGGTAACTGGTGGAGATTTTGGGCTCCTTACTCACCAGCTTCTTCTGATCAGGCATGGTTTGCTTTTCTTGCACCTGAGATCTGGAGTCGTCCCTTTGCAGCATGATAAGCTGTCCTGCCATGTTGAGAAGGATACTCTCTGCGAGGCAGACCTGAAAATGGAGGGAGAGGCAGAGACCGGGACCAGAGATGAGACGCCAGAGGTGCTGAGGTCCCCGCTTTCATAAGACAATACAGCGTGGATTACGTAAGGGACCGAGCACAAGGTGTGCAGCTATACGACAATCACCAATGACCAAGTAGAAATCAATCATTTTCTCGTAACTACACACCATGAAGTTGTCTATCTCACTTATTCCAAGACTAAAAAACATAAAAATAAAAACAGAATAAACAAGCCACAGTTTTTCCGAAGAAAATAATTTCAATTAGCATTTAATAATGTTCCAGTGTGCTCTGATCAGGCTACTCACTGGAAGCGGCTACCAGAGAAACTGTCAACAGACCAACGCTTGGGTTTGGAAACCAGGGGAAACTGCGCTGATAAGAGTGACGGCTAATTTATGAGTAAAAAGTCACACAGGTTTTTATAATAACGTGTTTAATAAAACATTAAAACACATTAATATATAACTGTTATTAGGCTGCCGGAACTACCTGTATGGTTACATGAAAGTAATCAACACCCACGTGACATCTCTGGACCAATAAGGGAATAGTATTTACCATGGTGTGAATTTTGATAATAAACCACTGATAATATGAGAAAACACTAGTGGTTTGTTATCAAATGATAATATATGATAATAGGATAATAAACCAGTAGTGTTTGAAAACATATTGAAGGAGACCTTGTTGTCAAAACAAGTCATCACTGAACATTTGAAACACTTTTAACTTGAATGACTTTTCACTGGTATGATTCCTGTACTATCTTTAATAGTGCACCCTGAAACACAAGGAAGAACATTCAGCTGATTTTGATCTTGTAGTTAATTTCTAGAATACTCATTTGTATCCATGAGAAACATTCTGACTGTGATTCATCATCGTGATTCATTTGTAGCCATTAAATATTAACCTCCCACAAGAGCAAAAACACAGACTGACTGTGGGTCCCCGAGGACTGGACTGGAAAACACTGGACTAGACAAACAAATGTACTTAAATGGTCATTTACAAAACGGGCAAGAAAGTGAATGCAAAAGTAGACTAAATATGCTCGTCACATGACTTTTCCTGTCGTGAGTCTAACCTGGTGGGGTTTCACGGTGCTTCCTGTTGTGGTGCAAATGGAAGTGAGCATGATAGACACCACTGTAGCTGGCTGAGGGATGTAGCGGGATAAAGACACCTCCTGTACCAGCTCCACACTGACTGAGGGCCTGACCCTGGGAAGGGAGAGGGAAGGAGACCATCCATGCCTCCATCAACCCACAGAATCAAGTGCAATTGCAGTCCTCTGATCACAGCTTGTGCGAGCCATGCTCAGCACAGGTCCGACAACGTACAGACGGAGCAGTGCATAGGGAGACGTTTATACGCAGTACTGCTGACGCCCACCTGTCCCGCCTGACGCTGATGCTGTAGAGATTGATGAAGCCGTCGGCCCGGAAGCGCAGGGCCGTGCTGTGGGACACGTGCAACAGCAGCGTCTCCGACTGGAGCTTGGTGGCGCTGGCGTGAGCATTGTCCAGGTTACACTTCTGAGGGTAGAACCTGAGCTTGAGAGAGAGAGGAGATGGGAAGGGCCATTTCACATGCTGCAACCTTCAGTCCGCCGCGGGGGGAATTCCACTGGAATTCAGAAACATCGGTTTCACATGAGGTCGCATATTTGGAAATTGCACAACCAGTAAAATGACATTTGTCATGGTTCCTTTCCCGGACGGTAAGTCATAGTTAGCACTGTGCCACCTGCTGGACTTTGCTTTACCAAAGAGACAAAAATTTATGGAAGTGAAACTCCAATAGAATTTGATAACACAGGTAACATTCTATGTGTTTGCCCTCTTCTATATAAAAAGAGACAAGTTCTCTATTCATGGTGCATGGAATTTATGGATAAGAAAATTATCAAACTAAAATTAAATTACCATCATTATACCAGTGGAATTTTACTTTTTAATTTCTGATTACAAATCACAGCCCCCTTTGCTGGTGCTCTGCACGGATCATTTTACCTCTTCTCGTTGCTCAGCTAAGTTGAAGCAGGAAACAACAATGTGGTCATTCCACCATGCAGGTCCTGCAGTGACCACCATGGCTAGTTCCTCAAGAACAAGAAGGACGAATCTTACTTTAAATGCAAGATAATTTCACTCTCATTTGTCGTAAATGAAATTGACAGTGACACAGAGCCCCCCGTATATAAGCAATACCAAGAGGACTATCTCACAAACCTGGGCTACGTTCCCAAACAGTTTCCACTTCCTAGTGACCAAAGAGTAGTGTGCAAGACCATGTCTCCCCGCTACAGCCACCAGCTGGCCACTTGGATCTATGGCTGTAAACTGCAACATGAACACAATTTTCATTAAACGGGAAAATTAATTGATATACTTATATCATTTATATTCATGGAAAACTTTTTTTTATGTAAATAACATATCTTACTCTTGCTTGTTTAATTTGAAATACTCTGGACACCATTGTATTGCAAATCAGTTTGTTTCCTGCAACATGAAAGCTGTCATGTAAAGAGCATTGCTTTTCAGCACAGTCAGCTGATGGTCCTTAACCAAACAATTGTAATATTTTTATAATATTGGGTTTTGGATAACCGTCTGTTCCCAAGAACACTGCAACCTTCCATTGATCCTGTGTAACCCACAATCATGCAAACCCGTAATAGTTCACTAAGTATTAGAAATATGGGACAGAAAAGCACCACTGGTTACTCAAGCTGGACAGCAGAATGAATTAAAGCAGCCGGATCACTCTGAGGTCTTAAATCACTACACCAATTTTCATCTCTCATGAACTTTCATGAATCTTTCACACATGCTGAATACTCACTCTTATTGGCCAGTTGGCCTCTATGTATGTGCTGTGAATCTAGAGGAAAGAGCATATGGTTAATTATAGAGGGATGCATTTGTCACTTTTAGAGAATTGAGTTTTTTTGAGTTCTATGTAATGACACTCATGTTCCTGTTAAAAAATTTGAGGTGCATGAACCTGCTATTCTTTAAAGCTGTGTCTAACCACAGAGACTACTGGGGTTCATTAATACATGATTTTCTTAAGGCATGCATGTACCTCCAGTGATGCATGTGTGTGCTGCACGCCAAGCACTGAGCATGCCATTGGCTCTCCTCACCTGCACGCCAAGCACTGGGCATGCCATTGGCTCTCCTCACCTGCACGCCAAGCACTGAGCATGCCATTGGCTCTCCTCACATGCACGCCAAGCACTGAACATGCCATTGGCTCTCCTCACCTGCACGCCAAGCACTGAACATGCCATTGGCTCTCCTCACATGCACGCCAAGCACTGAACATGCCATTGGCTCTCCTCACCTGCACAACATGCCAGTGTCTGTAGCCCAACACAGTGCCTGATCCCTGAGAGGTTGAAGTGGAGGACAGGCCTTCAGCACAGAAGCTACTGCTGCCCTGTCGCTGGAGGCCTGAGTATGGGTGAGGCTGGGCCGGGTCTCCAGGCATCAGGTACAGCCTGTCCTGCCCTAGAAGGACCACCTGCCCCAGGTCGTTCTGAAGGTGGGCATAGAAAGAGAGGCAGGGAGATGTGTCACATGGCACCATCCTCTACATCGCTGTTTCCCGATCCGGTCCTCAGGGACCCACAGACAGTCCATGTTTTTACATAAATGTGGACAGTCTGGCAGGCAGCTGGGAGGGAGCGAAAACATGGACCGTCTCCGGGTCCCCGAGGACTGGGTTGGGAAACACTACTATACACGCCAGGTGTGAATAAACAGTAGCCCTTTATGCTATTGCCAGGGTGCCATTTTCCCCCAGAAGCGCCCGCCTCATTCCTCTGCTCACCGTGCACCCATTGGCTGCCGAGGAACTCCTGAGGAATTGGAACTGCAGTATCTCCGACTGTCGAGGTCTGTCACATGCCCCTTGTTCACCACCATTGCTGGGCAGCACCCACAGATGGTACCCCTCTGGCCCCCATGCCTAGATGAGGAACAGCCCACCTTACCCAGTCAGGGGGTGTGCAAGCCTAACAACCATACCTTAAACAAGGCACTGCAATCAAGCTCTGCGTGAAGTCGAGAGAGATAAGACTGCAAACTGTGGCAGGGCAAAGGTCATAGGTCACTACATAGAGCCCCTTTACTGTAAATACGATACATGACCAGTGAAAACACATGTACAGTAGATGATATGCAACTGAAAGTCAGCAAGTCAGCGTCGCTTTTCTGTGCATTTGTGCCATATTAAAAACAGAAGTGCAGTGAACACAAAATTAGCTGCTACATAATACCATTTAAATCTAAAGAAAGCAATGAAACACAGGGCATCAGCAAGTGTCATAATTAACTAAAAAAGTAAAAAAAATATCTAGCAAGTTCTCCTCTGCCACAAGTTACAGACGGGATGACAGCTTCAAATTACAACAAGGCCTTTAACTTTCACACTTTGTCAGTGGTCACTGCTACCACAGAAAGAGCAAAATGTCCACTTTCTTGGACGCACCATGGAGTTGATCTTCAAAGGCTCTTTCTTGGTGCCATCTAACCGGTACCTATGAACAAGAAGAATAAGTGGTGGCTGCAGTGTGATGCTCTGCTGGCACATGTGGAATGTGTTTGTGTGAAAATCCACCTGTCCAAGATGCATAAGCTTATTGCCAAACTCTTTTCAGTGTTCAGTTCATCATCTAGGCTTCCAATGAACAGCCATGAGCACAGTGGCTCAGTATGTGGTGCTGTTGTTCACACTTACAGGATGAGGGGTTCAAGTCCCTTCCCCGCTCTGTGACTGTGTGGAGTTTGTACCTTCTCCCTGTGTTGTATGAGTTTCCTCAGAGTGTTCTGTAGTCATGATTTGTAACTAGGCCAAATGTTTTCCCTAATTCCTTATTGTGCAAGTGCTGGTATAGAGTGAGATCCCATCTGGGGTTTACCCCTTCCTCAATCCCCCTAAACCAGTGTTTCCTAATCCAGTCCGCAGGGACCCCAAATAGTTCACATTTTGCTCCCTCTCAGCTCTCAACACACCCATACCAGGTAGTCAGTGTTCTTGATTGGCTGCATGCTAGAAGGGAGCAAAAATGTGGACTGTCTGGGGTCCCCGAGGATTGGATTGGAAAACACTGTCCTACACAATTATGTATGTCTTAAAAAAATCTACAAATAGCTCAGGTCTTCAGGTCTTCAGATGACTAAAATGTAGTTTAAGTGCAACTTTTTAACATACAACTGAACAGAACCATGCAACAAACAATTTGCACCTTAGTTGGTACCTCATTATATTGTAAATTCATTTTTACTGCAACACCTCGCACATGGCGATTTCCGATTAATAGAATCATGTGTCATTAGCAGTTTTATGACACAAACAACAGAAAATAACAAGGCGACGAAAAGCAGTGTGTTAATCACAAGCACGACGGATGGACTGGAGATACCACCGAACCCGTGCCGGGGAGCACAATGAACATCACCCACGCAAAGTCCTCGCTCAGTGTGCAGACGAGCTGGGCCCCGAACACACTCCACAGAGACAGGCCGCCACGCTCCCAAGTCACCATGACGACGCTGCAGTCAGGTGACCACCGTATCAGCTTCACCCGTCCAGTTTTATTCCAAACATCTGTCAGGAGTTAGCAGACATTAGCTGCCTAATGAAAACCTTGTTGGTACTGGAAACCAACAAAAAGCGACCTTTATAAAATGTCTGTAATCCATTAATTGCAACCAAAGCAAGCCCATTCATGCAATCATCCAATACTGGGCTCAACATACAGGCTTACATGTTTATATTGAACATTTCAAAACTATGCAATTTACCCCTGCAAGAGAAAAGCTCATTGCGGTCACTCATAAAAGGATGTCTTTGAATGAGAGATGGAGGAACTACCTCGGATAATAAACAAAGCTGGGAACCGCGGGCCGGGCGGAAGAGGCTGTGGGATTTACCTGGGTAGCGTTTTGGTGTCAGTTCCAGTTTGTGTGACAGCTGCATCGAGCCTGTGGCACCATCTGAGGTATACACCAAGACAGACCCACTGAAAGCAAACAATAGCTGCGATCAGGATTACACCCATTTCAATACAGTATGGCTGAAAGCAAATGCAACAGATACAACCACAACTACAGCCATTTCACTACAGAATCACTGAACACAAATTCAACAGGTAAGAGCAGAATTACATCCATCTCAGTACAAAAATCACTGAAAGTAGGGCTATACCTGTACACGTATTCCTCGTGTATTGTGCAATACATAATTTTCGGGTCGAAATGCACATTAAATTAATGAATGTATTTCTTGACACGGGCGGAACCTAAATTCACAAGTAGATGTTCATCTGGGAAAACATTTCTGTGCGCATATGAAGGATCCTTCGAAATGGGACAGACTTGTGAGCTGGTTACAGCTAAGGCTGGTTACACTCAGTCATAATTGGCTTTTCCTGCTTTGGGAGCGTTTTGGTCTTCCTAATAACTGGAATAACACTGGAAACAGTTGATAAGACCAATTAAATTTGTTTATTTCACATATTTATTTTTACAATGTCCAAATATTTTGTTCAGTCACGCTGACAGACACATTGCCTTTTAATAATAAGTAATTTCAAAACAAATTTTGTTGTCCGTGCTGAACAGAAATTGTACCAAACCGTGAACCCAAAACTGAGGTTTGTAATTGTGAATTTTGTGCGCCAGTACACCCCTAAGTGAAAGCAAACACAACAAATAAGAAGAGAATTACATCGACTTAATTACAAATCAGGTCATTATTACTATATGATAAGTTGGAAAGACTAAAAAAAGGACAAGACAACCTATTAAATGTGTACAAGGGTGGAAAGTAAAACAACAATGTAAATTATAAAATATCTAGTCTTTAAGTAAGAGTGAAGCTACAAGCTTGTACCGTAACATACTTAGGGCTTAACTCACAAGTAAATGAGCTCTCAAGGCCACGAGCCGACAGACACCCAGCCAACTGCCTGTGTAACTGGCATGACTAAGCTTCTCCTGTTCTTCACACACACAAACATGCATGTGCACACACACACACACACACCTGGCACAGCCAAACGCCATCAGCCGGTATTTGTCATTGACGGCCACGCACATCCCATCCTTGATGTCGGCAGCCCAGACGCCCTGCAGCTGCTGCAGGGGAACAGAGGGGCGAGTCGCACTGAAAACCCCCCATGCCTCTATGAGTCTCCAAAGGTAAACAAATAAGCCTTTGCTGGGGTATTTAAATGCCATCACGTGTGTGGAGTATGTGACATGCTACGATGATTAAGCAGAAATTTAACTTACTGACATTTAGCTGTGACCTTTTCAACCGTGACCAGCATTAAAAGTCTTAATTGATAGTGACATCGTTGCCGATTAAAAAAAATGTAAAAACATTTGACAGTAAACATCTGTGGTGCACCTGCCGTTTGAAGGGACAGAGAGGGTGGGGCAGTGCTTACATTTGCCGCAAACCCCCCAGAGGTGGTGCTGATGAAGCCTAGCCGACCGTCGCTCAGAACAACGGCCACGCCATCCAGTGTTAAGCAGTGCTCCATGTCCCGAATGTGCACACCGTCCAGACCCGGCAAGGGGCCGTGTGCACCTGTCAGACACGGGGAAGGGGGTCAGCCACTCCTAAACGAGGGGGTCCAGGGGGAGTCGTTTGGATTGGGGGGGCTGGCCATTGAGCTACTCGCCTCTGGTCTAATGTCGCGGTTTGTTGACAAGCCACACAATAATGTCATCTATCCGAGATAAAAACAGACATATTAGACATACAGTAGCAGCCAAAAGTCTGGATACACCTGCTTTTAATGCATTTGTTTCTATTATAGCTGTTTTATTCACCTCATAGTAAAAGGCCTCAAGTCAATGAAGTAGTATACAGTGGTACCTCGGTTCTCGAACTCACTAGAACTCGAATTTCTTGAAAGTCGAACAAACCAGTTTGACCTAG
>JAODJU010000040.1:31518838-31532942 GCA_026776725.1 Gnathonemus echidnorhynchus
CTCATCAGAAGCCAAGTGGGACAGAAAACCTACTGGATAGTAGCTCTCCAGGACCGGAGTTGGAGACCCCTGACATATAGACTACATCTGGTTTAATTTTATTGAAAATAACTGGTCACCTGTCACTTTCATTCAGTCATTCCGCCGTTCCTGTGACGCTCTCTCTTTTCCCAACTAAACTGTGGTGATGTTCCATGGTTTGATAAGTGGATAAATAGATAAAAACAGGATTGAGATTTCAAATTAATTCATTTTAAAACTCACCTTTAATAGTATGAGAGTGAAGGAACATTTCAGTAAGTTTCAGTGAGTTTGAGTCAAGTTTTGATTAATTTTGGTTAACGTGATTAGGTTAACATTGATTTCTGTTTTAATATTTAAGTTACAAAATCATCATAATCATTGCCATTTCCTGTTAAAAATCAAGAAACATCCAAATAAATGTTCTTCATAGTGGTGTGTTTAAGTAATATTTGTATTATTATCCTACAAAAACAAGGACAGAAGCCAATACAGCAAACAAACGTATGGTGGCTCTGTGATATATAGTCAATTATAGTCAAAGCCTCAGATATTCCAGGCACAGACTCTAGGTGTTTGTTAAGACCAATGTTTAATAAATGCTGTTTTATTTTTATATTGATAAAGAATTTCAGCAATTTTTTAACAAAGAGTTTTGGCTGTGAGATTTTTAACATTCCAGCCCCTATGAGTATCTCACTATTATGTGACAGAAGGGATTTTTGGACGGCAGTACTCAGGTTGCCTTTACTTCCTCCTAGTTACCTCACTGCCCTTTGCTGTAGCGCTGATGTAACTTTCATCATAACCGTTCCAAATGCACCATGGGAAATAACAGGGTGATTATGTGGGAAGGTCATTTGTTAGGAGGACTGGTTCTATTACGGGGCTGACCCTGGACAACCTGGAGCCAGCAACAGAAAGGAGGATGGTGAAGAAGGTATCAGTCATCATGACTAACACTGCTTATCCATTTCAACACGCCACACGCATGAGCACCATCAGCTATCAACACATTCCATCATGACTTGCCTGGAATAGCTCCTGGGCTCCTATTTCCTGTCAGCCACAATACTGTCCAGTCCCACCTCCTGAAGGGTCTGTTCTCATTCCTGTTAGCTGTAACTAGACTGCTTTCTCAGACTCAGTCTGTGGCTCTGTGGATTAAACCACTGTGCCTATCATTAGAAGATTGCTGGGTCAAGTCTTGTGCTTGGAAGAATAATGACATTGCTGTTGAGCTAGGCCATGCAGACCATAAGCAGTAGTCACGCTACTCCATCGATCTGCTTTTATACTGTCTGTATTGTCATTGTACTCGTGTTCTGTGTGACTTGGGATTTTTAAAGTATGTATGCATGCATGTATCTTTTGACAATGGGACAACACTGAAAGGGGTTCATCCAGAAAAGAGACACTGTGGAATATTCATTATGACTGAGGAGGGATGCCTGACTTTCAGAGATTTCCGACAGGCCCATTTTACAGGTTACAGCGGCTCTATAATCACGAAGCAATTCTCAACAAGTCTTTTTGCACAGACCTTAGCTATATCATGATGAAAGATGGCCACAGGGACGATAACTACATCCCTTTGTCAAGACATTTATAGAAAATCCTACAGACCACCACATAACTGACAGACACTATACCTGCTCCATTAAAGCCTGAATACATATATCCTGATTTCCATATCAATCCACCAGATCCAAACGTCCATAGGTCGATACTTGCACTGTGCAAACCATGCTACAAATCTGAGAAGTAGTAAATTGTACAGTCATGCAGTTCTCCGTAAGTGTTGTGGTTTTCTACTGAAATGAGTAATGCCACTGAATAAAGTCACATGGGTGATTTACCATAATCAAATGTTTTTTTTTTTCAGAACACATAACGCATATATATGTAGCTGGATAGCTGTTGTAGCTACACACTGATGATGACAGAAATACACTGCATACAGATTCACTGCATGAAAGAGAATATTTGCTCCAACCTACACAATTAAAATAGCCTCCGTGCACATTTATGGCAAATAACAAAAGGGAATGGAACTGTCTGTAATGCACAGAGCTAGAAGAGAAACTCTAAGTCCTGTGAAATTAAATGTCAATTAAGAACACTGCTGATTTACTCTCTAAAGTGTCTATAGCTATTTATTGCCATGAATTCTATAAAATAAAAAAGACCAAAGCGTCAATGCGACACTGGAATGGTGGAGATAAACACTCCTTAAGATTGATTTATGAAAATAGAGTGACGATAAATAGCCTGGCAGCATGTTTGTAAACCTGTAGAAACAGACGTCTGGCATAAATACCCAACTAAAAATACGTTTAAAAAAAGCTTCCCATTAAAAGCGGCTGGTGGTTTCGCTTCCCCTAATGAGTGGACGACTACCCATTGTCAGCAAGCTGAGTCAGCAACACTAAGCCAATCGTACATGCAAAGATTATGCTCCTGTAACTACCCTGAGAAACTTTAGCACCCCAAGACATCTGGGGACGTTGGTATATGAGGGATGTTCATCTTCACAGATCGACACGCAGAGATACTTTAATAGCACGTCCTTACTAAACTTCGGCCATTTAGAGATTTGCATGACACAACGCACGCAAATAACCTCTTGGGATTTCTGCTTTCGCATGAAGCAAAATAACCGTCCCACCCATATTCTGACTGGAAATGTAAAGGTTACTTCACCCAAGAATTCTCACCACCGAGTGCAAGAGTACAACACAATGACAGAACAGCACGTCTTTTACATTGCATAAGAACACACATAGATTTGAAAATTAAGTACAGCAGACTTCAAGCATGACCCTATTACCTACCCCTAAAGCAATCATGGTATCATCCGTCTTCCATTCTGCCTGCTGATATGGTCCAAACCGGGCTGCTGACTCTGCAGATTCGCTGTAGCTGACGATTAGGGCACTGGGCTGCCAACAGAGAGAAGACAAAGAAATGTGATTGTTTGTTACTTAATTGACATCAAAACTTCAATTTACACAACAAGAGTGACACATCGTTGCATCATGAAACTATATCAAGATGCAGACCTTCTGAAGAATCTTTGTTCTATCTATATAGCCATCCATATTCCGACCACTTAATCTGTATAGCAGTGTTTCCCAATCCAATCCTTGTGGAACCACACACAATCCACGTTTTTGCTGCCAAGAGCAGAGAGGGAGCAAAAACATGGACTGTCTGGCAGGGATCTCGGAGGGAGCAAAAACATGGACTGTCTGGCAGGGATCTCGGAGGGAGCAAAAACATGGACCGACAGTGAGTCCCTGAGGACCGGATTGGGAAGTGCTGCTGTTTTAGAGTCATGGTATGAGGAGCAGCTAGAGAATTTACCACGCAATGTACCACAAGCAGGGGGTATTCTCCGGACAATATGCCAGCCCATGGGAGGGCACACACTTACGCACTATGGGTAATTTCAAGATGACCATTTGCCTAAGTGTACAGTATGTCTCTGGACTACAGAAAGAAACCAGAGTCCTCAGAGGAATCCTCTGAGGCACTGGGAAAACATGCAAGCCCAACAGACACAGTAGCAGGTGGGAATTCCATCTTCTGGTATACACACATATGCTGCATAGACAGTATACATGCTTTATATGAACAGTGCTGTGTGATGCCATAACAACTGCACACTAAGGGGGGGGGGGGCGGTTACTCAGTTTTGAGAATGATATCAGAAACCTCAAGCACGGAAACAGATCTGTTTAAACCCATATTTCAGCCCACAGCCTGTACCAGTCCAGAGTGCTTATCTCCATCCCATTAAATTAAACAAAACTTCTTTCCTGTCAGCAATGGTGCTTTCCAACATGACGTGGCAACCGCATATCCGTATAAATATGTCACTGGGTTGAGCTGGTTCTTAGTCGTATCTTATTGCAGTTTGCGGAGAGTCCAGTTACAGGATCTGTAATATTTCTGTTATTACTAGTCGGCTCCCCATTATTAACCTATTAATAAGTTTAACAGATAATGACCTGACTCGTGACACACAGAAACACCCAGGTTATAGTATATCGACCATCAGGACGCGTACTTCATTCAATTCTAGTCCTAGCGAACGACGCTAGATGCAAATATCAAAATTGATTTCATACATAATCATGATGAGTAAGGGTGCGTTGTAAAGATAAAGGTTTCATGAAGTGTTTGTTAAACAACAGTATTCAGTTTAACAGTTATAGTGGTACATATATTGTTGGCCAAGGTGGTGAAGGAAGATCAACAGGATAGAAATAAGCCGTTAAATAAACAAACCGAAGTTTGATTTCCCGACGTAGTTGTACGCGCATCTAGGTCAATTATATGACATCTTTTTGGTTAACATTACAGTGAATTATACTTTAGAATTATACTTAAGTTAAACAGTCACGATGAGCGTGAACTGTTCTGCCTTTACACTAATTGCCGAGATCTGCTAAACTGAAAAGGAAGTACATCTCATTTGAATTAGGGAAGGTTGCCGGCGTCGACTCCACTAATAATAGAAGTTATCGTGATGGATCAGAAGGCTGCATGGACCGTCGCTGCTTGCGCAAAGCCGACATGCTACAGCAATGACCGATGCCGGCAAGGCGCCACACTGATACCGTAAAGCCCGCCCGGTTCTGCGCAGGAACCCACCCCTCCCCAATGCTACCCCTAAGTGCGCCCAAACCAAAGTTGGCGTCCCGGTAAAACGCACCACTTACCCAACTAAACCAGATGTCGAGATGAGTTTCTGACAGCACGGCAAAGTAAAACCTCTGGAAACTCGGCTGGATGCGAAACGATTCTTCCTCTCTTCTAAGAGGGCAAAGTAACTTTCGGGGCCAACCGGTTAAAAAATACATAACGGTAGAGGACGGCGGCGGCACCGCTCGGTTACCGGAGGGGCAGGTGCCTCGGCGGGCTGCTTAACCACACGGCAGACGCGTGTTACTGTCCAGCAGCTCGCCGGTTACGCGCGTCAGTCTGCTTACCGACCAGATATTCTCACCTCAAATCATTATGTGTGCTACCTTTAAAACTCCAGAGGAAAAATACTATTGATATACTTTCTGAAACAATTTTTATCGCTTGTAATATTTTGCGTACGTTTCGTTATTTAGAATGTGTAATAATAAATTAAAGAAAGCGGGTGAACATAAAGGTAAAGGATTGGGTACCAGAGTACCTGGTGTCATTTTTCATGGGGGTTGGTTACAACAGGTAACTGGTAACTAGAGTGGAGAAAGACATGCGTTTCTTATGGTGGGTTACCATGCATGTGAAAGCTGAGTAAAAACAGATACTGCCTCAAAATTAAAGTATCCCAAATGATACGTATTTAAATGGGTTGTCCAACTTAATTATGTATCTCTGATTGTGCTGGCAGAGTCTGTCACTTGTTTGCAGCAAAAATTAAATTAAATTAAGCTCTATTTGCCATTTGCAAATGTACAACTTCAGGTAGGCCTACATTGGAATATTTCTTTACCCAAATCCCATTTGCTCTCCGGTGGGACATATACACATATGTACAGTTGAGATGGAAACTTGTGGTCTGAACACAAGGTCAGTCATATAAATTTACATGCTTAGTTGACGCTTTTGTCCAAAGCAATGTAAAG
Source organism: Gnathonemus echidnorhynchus (assembly GCA_026776725.1). NCBI lineage: Eukaryota > Metazoa > Chordata > Actinopteri > Osteoglossiformes > Mormyridae > Gnathonemus > Gnathonemus echidnorhynchus. The sequence continues at coordinate 31,524,487 of JAODJU010000040.1, forward strand.
GTGAGGCTGATAGCACATTGGAAACATACGTGCTGTCAAGGAGTCAACTATGCATAACTGCAGCTAGGCTGAGCTTCCAGTGAATGTCCAGGTACAAGTGTAAGCAGTATTGGAGCAGGAGCTACAGAACAACTTCTAACAAAGCTAGAGTCTAATAAGACTATTCAATTATAAGAAATGCAACGTACAAACATTTGGGGAACATGAGGGGGCATCAGGCTAGTAGAGGAATTCATGGAACAGATGTGTTTTGATAGTGAAAAAGGGGGTCTGATGACTGGACGTGGTTCGCCAGCTAATTCCACCAATGTGGTATCATACAAAGGAACGATCTGGAGTGATACTTCTCACGTGGTGGAAGGAGCTCCAAGCGGTGTCAGTTTGCTGACCAGAGGGGGCAAGATGGGAACCTTTTCATGTAGATAGGTGCCTGTCTATTGATGGACCTGCAAGCCAGAACCAAGGACTTGAACTTCTTACGAGCACCAATAGGGAACCACTGAAGACAGACAAGGAAAGGTGGGACATGAGAACCTTTAGGTTGAATGAACATCAGACATGCTGCTATGTTTTGAGTCATTTGCTGTGGTCTGACAGCACAAGATATGAAATCCTACTAGTAGAGAGTTTCAATAGTCTAGTTGCGAGATAAGTAGTGCCTGGACTAGAAGCTGAACTGCATGGTCAGACAGAAAGAGCCTGATCTTTCTAATTTCCTTTTATGTGCTCAGCAAAGGACAGCTGGTTGTCTATCATTACCCCTAGGTTCCCGGCAGACCTGACCTTGATGGAGAATGTGTGGCTGCCCAGGTCAGAGCCCACCTGGCCCTGCCCCATGCGTCTTTTCCCCATGTGTTCGGGAGTTCCCGCTGGCCATCCCCTTTGGTGTTCCCTCAGTATGTTTCCCCACCCCTCCCCATACAACTGTATTGCTGAATGGGTTGTGTGTGTGGCTCAGAGGCTAACACCCCTCCTGTCATGAGTTCGAGGCTGACCCAAGGCCTGCCTCACCTTTGTGCTGTATTTTGGTTTTATTTTATCCCCTGGTGTCTGTCTGGTTATGTTATATCTTGCTTATGGTTACCCTGCCTGTGCCTTGTCTGTGTTCTGCTTTACTTGTGTCCCTTGACCTCTCCTAGTATTAATAGCTCTCAGTGTTTGTTCCTGTTTCCTAGTCTGTAGTATCTGTTAATTGTAAATTACCCACCTGTTCCTTGTTGTCCCATGCCTTTAATGATTGTTTTAGTTATCGCTCCCACCTATCCGGCATTGTGTCTTGTTATTAGTGTATTTAAGGGCCTGTTTTTGTTTTATTCCTTGGTGGTCTTGTGTGGCTGTTTTCCTTTGTCTCTGTGTGCTTTGTAAATATAGCTAATTTGTGGCTGTGGTTGTTTCCCAGGTTAGCTTCCAGTTTTGCTCTGTTCTCTAGTTGTGTTATTTTGTGATCACTTTCAGATTTTTAATTTTTTTTTAATAAATTAAAATTTATTTAGTTTATTAAAGTTTTCTGTTTGTTGTGAGCCACTCTGTGGATTGTCCCTCCCTCAGCCCTCAACCTCCCACCCCCCAAAACACAAGTCTGTACACACACACACTTCGAAATGCTATTTGCAGCAGAACTGCAACCCTATCAAAACAACTACACAACAGAATAAGTTTCATTCTGCCAAAAATTTGTTTACAAAGTTTGTTTTCAAAGTAAATTTGTTATAAAAATGAACGATATCATAATATCAATGTCGCTGTGAAATAATTAAAGGAAATAAGGTAAAAAATGCAATAATACATTTAAGGAAATAAAACACACAGGGACTTTTTTGCGTGCTTTTCTTGTTTCCCTGGTCTTTATGTAAAAGAACCAAACATATGTCTACATCAATCGTTTGCTGATACAAAGTGTTGTCAGATTTCTAAGATTAACCTGATCTATGAGCTCTTGATGGATATCGTGTTCCTCCATTGTCCTCTAATGATAATCTGAAAGCTTTATGAACTTGTAAGCTTGGTGACCCGTCTATCACAGCTTATCATGACAGGACTATGGAGGAACTGTTATCCATGTGCGTGTCGGGTACAGAGAACTGACTGCTAATGGCTGCCACCTTCTCATGGAAGAAAGTGGCAAAATCACCAGCAAGCAGGGAGATTGATGGAGGGGGAGAAGGATGGTTAAGGAGGCCATTGAAACTGAGTGAATATCTGTGGTGGTGGCAATCTTCTCTTGGTATTAGGCCATCTTGGCATCGGAGATGGAAGCAGAGAACTTTGTCGATCAGGCGCCTCTGGAACATCTCAGTGGATTTAGGAGCTTAATTACTTAAGGGTGAAGTGATGCAGTTCGTTGGAATAATTTTTGGCAAAACACGGTGTTGGGAACAGTGATATTAATACCATACAAATTCTTTTGAGATCATTAGCCTCTCCAGATGTAGGTATTTAAGTTATATTTGATACAGTATTTGTATGTTCACTAGAGTAGCAGAAATACACAACACAATAGACAACTAAAATGTACAATATATATATTTAATTGATAATATTTAAATACTGTAATACAGTAATGCTACATCAAGCAGTTTAAAATAATGTCAATGGTTAATATCCATTGTTTTTTATGCAAATATAAGGACCACAAAGTTGTGAAATTTCCTACACATTAGCCAAAGTTGCACTTCTACCACAGGGATCATGCTAACTGCCTTACAGTTGGTGCTGTGCCATTCCACATCTCCTTGATGGAAACCAGAACCTTTGATGTGCACTCAGTGCCAGTATAAGAAAAGCCCACTGACACAGTTCTGAGAATCAAAGCCACAACCCCAGAGGTGTGAGGACGCAGTGTTATACAGTGAGCCAATGTGCTCACTTAAAACATTCTCATGTTTTATCAGTGGGACACGTCAAACAGACATGAACTGGTGGTCACATTAAAATCCTGAAACAAGCAGCTGCATGTCTCAGAGCTATAGAAAAGAATTGCACAAATTGACTAATATATCATTACAGACTATTCAGATACTCTTGCAATATGCAAACACATATTTGCAATATTGGTGACCACTGACTTCTGTCACACATTCAGAACAACATATTTCTTGGAATTACATTAATGCTTATAATTGTTTATATATTCACAATGTTTTTAAGTAGAAATAAAGTGCAAAACATGTCATTTCTCATCACAACTGACCGAGTGTGTCTTCAACCCTTGCATTTCTGTGCCTGTGATTTCCTATTGACTAGGCTGATTGTCTTTATTTTTCTTAATTTGATATTATTAAGCCTAATAGATATGCATAAGTTCCATGTTATATACTAGTCAGCTCCAAATCAGCCCCGAACTCCCCTCCCCCTTTAACACACATGGTTCTCCCACAAATATTAGCGGGGACATGTCCCTGCAGTCCATACCCAAATCTACGCCCTTGATCCTAGCAAGCCCACTTAGGAGACAAGGCAGAGGACACCTGGGATTGGATCCAGTGCATCACAGGACAAACACACAAGGGAACATTGGAAACACTAATTAGATACACGTACACAGAACCAGGGGTAGTAATCGAACCCGAAAACCTGGAAGGGTTGGGCCAAAATACAACCCTTTGAGTTAGGCTGTTGCTCCAGAAAGCCGTCCACATAACAATAAATAAGTGCAAATTCACTATGACGAAGAAGTAGAATGGCCCGGATAATCTGAAAAAACAAAGGTATAAATTCATACATCATCCAAACTACTTGCACCAGGTTCCAGAGTCTTGACTGGATCTTCCTTACTTTGCTATGCTGATTTGGGTCCTCTAAACTGTTCACAGACGTCTTGAACATAATTAGTTTTTATTATTTTGGCAGTGAAATGTTTATATATGAATTAAAAATAATCACACAAAGGCATAAGAATGGAGACATGCTGCATCTTGTTAACATTCTTATTAATCAAATTCTATGATATATTTATCTTCTAATTGACTGGAAAACACCAAAATTTAGTTAAATACAAAACACTGCTGAAAAGGGTTAGACGACATTTCCCTTGGGCGCAGTGCATCACAATGATTCCGTGTTATGCCACTGAAGAAACATGGATCATCCTGACCAGGCGTGTCAGAGGGGCATGGATACCCAAAAAGTGACATTTTCTAGGTACACCCCTGATCATAGCATCATTAAACCATGTTTGACTATCGATGAATGCAAGTCCAGTTTCAGTTCATGATTAGCGCATTCAGCACAGTAAATATTCCTAAGAATGAATATTTCTATACCATGATTCATTTCCTGTAAACTGTTTTTCAGTCAGCCTGATGGAATGTCCACCCACACCCACACACACACACACACACCCAGATGAATTAATGATGCTTTACTCACGTTTTACAGTCTCTGTAATTCATCTTCTCTACTGCCTTTTTCAGTACTTTCCATGCGCCCTAGCCAAAGTAACATTGCAGAATTGGAACATAAAGTCATCCAGACGTTTTAGCTCAAATAAAGGAATCTACTGGATCATATATATCAAATAGACTATAATTATGATCATGTACATGGTTGGTGAAGTGATCCTTGTCAAGTAATTGTATTACAATTTAATTTGAAGAATTATATAAGCCTGTATAAGTAACATATTACCTATTCAAACTGAATTGTATTTTACCTGCGATATTCAAAAATGCCCTCTTCCTAACATAAATTTGCCTTCTGCCTGGTGAAGAAACACAATATGATGCTCTCAGTCTTGCATGTATAATGAAACCCTATAAATACTTAAAGGATATATCATGTTTATGCATATTACTTGCTTATTCACTATACCAGTAGTTCTCAGTCCTGTTTCTGGTGCCTCCCAGAATATTTTCATTCCAACCCTGCCTTAATCAGGCTCAGATGATGCTTAATAGGCTATTAATGAAGGCTGAAAGCAGTGTGGGTTGGAATGGAAACATTCTGCCAAGGGAGTCCTCCAGGGAAAGGACTGAGAACCACTGATCATTGAATAAGTGTAGGATGTTGTAATACACCAATAAGTGTATTAAACCATTAGATGGTTTCATTGTTATTAAAGGATCCAAGCTCTATGTTACGATCTGTTACAATCGCGAGCTGGCGAGCGGGGAAAGCAAGCGAGTCCAGCCGAGAATGCAGGCAAACGGTGTTTATTCGGGGCTAACATCAATGACAAGTCTGGGGAAGACTGACTCTGACGAAGACTAAATACAAAAGACTGGCTGGTATTAACAAGAGACAGGTGAGAATAATCAGGTAGAAACACGGGGTAACGAGGTGGGCGTGGCACACGAGGATCGTACGGAGCGGGCGTGACACTCTACTGCCCAAAGATTAATTTTACTTTTAGAGTTAAGCTCCTTTCATTCCTGTACTACTGTTGTAGTTGCAATTCTGTCATATCGTAGCCACCAGTGAATACAGCAAAGTGCTGTGGCTAAATTCTGCAGCTGAGTTCTATCAACTGACTTGAGAAACTGTAAGTGGATTTGAATGATGGTGTCAGATAAAGGAATAATATGACAGTACTATGTGTGCAACTATTCAGAGCATCTGGACCCATACCTTGGAGTCGCACAAATCCCCGTTTCTTAAATATCAGCCCCAGTGATACACACAGAGCCATCCCCAATAAAGCACCACCTAACATTAGTATGACGGACAAGGTAGAAATCTTTCGAATGGATGGAGCTGAAAAACAAAAGAAGAACAGTCAGAGCACAGATTCAGAGTCAGATATCGGGCCCCAATTCCATCCATTCAAAATGATCCTTGTCTATAATTGGAGTTTTCCGAGAATGGAGGAAGAGTCTCCGTCCTCAGTGTTCAGAGCTCGCGAAATTAATGAATTTGGGGGAGTATATTCCCGTAACTGTCAACATAAAAGCCTGAATGCTTGTCTGAGGTTGTCAGTGCATTATCTGGATGGACGATACCAGAAACTACAATGATCAGTTTATGAAAGAATGCAGCACATATGTGAAAGTCACATAAAAATGCTAATGACATATCGTCAGTTCCTCTGGCGACTAAATGGAAATAATGACAAGCAAAATTGTTCTCAGTCCTGATTAAACCTACCTGAGAGATGGATAAACGCTGACGTCACATTGTATTCGGTTATGTAGCTGCAGTTATATATGTCCCCGCAGCTGGCGTTAACTTTTACTTGAGCTGTCACAATGTAAAGCCCATCTTGAGTCATAGTGTGGCTGGTGTTGGTCCGGGAAGTCGGCAGCACGCTATTGGAGGGGTCGGTCCATTGTACCCGGGCCTTTGGGAACCCTGCAGCCTGGCACTGCAGCAGGAGTGGGGTGGGCGAGAGCGAGCAGCCCTGCAGAGCTGTGGCTGTAATGTTCCTGTAAGAGGCTAACAATAAAAGAGCCAGTCACTCTAGTGTTGCTCTTTTGGGAAATACAGGCAAGCTGGGGATGCCAGCATGAATCCATTTATTAATTCACTTTTTAATATTCCCCACAAAGTGCGTCAGCTGTGTTTTCAGTTACAAATGTCCATAAGGAAGGGGTTCCTGGAAGGGGACACTACGGTCCAACATGCACTTTCTATTTTGCCCTCAGATCCAGTAAACTCTTTCATGTAATGGTTTTGGTTTCTCATTGACATTAGCGTCTGATAATGTTCTCCTTTCTGTGGCACCCTGCAAAGGACCACCAACTGAAAATGTTGCTTAATAAGCAGAAGTATCTAGATAATTTATTTTATATTTCGATGTGAAACAGGTATGCCTGTTCACTCTCTGTCATCCATCCATCCATCCATCCATCCATCCATCCATCCATCCATCTTTTGTAACCACTTGTCCTATTCAGTGCAATGGGGGGTCCGGAGTCCATCTCCAAGGCTACTGATGCAAGGCTGGGAACAACTCAGGATGGGGCGCCAACCCATCACTCTTGGTCCTTATCATTTTAAATACTGCACATAGTAATTAAATTACACGTTGATATTTTTCTCAATGGATTGAACTATAATATTATTGAAGCTTCAGATGGCTGTTCTTTGGCATCCTCCTGTCCTACCTCCCCTTATCCACGTCCTCTACTCCCACTTCCCTGTCGCCATAGGTTTACTGAGAGAGAAGACAAGTTATTTCTCCTAACAGTCCACTGGGTCTCAGCACAGAGACACATGTACATATCCTTCCCTCTGTACATCCTCCATGTAACACCCCTGATGATACCATGCTCCTCTCTTATTGCCATTATTGCAAGACTGATAAGAGCCTAGATTTCTCTGTAATTGCATTACTGCGGATCACTTCCTTTCCTCACTTCTTTCCAAACTTGCTCAAGCTGATTTCTATTTCTTGGAGAGAAGCAGTTGAGAAAGCAATCGGCCGGCCTCTGGAGGTCTTGCTCAAGGGCGCAATGGTGAAATCATTCTGGCAGCCGTGGACTTTGAACCAGCGACTTTCCGATCACGTCCTAAACCACTAAGCCATGTGTGAGGACATCCAGGATTGCACAGGCTAATTGCCAAGTTGACTTTACTGCTCTGAGATTTAAGCTTGACAGCAGCTAGTCACTGATCATGTGACAACATGGACTCCTCAGAGAAGACACCAGACAAGGAGCTTGGTGAGTTTTTGCAATAAACCAGCAGCGGCACATCAAGTGTTTGGAAATATTTCACTAAATATGAAACCTGTCCCTTGCAAAAAACCTGTCCCCTACGCAAGTCTCTCCTGAAATACAACAAAAGTACAAGTGTCATGCACGTTCATCTGAAAAGGCATCTGCTAAGGCTATTTGAGGGATGATCCAAATCCTCTTGACAGCAGCAAATCAGCAACTTCACCAAACATGGAAGGAAAGCAGGACACCTGCTGCATCACAGAATTCTGTGATTATTTAGTAACACCCCATATTCCCACCATGGAGATCCAGCTGCAGTGGTGGGCCAGCAAATCAGGACGGAATTCCTCATTTGGCTAATTTATGCAAAACCTACTTGACTTTCCCAACCACCAGCACCCCAAGCGAGAGGATTTTTTTCTCCACCTGAAAATACTACTACGCGACAGTGGGCAAGCCATGTTGCTACTTACACGCAAATCAGGATTGAAAAGCAAAAACTGTGACTGAACAGTACTATGACAGTGAGGAACAGGCTTACAGGTTGGATCTTGCGTAGTTTTGTTTTCCTCCCCAAAGGCTTATCCCAACATCTCAGTCTTTCTTGTTTTGCACTTAAATGGAAGTTGTAGCATACAAGTATTATCGATGCATAAATTGTTGCTGCTGAGTTGTACCATGTTGTTGTTTCTACTTGTTTCTGTTCTGCATAAAAGATATGTGTATGAGCTGTCACTTGTCAGCATACACTATATTGCCAAAACTATTGGGACACCCCTCCAAGTCATTGAATTCAGGTGCTCCAATCACTTCCATAGCCACAGGTGTATAAAATCAAGCACCTAGGCATGCAGACTGCTT
>JAODJU010000040.1:31533042-31547926 GCA_026776725.1 Gnathonemus echidnorhynchus
CAGATTAGCTCAAGAACAGTGTGTAGAGAACTTCATGGAATGGGTTTCCATGGCTGAGCGGCTGCATCCAAGCCTTATATCACCAAGTGCAGTGCAAAGTGTCGGATGCAGTGGTGTAAAGCACTCTGCCACTGGACTTTAGAACAGTGGAGATGTGTTCTCTGCAGTGACAAATCACACTTCTCTGTCCAGCTATCTGAAAGACAGTTTGGGTTTGGTGGTTGCCAGGAAAACGGTACTTGCCTGACTACATTGTGCCAAGTGTAAAGTTTGGTGGAGGGGGAATTATGGTGTGGGGTTGTTTTTCAGGGTTGGGCTTGCCCACTTAATGCTGCAGCATTCAAAGCCATTTTGGACAATTTCATGCTCCCAACTTTGTGGGATCAGTCTGGGGAAGCCCCCTTCCTGTTCCAACATGACTGCGCACCAGTGCACAAAGCAAGGCCCATAAGGACACAGATGAGTGAGTCTGGTGTGGAGGAATTTGACTGGACGGCACAGAGCCCTGACCTCAACCCGAAACAACATCTTTGGGATGAATTAAAGTGGAGATTGCGAGCCAGGCCTTCTCATCCAACATCAGTGCCTGACCTCACAAATGCTCTCCTGAAAGAATGGTCAAAAATTCCCATAAACACACTCCTAAGCCTTGTGGACGACCATCCCAGAAGAGTTGAAGATGTTATAGCTGCAAAGGGTGGGTCAACTCCATATTAAAGCCTATGTATTAAGAATGGGATGTCATTAAAGTTCATGTGTGTATAAATGAGCAATTAGTCGTCATCAACTCCATTTTTATTTCATAACTGTTGACTTTAAAAAATCTGAAGTCATGCAACCCCTAGAGGACAGTCGATGTGTCAAAATTTCAGTCTCCATACCTTGAACAGTGAGAGTAGTCTGCTTGTAGTCACCAGCTCCCATCTCTACCAGACACTGGTATGTTCCAGAATCATTAATCTTGACATCAGAGATTTGTAACAAAGCCCGTCCCTTTGCGAGCTCATCATCCTGTAGCTGCACCCTCCCCCTAAACTGGGGATTAACGTCCTTCCTCCCGTCGACCATTTTGTAGACCTCCATGCGTGGCGAGGGACTAAGGCGATCCCAGAACACAGACAGGGCTGCTTTCCCGTCTCCGGGTGGAAATCGGCACTCCATCGTAACATTTTCATGTAATTCAGCCAGGTAGTTCGGACTCATCTCCACTGTGAAGAGCGCTAGAAAATTATGAATACTGTTATTTTGGTAATCTGCATTGCGTGCAACAGGTTACAGAAACAAACAAACAAATAAATAAATAAGTAACTGTAAATCTTAGAATTAGCAAAAACTGGACTTATTCCTCCAGATTTATTTAGAGGAATCGAGATATGCCCAGCAATATATGGAAATAAGGTTACCGTAAAGGGAGGAAAATTAGGAAGATTCCAATTAGGCCCCCCGAGGGACAGTGGCGATAAAAATGAAAATAGAACCCATTTTTTATTTTATTTTTTTATATTTGTACATTTTATTTATTTTTATTTTATTGGCCAGTCATTGAAATTACAACTTGCAGAAAATATTATCTGTTCATAAGTAAAAATAAATCTTCAGCGCCCCCTTCCCCTCCGGTAAGCCCTGCCTTCTCCCTCGATCGTGACACACTGATTACACAATATCGGGTAGCCGGCCAATGATCGAGTAAGTGTCACCCATGCAGGTGCATAGAATAGCGAAGTTAAAACCTGGTTATCAGAAAAGAAAATTAACGCTACAAAACATGCCCACTCAGTGGAAGCTCATTTACGCGAGTGTTTGTCCATTCTTCTAGGCTGATTCTATACCTAATATTAACGTCAGCAAAATTAGCCTGCCAGTAAAATAAAATAATTATAGGTCTATAATAAAAATGCATGTGCTGTATTATTATTTCGGTGATACCTTCTGCGCAGTGATTTCTGTGCAGTTCGGTAGAAGAATATATAGTTCCTACATTAAACTGCTCGCATTATCTACTACAGTAAGCGGGTCATGATTTTTGGTAGGAGACATTCCAGCTGAATTTTTCAAATGTATTGTGGAGTTTTAATCGCCACCTAAAGAATGCCATCCACTCCCAATATATTCGAGAGAAGCCCGACGTTTCTCCGGTCGATATCTCCAAAACTAGGCAGAACAACGTAGATGGATAAATAGCACCAAAGCCCCTCTAAAAGGCTTCTTTTTCGGTTTGGGGTGAACCGCCCCTTTAATCTTTTTCCAAATAAAACATATAACGTGCCGTTTACTGCAGGTTTGTGTTTGTACTGTACTGTCACCTGTCCACGAAAAAGTTATTTTAGTAAGTATTGTATGTTTCAATAATAAACGAAAAGGTTTTCCGAATGTAACACGAATGCTGAATTTAAAACTAACTTTATAACGGTACGAACGCAAGGTGTTCCTTTCACTAATCTGAATGACGTATAGGCTTGCTTTAAAATAGTGAAACATAACTGAAACATTAGTTTTTATTTGGTAATTTAATACGAAATCACCTCACTTTATTTTACTAATGGGTCCACGCCGCTAAGACTTTAGGGGGCATATTGGTCACGCGGTCCAGATTATGTTAAGTTTCGCTCTGGACAAAAAAAATACCGAATAAATCGCGTTAAAAAACGGGACACGGAATTTTCCCTCAAAGCCCGTGCGTTAAAGCGCCCCTGACCTCTTATGAAACATAAAAACACAGAAAATAAACTTGCATTAGACATAATAATCCATATAATGGATAGCGATTGTTCTGAGATAAACTGACATTTACATTTACTACTTATTTCTTTTACAGTTTACTATTTACTATTGAATTATATTCTCCATTTTTAAAATAACATAAAATATGAAACCCCCAGTGTATTTGAATAAACAGAATGTGATCCATACCTTTGGAATTGCTGAGGAGCAAGAACAGCAAAATCACCGTCTTCATTCTCCCTGAATTGCTTGAAGGGAATCCTTGGGATGCTCTGCCAACAGCGTTATACTTTCAGTATTCTATACTACATGCAGTAATATAACAACTATACAGCTATTTCTACATTATAGACATATTGAATCATCCCGTCAGTGATCAGAAGACAATTCACATTTCAATTTTGGGACAAAATAAGACTCACAAAAACATTTCTGAATAGAGCTTTTCATTGTAATGATTTTGAAATTCTTACCTCTCCCCTGGTCTGCTGTGGCTAAGATAGTTTTTAAAACTGAAAGCATTTTTTTTACTTGCAGTTTCATTTCAGTACTGTTGAGTTTCATTTGTTAATATAGCTCATTAACAGTTAACTCTCAGAGGTAGCGCAGATAACGTACATTATGAACTAGTCACACACATACATAATTAATACACTAACCAGAAAGCACCTTTTCTAATGAAAGGTTTTCCTCTATAATTAAAGCAACTGGAGAGAAATCTCATGACATTATTTCCAGGAAGTGAAATAAAACACATCCCACCAATGCAGATAAATACACTTTTGTTTACCAGCAGATAATTTTATTTAAGTGTTACATGCCGCTTTCCCAAATATTCTGGTGGACCTCATGATGACTGATTATCAAATGGAAAAGTGATGTGCACTTCTAGGCCTTCCTCTGGAATTCCTTGACACCTCTTGAAGGATTGCAAACCTTTCTTTTGGAGCAGTTTCTGTTGGATGGTGACATTTCTGCACCTGTATTCTGTCTATGGTTTGACTGAGGCCAAGTCTTCAGTTACCCCTTGATAAACCAGGATATACCAAATGTTAAACATTACCCACTTAAAGCTTTTCAGTAATACTTTACTTAAGGCTGTGACAGCTTCATAAGGCAGTCATAATGGATAATAATCACAATTATGTGTTGTGCTTTTTACATTTAAATATGTTTTATAAGTGCTTATAATGCTTTATGAATTATAATTATAAATTACTAAAAAATGGCCTTAAGTAAAGTGTTACCAGCATTTTTATCAATTGTTTAGAACAGGGACAGGAGACAAAACTTTGCTTGGTTTAATTCCAGAGGGTGAGCCATCATGTGTCTGCACACTGATTGATTAGTTAATGTTTCATCACTCATCCCAGGAAAAGATAAAGGGGAAAGAATGAGAAAAACATAAAAGGGAGTGTTTTGCAGCTGTTTAAGTCTGGCCCAAGGAAGACATTCTTGATAAGCATTCAGTTTTGTCCCCTTTGGGAAAATGCCGAGTTAATGTGTACAAACTTAAAGTATATAACAGGAGTCTCCAACTCCGGTCCTGGAGAGCTACTATCCAGTAGGTTTTCTATCCTACTTGGCATCTGATGAGCCACAGCTGGCTCTGGGATTTACCTGAGAAAAGTTGTGGCTCATGAGAAGCCAGGTAAGATTGAAAACTGACTAGATAATAGCTCTCCAGGACCGGAGTTGGAGACCCCTGGTATATAAAGTATAAAATGACCATCGGAGCCTTGAGAATTCCCTCCTTTCATTCTCTGTATTCTATACAGGCATAAATAAGGTTTCAGTTTCCTTATAACTAGCTGGCTAGCATTATTAATACAGAGTAAGTTTGGCATGAATGCAAACAAGCCGTGACCAGATTGAATGTACATTTGTGTAATTATGATAATAAAACTGAATTTCCCCATCAATATAATAGGTAGAATTGTGAGCTTTGCAAAGAAAAAAAAGACTTGAGACATTTTAGATGTCCATAGTAACTGTCGTCAGTCCTATCAATCTGACAGACAAAACAGAAGTTCCAATGGCTGCCTTTTGTTAAAAATTCACTTCAGATGTCATCAGGAAACACTGGAAAAAAATTAATATGACGGAAAAGGATTAGATTTATTCACGGGAAACACTCATGCATGGTGCCCGTCACACACAGTGTGTGGGAAAAAACCAACAGTTTGGAATAAGAATAATTTCTGCTTCCTTTACGGCCTGAACGGGGGGAGGGTGGGCAGGGGGTGTTCAGGTTATGAAAGTTCAGACATTAAAAACTGCAGACACAAACTATAGGCGAAAAATTATTTCGCTTTAATCTGACAATGAAACAATAAACAAAATAGGATTTTATACATACATGTGGATTTCATATATTAAGAGAATGTTCTTAATTTACATTCACTGTTGGTTGTACAATCAGCAATTTGCAGCATACAAAAAAAAAAAAAATTATACATATATTTTATTCCTAGCCACAGAACAACAAAATTAAAAGAAAAAACCAATAACCATCTCATTTTGTCCTCGCTGGGTTGTGGCAGAGGGTTACGCCCATCCCTACCTCTTCTCGGATGGCACACTATTCCATTCTCCGCGTCCCAGGACTCTTTCAGAGGACTCCCTCCTGACCCCCCATGACCTCCAGCCTCGTACCTGCATGTAGGTGTGCCCCGCACATTAGTAAGTGCGATTCAGTGCTGACCCTAATCCTGGAGAGAAAGGGGAGACTCTGGAGCTGTTTGTGTTCTGCTCAGGTACTGCTCGGGTGCATGTTCAACCCCCACTGCAGTCCCGAATGAGATCCAGACGGAGGGAGAGCTGCTTGAAGAAGGGGCGGAGGTAGGGCTCATTGTTCCAGCACTCCTCCATAATGTCATATATCTGAAATGGAAGACAGACTCAGCAATGTTCCCAATCCAAGTGCTCCCCCGCAGAGGTTTCTGTAGGGTTCCTATAGCGTTTCCCAACCCAGTCATTGTGAAGCCCATGACAGTCCATGTTTTAGCTCCCTCCCAGCATTTCTGAACCAAACATTCAAGTAATCAGGAAGACCCTGGTACAGAGGTGTTGGCAGCTGGACTGTCTGGGGGTTCCTGAAGACTGGGTTGGGAAACACTGCTGACACAATCCCACACCTCACTAATGCTGCATTCCATTTACCTCTGAGGTCAGAAGTCGGAATCGGGAATGAACTGGGAATAATGTCATACCGGAGCTAACCGCGTTCCAGTACAAGAAGCAGGAAAGCTATTTGGCAATATCAAGGATCTGTTTCAAAAAGCAGAATGTCTTGCTGGCTGGGTAACTTGTTGGATTCAAGGTATGCCAGTTTAAATGCTCTTTATCTTTGGTCACTTACATTTAGCCCAGACTACCTTAAATCCAAAAAGTTATCTGGCTAAGCAAGAAATCCTGCTTTCTGAAACAGGCCCCAGTTCTAGCCCAGGTAACTGTTGCAATATCAGTTGATAACTCATTACGCGTATTTTATGCACACAAAACACCCAAGCAACATACCAACAGATAGAGGTTAGACAGTACTCCGTCTACGACCAATTTATTGAGCCACAAATAAGACATAAGCGCTAACAAACAGATTACAAATTCATAATTTCTGATTTACGAGTTCAAATGCAACACAGCATTCCTGCCTACTGCCCCCCCCCACCCCACACACACCCCATGCCAGCTGCTGGTTACCCAGGACGCCACCAAATGAAAGGCTCACCATTGCGAGTATCATCTTTATAACATAGGGCCTGATCTTTACTTCTTGAAAACAAGAGTGTCCCAACAAATCAAACAAAAAATGTATCACACAGACATATTACTTAAGTATATTTTTAAAATATACTTTTTATACAGTACTGTGCAAAAGGCAGGCAAAGAAAATGATGTTTAGATTATCCTCGTGCTGGTGTAAAACTATGATATTATTCCTGTCAAAGTGTGTCAGCTTAGCCATTTCAGAACCTCTGCTAAAATCACCCCAGTATTTGCAGCGACCGTCCAGTGCAGCCATGTATTTTTTGACTTGGCCACTAGCTCACCTCATACAGCTGGTCAATCTGTCACTGACTTTTTAAACCAATTTATTTAAATTATTTAATTGAGCTGTTGGTGAAATTTAAACTCATGGAACGGCTGAGGTGTCCCTGGGGAGAAGTTTGGGAACTAAAGTGGTGTTCACCTAGTCATCCAACTAGATATCAGTAACTTTTTAGGAAACAGAAGAAATTATTACTAGTTTTTATTGTGTTGCTCTTAATTTGCATATGTTCTAATGTTAAATTGTGTTTTTGTTCTAAGCCAAAAGTACACTTGCTACCCAGATAAACAGCTTTAAACATTTCTTTGGACTGCCTAAGACTTTTGCACAGTACTGTACATGAAGTACGACAGCAGCAGCAGCAGTAGTTGTTGCTGTTGTCGTCATCACCATTGTCGTCGTCAACAGCCAAAACTGGGATATACCATGTGCTTTGTTGGTGATGGCCATGCTTTTGACAGTGGATTATCCCCCTCTTTCGGCCAACTAGGGGACATGGCAGCCAGATAACCTCTGTGGCTGGCAGCTGCATTCCCACAGTTTAGCTATCCTCAACAAACCTCAGAAGAACCCTGCGGGAGTTAGACTTTGGCTTGCTGCTCTGAAGGCCTCAGAGGCAGCCCAGTAGAGTGCTGAGAGAGGCTGGAAGGTCTCACCTCAGGAGGGCAGCCAATCGGCCGGGGCAAACGGGAGCCTGATCTGAGCAGCTCGATAAGGTGGTACACGATCATCTGGCCCTGTTTGTCAGTCCCCATCATCCCCATAAACACCTGCACGTAAGAAAAAGTGGTGAACACAGGAAACGCACTCGTACAGAAATCCTCATCAGCCTCCGTGAACACGGGCCAAAAGAAACAAGCACATTTCTGAAATTTTCTCTTTAAGACTTCCCCCAGGTTCAATACCATTCCTGTACCGGATAAGCAGTTACAGAAAATGAATGAATGGATGCCAATGAGTCCCATTCCTATTGCAGCAATAGCCGCCGCATTAGAGGAAAGCTTAAAGCCAAAAGGACCCTGTGACATTCCGGCTGTATTTGCAACAAGAGAGCAAAACCTCACGGGGCAGAAGCTAACTTACGCTGGGCGGGCTGCAGTTCTTGTCGCTGTGGGTGAAGAGCTCATACAGCACGACGCCGAAACTCCAGGTGTCGGACGCCACCGAGAACTTGCTCTCCGTCAGGGACTCGGGGGCGTACCTGCATACCAGTGACACAGCATACAGCCCATCATGGTGGCTAAAGGTACAGGTGGTTCATGAGGACATCCCAACCACCAATGGCGCAGCTCAGAAGCTAACTCCCAGTTAGCTTCTAAAAATCCTACCATAGCCTACTCAGAAATTACTTTTAAATAGCTAATTTAAAAAAAAAAAAAAAGTTTTCTATATTGCCAAAAGGAGTTCTGACCATCACCAAACCTTATTTTTAACTTCTCTAAATACTAATAATCACCTGCATTCCAAGGAGCCTCTCAGAACAAAGATTCACTTTACATGTGCTACAGTAGGGGTCACCAACCGTTTTGAAACAGAGCTACTTCACGGGCACTGAGCCATACGAAGGGCTACCAGTTTGAAACGCCCTCCTAAACTTATCTAAACTTCATGTACAACAAACATGTTTTAAATGTTTTTTTTTTTTTTTGATATTTTCATTTTCAAATCTATAGAAAAGCAAATGTGATTTTAGATGCTGCTCACTGGTGAGTTGTGCTATTTTTAGAATGGTGGTGCCTGGGGGCATCCATGTTAGTGTCCTCTGTGCTACAGCCACACAAACAGGCCACCAGAGTATCTCACCAGAAGATTGGACTTTCCCCTGGCTCCTTGACCTTGTAATACTCCTTGTCTTGGGGTAAGACTTTTGTGAGACCAAAGTCGCCGATCTTCACCCGCATCTCACTCTCCACCAAGACGTTGCGAGTGGCCAGGTCCCGGTGGATGTAGCGCTTTGTTCCAAGGTACTCCATCCCCTGAAGAAGGTAATGCCAGCAGCTGGGGTCACTAAGAGTACAGACCCAATCCGGTACACGTGGGAGACTGGTGTAAAACAAAGCGACATTACGCATATAGTGCAGGGGTCGACATCATGGTGAATTGCGACAAACATTTTGATCAACATGCAATTTTCACCCCAGACATACTAAAGCAGCCTACACAGCTTTCTTCTTTTTTCAAACACCAGACAAACTGCAAGCAAAATGCTGTTCATTAAACAAACACGTGGAAGAAAAAAATGGTATTAAAAAGCTATAATAGCTCAAATATTGGCAACATATATACTTTAAAAAAAATCTATTTCTTTGTCTTAAGTCTGAACACCTAGAAAGACAGAAACATCTCAGCTCCTTAATGTGTGACACACAAAGATTAGACCTTGGATCCTGGCCCTTCTCATTCATCTCAATAATATAAAATCGCCAGAAAATGACACTTAAGGCACGCCCTGCTGACTTCCATTACCTATCTGAATAATACCCATTTTCCTTTAATTATTTGGACACATGAGATTCTCAAGGGGGGAAAAGCCTGAACATCTTGGTAAAGCAGGATCTTGCAGAGCTTTCTGAAGGCAGCACAGCGGCCCGAGACCTTGCAGATCTGTGAGGCGTAGTGCAGGATCTTCCTGTGGTCAATCATCTCCTTGTTCTTCATCAGGTAATCCCGTAGGCTGCCAAAGGGCAAGTATTCCATAATCAGCCGCAGATTTCGACGGCCTGTGTGATATGCATAAAACAGGTTCTTAGACGAGGAAAATGGGTTTCTGGATCAAGTGGGGGCTGCTGTAATATGCAAGATAAGCAATGAAAAAAACATAACACCTGAACTGGTGCCTATAATTAAAGTTTACGTAAACATGATGTCCTGCCATATTGCTTTCATCATGAGCATAAAACGATGGACAAAGGTCTCATTTCTGTGAGACACTAGTTGAATGAGATTCAGCTGATTGACGACCCCCAGTTCAGTAAAAATCACCGGCATACGTTTCTCTGCATTCCGACAATGGGAACGCTACACGTTTCTTTGTTTCATTCACTGGGGGGTCACCAATGGCCCGTTAACCATGGATCACTCCGCACGCCCCCCCCCTTTAACCACAGCCACCTGTGTGCCAACCCAGGCTTTATACCATGACCCTCATGTATATGACTCGATGACATCAAAGGTCCCTTGTGACCTCTGTGCCCTTGGCGTACCCAATACCTACGGCATGACCCCTGCACAGTAAAACTAAGCCAGTGAACATCAGTCTGGTATCACAGCAGTTAAACACATGGTATTATGGGTAAAAATGTTTAAGTGGCAGTAAGGTTAGTTGTACTAAAACCTTGAGTGTGTGATTTGAATAAACATCTAGCTGTACAATTAAAAAATGATTGGGCATTTTATTGAATAAAGCATTGAATAATTGAATAATTACCCATAATCCCTGTGTTTACTGCAGTGGCATCTTGGAGTAAAGGTTACAGAAAGGGGAAATCAGAAAGAGGAAGGTGGGGAAGTGTGGCTCCACTGTCAGCTGCTGGAAAATGGGAAAGAAGGAAGCCAACCTGCAGGAGCGCATGGCGTCACGTCACGGAGGAGCCCGACCTGCAGGAGCGCATGGCGTCGCGTCACGGAGGAGCCCGACCTGCAGGAGCGCATGGCGTCGCGTCACAGAGAAGGCGGCAATGCTGCCACTCTGGGCAGCACTAGACATGAGTCAACCTGACCTGCCTGACCGGAGGTCTGCCCGCATGACCCCAAGTTAATCGCTGTGCCATGCATCCCACCCCGGCCTGTCGCATCTTTCTTACCCGTGACGTGATCTGATGGTATGCGTGTGCAAGCCAACATCAGTGCAATGCGAGCCTACAGGCTTGCTGGGCCAATTTATGGATCAGCAAGATGGGAAACTGCCTATGTTAAGAAAGTGGCTGGTTCAAGTCCAGGTTTTATTAGATCAAAGTACAGCATTTGACACAATTGATCACAAAATACTCCTAGACAGGCTGGAGACTTGCGTTGGCCTCACTGGTACTGTCTTGAACTGGTTCAGGCCATACCTAGAGGCCAGAGGATGTTATGTTGAATTTGATTGTAATAATTCGAGGTGGACATCTAATATGTGGAGTCCCACAAAGATCTATCCTAGGGCCACTCTTATTCAACTTCTATATGCTTCCTTTAGGTCAAATTCTCCAAAATAACAATAGTTACACAGAGGACACCCAGATCTACCAGGCTCTGTCACCCAGTGATTCAGGCCCCATCGATTGCCTATGTCAGTGCCTTCAGTAAGCTAATCACAGCAAACAGCAGTATTTCCTTCAACTCAACAAAAAGAAAATTGAGGTGATTGTTTTCCAGAAAAGAGAGAAGCAACTGAAAGTTAGTGCTTACATAGAGTCTAAGACCATAAAGACTAAGGACCTTCTCAGAAATATAGGCGTACTGTTTGATGAAGATCTCAGTTTCACTAACCATAATAAGGCTATAACCAAGTCTCCCTTTTATCACCATTTCGGTAACTCTTTACATTAAGTGCACCTTCATAATGCATTCATTATGCATTCATAGAACATTCAGTGCATCTTCATAATGTATTCATAATGCATTCATAAAACATTCATAAGCAGCATGCAAGTACACCGTAACATCCTAACATCCCTTAATAGCTTTAATATACATTAATAACATATATTACATGATTATACAATTATAATGTTTGTTATTATTATGTAATGTTTGTTATTAATGTATATTACAGCTGTTAAGGGATGTTAGAATGTTTAGGTATACATACATGATGTTTATGAATGTTTTATGAATACTTAATGAATGCATTATGAAGGTGTACTGAAAATTTTATGAATGCAATATAAAAGCATTATGAAGGTGCAGTCAATGCATTACCAAACATTTTTATTCTGCAGTGCCTTTGATTAGCACTGCTAATCAGTGTTTCCTTTTACTCCTGTTTTTATTGCCTTGTAGTTTTTACTCTTGTTTTAATTGGCTTTTATTTAATGAATCCTATTACTTGAATTGACTTTATGTTCAGCACGTTGAATGACCTCTGTGTTTGAAAATGTGCCATATAGAGTATAGTACAGTGCAAAAATGCTTAAAGCTATTTATCTGCATAGTAAGTGTATATTTGCTCAGAAAAAAACACATTAATCATTAAAACATATGCAAATTAACAGTAACAAAACATGAACAAGAATTTCTTCTGTTCTCCAAAAAGTTTCTGGTGTCTCTCTGGATGGTTAGATGAACACTGCTTCAGTTCCCAAACCTCTCCTCAGGGGCACCTCAGCCGTTCCATGCATTTGTTAAATTTCACACCAAGCTCACTTAACTAATTAAGTTAGTTGAAATCAGCAAGGTACCAATTAGTTTAACAAGGTGTTTGGCTGCTTGACCTGAAAAGTACATGGGCAGCTTGGACAGTAGCTGCAAATACTGATATTATTTTAGGAGAGGAGTTCAAAGCTGACACACTTTAACAAACATGATATCATAGTTTCACACCAACATCAAGATCATTTCAGCATCATTTTTTTTGACTGCCTAAGACTGTCGCACAATACTGTATATAAACTTGCCTTGGCAGAGTGATGTCACTATTTGGCCCTAAGCAAGGCCCTTAACCTCAACTGCTTCTGGGACTGACTGACTCTGCTTTCTCAAAAGCATACATGTCGCTTTGGGTAAATGTGCCTGCTGAATAAATATTTTTTAAAATGTACAACCAGTAATAAAAATAATCATGAGTACTGAAGTATTAATTTAATCATTTGTTTAGTTGGTGGCAATTCTGCTTTTCTGACAGAATTTCAGTTTGCTTTATCAGCAAAGTACAAAAGTTTGACAACGTATTTGATGGAAAAGAAATATAATGCCTCAGTTTTTTGACTAAATTTAAGTTTTGTGGTTGGAAGTCAGCTCCAGAATTCATTTTTTTTTTTTACAATGCACCACCAAATAAAGATTTACATTCCTTAGCATACAACAAAACTATTATGATACGCTTGAATCTGATAAATGGTAAAGCTATGATCATTATTTTTAAACATTTTAATAATGTTACTTCTAAAATCAGCAGGCGGAAGAAGAAAACATTTGTGAGACAAAAGTTAAAAAAGTTACGTAAGTCTGAGTGACTCATTCTTCTTGTCACAAATACACACCAACTGCATTTTTAAGGCAGCTCTGTTGAGTAATCTGTGTTTCAGGGACATCTTGCTGTTCCTGACCTGGTTTCTCCATGGTCGGACAGCTCCTACTTCATCTTAACAGCCCTGAGAATTCTGTGCCGCTCCCAGGGGGTCGAGCGAGCTTTCGGGTGTAGTGCGTCCCAAAGTGGGACAGTGTATCGGGTGGACTTTCAGGATACAAATAAAGAAGAAGGAGAAAATGTGTGTGAAAAGGACCAGTAAACTAAAAACTAAGATAAGATGAGATAAGATTGATTTTATTTTATTGATCTCAGGGGGAAATGGTGCATACAGCAGAAAGGTATGTAAAGCGCCCAAGTACAAACATATAGTGCACAGCAAGACGGTTACATATAGTGCAATGACAGTAAACACAGCGCAAGCAAATTTTAAAAATTACACAGTACTAAAACAGAACATCCTAAAGAAGAATGATAGGGCAATAAATAAATTAAAAATAAATTAACAAAATGTATGTGAAATTGACTGTCTCCATTCAGTTGGTTTTTTGCTCAAGACTGACAGCTAAAATTATTTTAATGGAACAGTGTGTGAATTTGCACATGAAGGGCCTTTTCCATCTGACACCTTTTTACTGAAGCGCAAACATTAGTGGGCCAAGCTGAACACTCTGAGTGTCATCAGACATGAAATCTGTGTCTGTGAAAGTAAAAAAAAAAGAAGAACGAAACAGTGAAAAAGAGTGTAGCTGAATAAGCATGTTTATTTTACGTTTGTTGTTTGATGATCTGCTTTTTGTTTAGTTTTTGCTCATTAACCAAGGAAGATAGAAGGATAGAATCAAAATAGTGTACATCTGTATATCTCACACGCTAAAAAGAAAATAAACCAAAACTCAGTTTTGCATAAGTATCCTGTTGTCTTTTCAGAGCAGTGAGGTGAAGGTTGGACGTACTAGGTGCAGCAATCCCATGGAAGTTGTTTCCTCCCAACAGGAGAGCTCATGCTGACACTTTATTTTTTGCAATGACAGAGGAAAAAAGCTTCCAATTTACCGTCAGCGGTGGGATCTGGACAAAAAACGCACACACACCCCCAGAGAAAAAAAATACATTGAAAAAAAGAAACAAGTTCCTCTTTATGTTATTTTCTGTTTACAGGAAGTTCCATCCAACTGCATCTACCAAGTATTGGCAGGAAATAAAATGGAGGGAGATCGCTTCCTACAGATAACGGTCCGCCTAATTCATTTAGGACTAGGCTACTATTAAGCAGAGATGGGAACAAGTTATTCCTAGGCAACTCCGAGCCAAGTCTCAAGTACTTTGCCCTCAAGTCTGAGTCGAGTCCAAGTCTGTCCATCATTTTTGCAGTCAAGTCACAAGTCATAAAATTTGTGACTCGAGTCAAATTCAAGTTGTGAGTCATGTAACTTGAGTTCCTACTTATGTCAGTTTTTTTCCTTTAGTGATTAATGCTTGCTGCAGCAAAAACCCACTACAGTACTTCACAGGATATGTTCTTTATTGGCAGAGGTGGGTTAAAAAGAGAGTGTCCACTTACAGATGTTCTCACACAGTTTTCATGTCTGTGTTTATGCAGGGAGTGATACGTCTTTTCAACAAACTCTCTTTGCGAATTAAAAATGCAGACAGCAGAGAATTAATATGCACAGAGATTATAAAATTAACGTAATAGTATCCGGGGCGGGGGGGGACTATAGCTAAGTCATAGGTTCCAAGTTGGGTCCAAGTCTTTCCATCAGTTTTGCCGAGTTAGGTCACAAGTCATCAAATTTATGACTTAAGTCCGAGTCCAGTCAGGAGTCAGTGACTCGAGTCCCTACCTCTGCTATAAGGGAATTTACAGAGGTGGAAATTTCAGGTCCAGAAAGTACAAATCCAGACCGTGATTTAGTTTCAACCAACCAGTTGAGCATAAA
>JAODJU010000040.1:31548026-31575208 GCA_026776725.1 Gnathonemus echidnorhynchus
CCACAGATCACTCCATGTCTCTAACCACGGATTACTCTGCTTCTGTTTAATCACGGATGCATTGTAAGCCACTGGCTCATCTCTGACCCCCAAGCCCCCCCCGACCGGCCGTCCCAGCAGACCCGCTCACCAGCACTATAGCACACTCCCTTATACTTCACGATATTCTCGTGCTGAAGAGACTTCAAGATCTCGATCTCGCGCTCGAAGTCCCGCATGTGCTCCGTGGTGGAGCTCTGCAGCTTCTTCACCGCCACCACCTCCCCGGTGTTGTCCTGCAAGGGGTCGTATCTGCACATCTCCACGCTGCCAAAGTTTCCCTGAAGACGACAGGGCAGTGGTAACTAAGCATATCAGTGAAGTGATTGTGGAACCCTCAGAGAAATGGACTCGAGCAGAAAGTAACAAAACGAATCTCTTCAGGTACAACCACAATGTTTACTTTATGAACCTAGACAGAACATCACTTGTTAAAGTCTGATGGACCAACAGATCAAAATTAGCAACTAGTGGATTACAGCAAAATGAACAGCATACATGTCTAGGACATCCTAAAGAAGAGGTCTGAAATCTATGCAGGTTATAAAAAGCTTACAGCTTAATAAACATATGTAAGCACACGGATGTATATGTAACAGCCAGAGACAGCGAGGAGACCAGCTTTACTCCGATACCTTGCCCAGCTGCTGCAGGAAAATCAGGTGCCTCTCCTCAAACTGTGCTGGCTGTTGGCTCTCAAATGCACCAGTAAAACCAGTGCCACCAGCCCGGTTCGGAACCATGTCGCTCTCCGCCAGCAGCTCATAATCTGAAGGATAGGAGAAAAGCGAGCCGATAAATACATACAATCCCAGAGAGGCGACATTTCTGAATGACCCACAGTGTGCGATTGTGTGTGTCTGCACTGCATTGGAATATAGGTCTTACAAAGAAGCTTAACATACTATTTTTAAGGACTATGAATCATGGGTGATTTATGTGCCTAAAAGCTCATTTTAATGACCTACATTTCAAATTCTGCAATGTCATGCTGGAAAACACCTTTGCTGACAGGGAAGACTTTCAAAACAGGATGTGGATAATCCCTTCTGACAATAACAAGCTTTCTTAAATGTGGAACTATACAGATAGACTGACATCATATCATCTCTCCTACAAGCCCTCAGATTTCTGCTTTTGGAACTCCTTGCACTTTCAGGCCTGAAATGGGAATTACCACACGTCCCCTAGTCTGAAATGAATTGATATTTAATATCTAGCACCACTGTAACCGATACATCAGCATCCTTTGGCTTAACCATCAAGTTTGATCCTTTGAGACATTCATACTGTCCCCAGAGACCATCTTCTAAGTTAAACAAAAAAAAAAGATAAGGGAAGGATTACTTTTAAATTCTACTTTGATTAGACTAAAATAATAACAACTGATACTTTATTGATCCCCATGGGGAAATTGTCTTTACACCTCCCTCAACTTGCTCTTTGTAGAGTAAGCTGTCTGTGAGGGGCAGCCACCTGTTGGGGCGCCCAGGGAGCTGGGGGTTAAGGGCCTTGCTCAAGGACCCGCAGACGCGCTGAGGCTGGGTTTGAACCGGCGACCTTCTGATTACATGCACACAGGCTTAGCCCACTGAGTCAGATGCAATGACTCTTCACAGGGTAGGTGGTTGAAAAATGGATGGACAGAATTCAATAATGTGTTTTTTCTGCACGCCTGATGCGGCTGCATTTGGCACAGATGAGAAACGCTGCATATGCAAAGTGCTGCAATGGCACTGACCGGGGGTGAAGAGGCAGTTGAGGTCTCGTATGACAGCCTGAAAGGAGGGCCGGAACAGGGGCTCGTAGTCCATACACCTGCTGATTAAATTGGCCAGGTCTGTCCACTTTGGGGTGGGAAGCTGATGTCGATCTTCATAGAACAAGTTCTTCTGTAGCAAGACCGTGGGCACAGATATGAGTCGCGTTTTCCGATCTTAAAAGGAACATTGTATCGTCTGCTTTCCAACCACTCAAGGTTACAGGGTTCAGCAATTCATGCCTACTTGTACACCGGTACAAATTTGATGAACAATAGGAGGCAGTTAGAAATGAATGATTTTTTTTTTTTTTTTTTTTAAATACCACAGGAAAGACAATAGCAGGCTTATGATTAAGGGCAGCGCAAAAAAAAAAAAAAAAAAAAATCAGTACTGCATTCCTGCTCAGTGGCTCCATCTTGTGGCAGGCAGGTTCAACTGATATTACTCACCTTGTGGCAGTCCAGTATGCTGAGGGGCTTCTCCCCACAGCTGCAGATCTCCCACAACGTGGTGCCAAAACTCCACTTATCTGCAGCCAAGCTCAAGTTCTGGGGGTCCACAATACATTCTGGGGGTACCCAGGGGATCCGCTCTAGCAAAACTGGGCAACAAGAGACCACCTTCAAGCGCACAAAAGAGCTGGTGTGCGTGTGTGTGCCTAATCGTAAACACAACAACCCAACGCACCTCAGTGTACCCTCACACTGGGCAGACAGACCATAACATCCTGTTGCTACACTGGCAATAAGGCACTGGAGCAGGACTGTCACTCATATTAATAAACGACGTCAAGGACAAAAACAAGAGCTTCAGTTTTCCCATAAGCAAAGCTCACTCTTCCCAGAATGATAAATTCGTCACAGGAACTCCAGCTCATTCAGTGACACTGTGAAGGAATGTTTACTCTCTTTTCTTGAAAAACAAGAGACATTCCCCTCCTCTGTCACAAAGGAGAGAAGTCAAAGACGTCTTTCTCTTTGAAAGAGAACAAAGAAATGAAAGAAGGATGCATACCGTCCCGGGGCAGCACGGTTAGGCTAATGCCCGGGTCGCTCAGCTTGATGAACGGCGGGTTCCCGTTCTTGCGGTCCTCCTCCCGGATGAGCAGAACGTTCTTAGCACAGATGTTTCCGTGGACTAAATTCTTCTCTTCCTGTGGGAGAGAACGATTCACAGCAAAAGTATGGGAAATGCTGTATATACACACTGGCAGAACACTGCAGTCGTTTTAACTGATATAGCAAGTGATTAATTCCATAGAAATCAAATGACAAATTTTGAGGCTGAAGAGTCAGATTATAAACTTGTATTATTTTTAATAGTTAATAGGCTTTATCAAATAAAACCTAGTATATTTATAACTGTAAAATCCAGTTAGCACCCCTGTTACTAATGCCCTGGAACAAATCTTATAGGACTTTCTCTTAACATTCATTCAAAACAGTGATCAAGCTTAAGGGCAAAATCAAAAGGGTTCTACAGCTTAACAGGATGCAGTAAGACCCCCTCACCCCCAGGTGGTGCTGTGCACCTTACCAGGAAGTGCATGGCCCATGCCAGCTGCTTGGCCACCTCCAGCTTCCATGTGATGTTCACAGAGTTCTTGTGCTTCTTCAGGTATGTGTCCAAGGACCCAAACTTCACATACTCCTGCACCATGATATCTGACAATCACATTCATAAAGATGTTAATTTCAAATTCATTTTTTGTGACCAATATCCAAAAAATATTTTTTTTTATTGGAAAGCTGAAGGTAACTAAAAGAACGGTACACTAAGTGATGTTCACCCCTTTCTTGGTATGCTGTTCTATTGGATCATAATTAACTTTCTCTGTTGGTCAGTGACACTGCTCCAGGTGGTCAGGAAGCTGACTTGCTAGTTCATTCGGGGTTACTCACTTTCCTCGCCGCAGACACACACGCCGTAGTTCAGCAGCAGGTGCTTATGAGACAGCTGGCTCATCATGCTAGCAGCCTCGAAGAAGGACTGAGGGACAACAAAAGGGACATTTCAGGTGACCAGCGCTTGCTGTTCCTCTCCACAGTCATTCTCGCCTTTTGGCACCTGAGAAAGTATGACCTGTGTGTGTTCTTATCTGACCTCTGAGTAATTGCGGTGCGCCTTGTCAAGAATCTTCAGGATAACCTCTGTCTTGTGCATCTCATCATTGTCTCCCAGCTCTTTGCGGATTCCTCGAAAAATCTTGGTGAATGTTCCTTGGCCCTGACTTTCATTCTGGAACAAAACAAAACAAAAATAAACCTGAACTGCACTGCTGCCTAAGGAGTGCCATGCCCACACCCATGCACACGCCCACACCCATGCACACGCCCACGCCATGGTTCACCCTGTCTCACAAGGGTTATTTTCCCAGTCACTCTGCTTTACTCTCATAGTTCAAAGACATGCAGTTCGGCGTGCCTGTGTGTGAGCGCATGCGTGTGCGTGCCTGTGTGTGAGCGCATGCGTGTGCGTGCCCTGCCATGAACTGGCATATTCACACACACCTTAAAAATCTATGAAGTGAAACAAAAGTGTAACGAAAAAAAAAACATTCATAAACCTCAAATCAGTAATGTTTATAGTTTTTGGATTGTAATTACCAAGACAAAGTAAATAAATATGTTAAATCAGGTCATTCATATTTGTTTATTGATAAACAGGTTATAGCAGATGCTCATGGTGAAACAGGCCAAGCCTGAATCGTAACAGTTTAATAATGTGCATGGAGGGGGTCCCATCCTCTATCGCTCTGTCTATCAAGGGGTCCCTCCTCTATCGCTCTGTCTATCAAGGGGTCCCATCCTCTATCGCTCTGTCTATCAAGGGGTCCCTCGCCTAAAAATTGCTGAAGACCTCTGTTTTAAAAAAAAAAAAAAAAAAAAAACTTTTGTGTCCACTGTGTGGTGTTTTGCAATGCTGTGGCTTTTTCGGACAAATTTTACACAATTTCACATGTGTAGTGATAACTTTACCCTAAACTGTGTAATTGCATTCAACTTTAAAACCAAGTCTGGCTACCACCTTGGTGCAGAATTCTGCCCTTTGATGGCATTTCAATGTAAAATGCACAACAGCAGCGCACCTTCACAGACCACACCAATGCTACATCAGCAGCTCTCCTTCACAGACCACACCAATGCTACAACGTCATCAAAAAAGCTGCATCTGAACTGAGACACTGGGTCTTATTGCGTTAGATGGTTCTGACAAAATGGCTGAGCAGCACAAATGTGGAGACACTCACAATGTCCAGGTCCTCTCTGCGGATCTTGTGGAACACCATCTGGCTGATGTTGTGCCTGTGCAGCGAGGACGAATGGGGAGCAATGGCACCCCGATTACAGCGACTGATCAGCAGGTTTGACTTCTCTGCAAGGGAGAGAGCAGGGAGCGGAGATGTCAGGAGAGCATGTACAATGCTCACTACATAATTCAAAATTCAACATGCCAGAGCTACACAAAAATGTACGGCCACAAATTAAGTCCATTAAGTGCAGATGGGGATAAAAGCATAGACTCTTAAGATATAAGTTCAAGCAGTGAGCCCAATTCGTTTCATTGGATTTACACCTGTATAAGTGAGTAAAAACAGGGACTTTGCTTTGGATTAATGTGTCAACTAAACAATGCAGAGAAGAGACATACAAAGACAGAAAAAGCAAGCTGAAGTTGCAAGCTAGAGCATGTTTCTCAACCTGGTCCTCAGAGACCCCCAGACGGTCCATGTTTTTGCTCCCTCTCAGCTCCCTGCAAAGCAGTATTGCTCCCAAACCGTGGGCTGTCTGGGGGTTCCCAAGGAAGGGGTTGGGAAACACTAGCCTAGAGCAGTTTGCATTGACCTTTGAAGTTGGGAGGGCAGCAGCGGGTGAACTGGAAGACAATGCCATCTAAGCGCACGGTCTCCTTCTGGTAGCAGCTCAGAAGCTCCTGCAGGCTGCTGAAGGTCTTCTTGGCACTACTCAGGCTGAACTTCCCATCCTCTGACCTGTTGATCTGGCAGTGCTTATATTCCACTGCACCATCCACCTGGAGGCCCAGAAAAAGATTCAAAGTTTTGTGAGTAACAAGAAACCCCATCGCTACCTATCCATACTCCAATCAGACGGCTTTCCAACACAGTGTCATCCAGAAACCTGCTAGATTTCTGTTCACATCCATACCGAACACACAAACTCATCCAGGCTGCACTCACTTCCACAGCAAAGGACAGGAAGTACTTGTTGAAGTCTCGGGGGCTGCAGCGTAGGATATACAGGCCTTGCTGGTTCCCACACTTGTGCAGCTTGTTAATGGCAAACTCCAGCCTGTGGACAGGAAGACCACAAAATGAGCACCAACGGCAAGGAAAAATGAGAAGATTCCATGGCCACAAGTCCAAGCTTTCACGACAGCCATAAGAGTGGCGCATTAACTACTTGCCACACTGCAGGAGCGGCGCAGTTCAGTGTTTTGTACAGTTGGGTTTGAAATTACGGATGAGTAAAGAAAGAGGATAAATAAACTTGTGGAATTTAGGAAATTAACCTTACTGTGGTATAACTGTGTAATTCAAGTCTGAAATGTTTTTAAATGGACATGTGATGACAACAAATGTTTTTCAACTAGCTTTCAGTTGCATTGGAGTTGTAATTCTCCATTTTACCCCCAAGTAGTACTTAATTCCAGTTAGTAGACAAGGTAGTTAACCAAGCTACCTTCAATGTCAATCTCATTTTCTCAAACTTAATTATTTGAAGGAAGGAATATGCAAGAGAATCCTCCTTTGTATACAATGTGGTGTTTATAGTATTATTTATCACTAAATGTCATGAACATGACATCTGGTTGAAGTTTTCCCTCATGCCATTAAGTTAATGCTGATTGCACAGACAGACGGACTCACATGTGGAAGTCCTTAGAATTGCAACGGTTTTTAAAATATTTAATAGTTAGCAATAAAAGTATGCTAGGAGTCAAAAAAAACCACACCATAACATTTCCATAGCAATGAAAATCTCAAACTTCAGAGGCAGTGCAGCTTTGAACGGCCTTCCTATAGTCAATTTGCAGATGTGTGTGTCAGCATTTGCAATGACTGGGAGGGAGTTGACTGACTATATCTGAGCCTTCATATATCATATATGCTAGACAAAAATGGTGAACTCACGTTATGGGACCATGGCAGTTGCTCTGAAGAGCTTCAGTGAGACTTGGTGTTGCCACCTCCTTGCAGAGGCAGTGATGGGCGTCAGTAGTGAGTCTGTAATATCCATCTATCAACGACACGAAGGAGAGGGCCTCAGCGGCAGATGGGAAGTCGAGCTCCTGTAGGGGAAGAACTAACCAGTAAACTGCAGTGTAGCCTGTGTCTGAAACACCGTAACCAAAGGAGCAAACGGCTTTATGAAAAATGAGGTCTAAATGTAATACAGCTATTCAGTCAACCATTCATCTTTAGAGCATTCCATGCAAAAGGCATAAAAGGAATCAATGCATTGCGGTTAAAAAGTAATGTCTGAGCAAAAGTATTCATGCTCATTAGCAGCGAGACAAGTGTGTTTCAATAAAAAATAAAGATTAAAAGTAACAAAATGATCAAATTGGTTGTCCTTGAATGACAGATCCACTTTAATATCTGACATTTTCACCCTCAGTTACCAATGGCAGCTGACTGAAAACCATAATTCTTGGAACCTCAGGGTATTAAAAGTGCTTTGCTAGTGAAAGACAAATATGCAAATGAACCCCCAATGTGAACAGATCACCCCCCCTTGATATGCATGAGTGTTAATTAAACACTAAGCTGCAGTACTGCTTTATAAACAGAGATGACTCCTCACATCCACAGGAGGTAACAAAACGTTTTCTTTAGATTAAGGACCAACCTTTTAGCAGCAATAACCGTCACGCTGTCAGGACCTAAAGGTGGCCCCGTCATTTCAAACAATTACACACACCATGCCCCCCCCCCCCAAAAAAAAAGTCATACCAAAATCCATACAGCAAGGTGTTGCACTTTTTACTGTGTCTCCTTCCTAACTCCTACGCATGATAGGGATCACAGCCAGCACCACTTTATCCTTCCCTATTCCACACCTTGCATTCCATAATTTCTCCATATAACCTTAGTAACCCAACAGTTTCCACCCTATATGCATACATTGAGATATTTGTGGGCATACAGATACGATATTGAATGACAATGAGACAATGTACATGCGAGGTTTAAGCAGCTTAACAATGTGCTCTTTCCAGCAAATGGTTATGTAATAATTGCTCATGAATCAGACAAACCTATGGTGTGGATTTTGTGAGCCCGGCCCTAAACGGCACCATCTCTCCCCCACCATCTGACACATGGCTAAATTACACATGGATTTTACACAGAACACCGAGCTCTGGCAGGTGGGCGGGGGCCAGCGTACCAGCTTACTGCCGTCCTGCTTGTTGATGGTGACGATTCGACTCTCGCCGGCCCCCTCCCTGGTGGCCCGCTTGATGCTTATGTCAACGATGTCGGGGAAGTCGCAGTACATCTGTAACTCCTGGCCAGCAGGGGACAACCACAACCATTTTAAAACAGGACACATATATAAAACATTTAATTTCCCAGTAATCAATTCACTGTGAGACAATGTTTGCAATAAATCCATCTAAATGATCCATTAATAGAAAAATATTCATTGAGTAAGTTGATTCTATGTTAAATGACTAAAGTTTTAAAGAATAAATAAACTTCAGTATTTAAGATGCAGTACAGTTCTTAGTTACATTTTCCATTATTAAAATTATTCCAGTAGGGAAAAAGACATTTATTTAAACATACTTATTTATCTGAATTTAAGCAGCAAGAACATGGCTATTTAACAAAGAACTGAACTACATGGAAAAAAAAAATCAGCTCATAGATCTCTCTCAACATAAACACACATTTTATATTTCACACACACGCACACCACACATACTCTAGATTTAGCGAAATAACTGAAAAGACCACAGATTACACCGCGATGAAATACTTATTGCAAGACCTTAAGAGTATTCTTTAGCAGAAAGCAGAGAGAAATCAAATGGACAGTGCATCCATTGAGCCTTAAACTGGACTAGAGCAAGACGTTAAGAAAAGGGACAGCTGAAAGGCCGATTCGTGCTTGGGAGCATGGGAGGGGGACTTGAGTAAAAAGTGCTATACGTTAAAATCTACTTTTATTAAAAGCAACCTATCCTTTTAAATTCACTCAACAGGTTTGAATATAGCATTGCAAGTTAGAGTACTGCACAATAAGGAAAACCAGGTGACAGATTTCCTTTGTATTCGCAAAAAGCGGTGAAACTCGCCAAGCCTGCTGGTGCCAAGGGCAGGCAGCCCTACCCTAGGTGTTCCAAGAAGCCAGAATTTCCAGAAGCTACATTTAAGGGTTTAACATAATATGATCATTTAAATTATATCAACGTCTGTTATTTGCATTTTAAGCGACAGTTTTCAGGACAGACCCAAGTTTTCAAGTCGACCCCCGTCCTGGTTGTAATGGATTACAGAGGTACCTTGGAACACGAACTTAATTCATTCCAGAAGACTGGTCAGTCGAATTTCCCCATAAGAAATAATGTAAATGGATTTAATCTGATCCAGACCCTCAAATATTTGCCTATTTAAAATAATCAACCTAACTAACTAATCATAAACAGCATTAACAATCAATATGAAAGTAATACATGAACACACACATACAAAAGCAATAAACAATAAATAAATGACAATCCCATACTCCGAAGCGAGAGCAGACACGCATGCACCACCAAGTCTCGCTATAATTTCCTTTAAGTTCTACAGCTACTCTCACTTTCCTCTTTGGTTTGCTGCTATCACAGCTCACTTTCTTAGGGGGCATGATTACTGTATCACTAGTACACACCAAAAATAGGAACATAGCTTTCGCACGTCGAACTCAGTCGAGAGGTACCACGAAAGCGATTCATAGGCATCAACCTCCCAGCAGGTCTGTTTGCCTTTGTTTCAGCCCATCAGAGACGCATCTCGATCCATACAATTTTCAGCAGGTCTGTTGTGTTTTATTGTTTTCTGAGTTTTCGGTTGAATTGGGGGTAGATTTTTCTCAGCGACCCATTTGTGGTCCGAATTGGTGGAGTTGAACGCGTCTCGACC
The DNA here is from genome assembly GCA_026776725.1 of Gnathonemus echidnorhynchus. Taxonomy (NCBI): domain Eukaryota; kingdom Metazoa; phylum Chordata; class Actinopteri; order Osteoglossiformes; family Mormyridae; genus Gnathonemus; species Gnathonemus echidnorhynchus. The sequence continues at coordinate 31,557,981 of JAODJU010000040.1, forward strand.
CACGCAAGTTTTAGCAGGAAAGGTTGACTCCCAAGATTTAGGTTGAGGTACCATTCAAATAAAATTCAACAGACCCATTCAATTTCCAAGTTGGTTGAGTTAAGAGGTGTTCGAGTTCCAAAGTTCTACTCCATTTTACTTTAAGTGCATTTACGTCAATCGCGTCGTATGCATATGTGCATGTCTCTGTGCAAACAAGTATGAACCAACCTTAAGTAAGCCTAACGAGGTCATACCTGGTCTGCCCCAGGTGCTTGCTGACTGTCCGGGGACCACTGTATCCCGCTGTCCCCACTGACGACGATGGTGACCTGTCCTGCAGTGGGCTCCTTCACCTGGAAGCACTCCGAGTAGAATGTGGACTGCAGGAGCGACTCCAGGTTAATGAGGTACTTGAGCTTTAGGTCATGGGCTGTGGCCTTGCACTGGCTTAACTGCTGGATGAACTTTCTGAAGCGGTACCGGATCCGTTTCCGGGTCACGATGTGGTAATCCTGGATGCAAGCTCGCACATCCTGGGGCAGGAAGGACTTGTAGCTGTGGGAAGGGAAAAATTCAAATGATTAGCTGCAGTTAGCAATGAAATCGATATTGTGTTCTGTCATGTCATTTTGTATTACAATAATACATTTTTAATATCTTGAGCAGGGAAGATTTCTTTTAGACAACAGGTGAAGCAGTGTCATCAAAAAAAGAAAAGGAAAAAAGTAACATTCATATCACATAAAATATCTCTTTAATGCCAATGCATCATCACAATGGCCATTTCCATGTGAAACCAAAAACAGTGTAGCAGGTCATGTTTCTGGCAAATCATTGTGCACAACAGCACCACCCTTAGCATGATAAAGGAACTTCAGTGAAGCAAAACATTTTCTGCCTCACTAAGCTAAGAAACTAGACATGACCTTCTATTTATGCATTGGATAATTATGGAACAGAACACATTTTTAAACCCACCCATGGAGAACCACTCACCTAGTCTGTCCCATTATGCATGCTCTTGCACGTTCTTGGCACAAACATGACAGACACACATGTAACTGTTCCGAACACGAGTTCAGTAATGGAGCAAGATAAATCCACTTGTTCACCCACATTAGTTTGTGGACAAGCCATTGATATACAGGTAGTACTCAAGTTAAGAATGTCCAACTTACGGACAACTCATACTTGCTAACAGACTGCCAAAAAGCCTATTATACTAAAAATTTGGGTTAAATACAATGGTCTGTAATAACGATCGCACACACTAGTTTGTGACGCTCATTTCACAACTTCAGTGCTTTGTACTGCGTGTAGTTACCTTTATAATGATTATTATTATGTTCTGTATTATTTTTCCACCTGGCCTACAAATTGAATTTGAAGACAGGATCAGAACTCATAACCTGGAGACTGTCTGTACTCTTATTTAAAAATAATTTGATTTGTAAATATGGTTCTTGTTGATTGTAACCAATCCCCCGTGTATGTACTGTAAATAAGAACATTCATGTTTTCGATCCTTTTTTTGATTCTGCTAAAGGAACATGTCAGGGCAGTCGTGCAATGAAGTCTTTTGGGAAATGTGAAGACCAGAGTTGGCACCCATCCTGTATATTACACGATCAGCCCATTTTGAAAAATGAAATGTGTCCTGTTTTGAAACAACACGGGATGCAATCTAGCAACCATAGGGAGGACTGACAGATTAAAAATCGACAAAGCACAGATGTGTTTTCCCACTACTAATTTTTGTCAGCATCAGATCACCAGATTAATATTAACAAAGCTGAAAACTCGGGATACAGGGTTTAACTCAGGATCAGGTTTTGACTGAAATTAGCAACCGATGGAAAATGTTAAGGAATACAATGTAATGAATATTTTAATATTTACTATGATATTTAGTTACAGGTCTGAAATTATATGAGGGGGTGCAGTCTAGAGTTTGCATCACTAAAAATTTTAGTCTGCACCCTCCACTGCTCGAGTGCAAAAAAATGGACAGCGCCAGTTTTAAGGGCAAAGTGATTTTCCAGACAAATAGCCTCGCAGGTCTGATTCAGAGCATAATTCCCTTTTCCTGCTGCAGGGTGAGCATTTCACAGTAGGTGCTCTTCTCACGTTCCCGGCAGCCTTCACCTGGTGGCGTTATAGATCTCCAGAAGGGTCTGGTCATTCTCCTTTGCCGTCCTCATCATATCCAGCACCGCCATGCCCAGGCACTCCTCCTGCGTCTCATGAGTGGTGCCGATCTTCACCTTGCTGTTTACGAAGTCGCTTCGCCACTGGGGGGGAGGGGGAATTCAGAGCAGAGTACAAAAAATACCTAAGACTCACTCTCATAGAATAACAGTCTCACAGACTCCAGGACTCCAGCCTCTGTCTGCTTCCAGTGTTTCAGCCTCAGTCTTCGAGCGCAGCCAAGCTGCCCCTGCTACCACATTCCGATGTCTGCCTGGTGGCTGGCAGCCCAGGTTTAAGTCATTATGGATCAGTATCCTTCCCTCCCCAACCCCAACCCCCACAATGCTGTAACGCAACAAAGGCTTCAGACAGGGAGACAGTGTGCTGCTGCAGTACTTCAGCTAACAGCCCTGACCAGAGACTTGCCCCCACCTCTCTGCTAGCAGATAATGTCACAGCAGCACTGCGGAGCTCACCCTGACGCATCCGAAAACCCCTCTGGCTGGGGCAGACCCAGAGCAGGGCGACCCGCAGCGCCGGTCTGACCTCAGTTCAACTTGTTTTTTGCTCTCTCCCCCGCAGCAGGGGAGGAGGAGGCTGGGGAGTGGGATGATGGCTGTTATGAGCGACGCGCTTGCAGGGCCATGGAAGGAAGGCAGGCGACGTGATTGGGGGGGGGGGGCGCCTGGCAGGGACCCCCATAACTGCAAACCATATCAGCACGACCTGTACCCAAGCGTACGGCTCCATGACACCCCCATAAAGCTGTGAGCACGACTCACTCCCAGGATTCAGTTCAAACCATCTTTAAATCACTTTCTCCTATTTCATGTTTAATGTTTTTTTTTTAATCCATTACCATTTGTTAAGATTACCACTACTAGAACACATTTACCTATATTCAGAAGTTTATAAAATATATTTTTAAAAAAAGGAGTTTAATATGTTATGAATGTCTGTTTCTCAAGGAAACAACTGATTACACAAGGGGGTGTCTGCCTCACATGTCCTCCTCGGAGGGTGCGGGGACGAGTGTGCGGATGTGCCAAACAGTCCACAGGGTGACTGTAAACATCTGTGCCTCTTGCTCCTACAGTCACTAGAAACAGACCCATGTAAACGGAGCTCTCCTTCCTCTGGAAGGGACCTGGGGCTCTTAGGTGGCTGTTAGCCCACAGTACTTCATTTATTCACAACACAGATCGGGCATGAGTATGGTGAGGCTAAGTAGGGGATACTCCGAGGGGGAACGGGGTGGGACTTTACCTGCGCAAAGAGGTATTCCATGACACACTCATCCACAGGCGGACTCTCCGAATTCTTTGCGACGCCGTAGCGGAACGCTCTGGGGGCACTACAGCTATACCAGCCGGAAAAGTAGAATCTGCACGGGTCAGGAAGGGGAAAGGGCAAGTTATAGGACATTAACCAGCTGATACTACCAGTACTACCAGCTTAGGAAATCAATACAAGGCCCAAGCAGCATGTAAACAGCAGCCTCTCTCACCTGATTCTAAAGAGCACATTCTCACTGGCTGAATCATCCAGGTGGAAGGTGTGGTTGGGTGGGAACCACATGGAGTCGCTCTCTCTCATGAGTCCAAAAAGGCTGTAATACACAGGTGTCACACCTAAGGAGCGCAAGATACGATTAAGCACACAAACAAGAAACACAGTCATCCCATACAAAGGATGCAAAGGTCTGACTAACTCTAGAAGTCTTGAACAATAAGATAAAGTTCATATATTTTATTTATCATCATATTATATAGGGTTGCATGTCATTTCAAGGCCACACAACATATTGTGTGCCGGTGCTGTAGTAGCTAGTCATCTGCTTCAGATGCAAATCAACAGAATCTACGTTGGAATCGAGAATTCCATGCAATGGAATTTCAAATCACCAGGAGCGCGACCATGAATTAGCTGCCCCCTGCTATGTCACGCTGTGACACAGGGGTTAAATGCAGAGGACACATTTCGTTGTTGTGCACTGTGTGCTGTGGTGTGTCAACAATGACCACTGATCACCAAAATGCTGACAGGATGGCTGAATTTTGTTAACTGATCACCGTAATGAAGTGAATAAAACACCGGCTCTTTTACAGACCACCCCGACCTCCCAGTCAGGAAAACATACATTATCCTCAAGACTCAGGATCCCATCTGTCCACCTTAAATGTATATTTTTAGAGTGCCCAGGTTTAACCTGCAATTAAAGTCAAAATTCATCCATCTCGCGATATGGTCTGCCCACTCACCGCACTGCTTTGCTGCGTCGATGCAGACCCTCTCCGCCACATAGTCCCCAGGGGGGTAACTGAGGGAGTCGTGCGGATCCCTGTCGCGATACAGACGGACAGTCAGTGCAGGAGACTGCGCGCTGCTTTGCAGCTGGCCGTTCTGGTGCTGCACAGGAGGGTACAGGGCGGTCTCCATGCCCGACGCCACTGCGCAGACCACGAGGCCCTGTCTGCTCACATTCACCTGCAGGGAGAAAAGGGATGTCAGGCAATGGAGGCGATGATCGAATGATTTCTCCCAGTGCTGCAGCCCCTCATAGGTCTACTCCAGTGGTCACCAACTGGCAGGCTCAGCCCTGCATACAGACGGAAAAACACTGAATACGGTCTGTGTGATTGGTCACGCTGCTCCCCCAGTCTGCAAATTTTTATCATCAGGGCCCAGTTGTTTAAAATGTTTAATCGGGATCAGAATGATCCCAAGTTGGAAATCCCAGGTTTTGCTATCCAGAATCAGGAAACCCATCTTACTTTTATGTCAGTTTTTCAAAGCAGCACAGGATTGAATCACCCTGATCCAGATACAAACTTTTCAAGATAATGAAATACAGATTACCAATGTTCTAAATGGGACGTAAAATCAAAATATAGGATACTAGCTACGTAAAGAACAACAGGCAGAACAGACAGCGTGGCCTCACTAAGTGTTTTTTTTTTTTAGAGACAACAGCACAACAAAATAGAAAGACGCCTTCTACTATCAATTTCTTTTGAACAGTTCCACTCATCTGATGAACAATAATGCATTATTCACGAATACACTGAATATTATGAAGACGTGTTTCAAAATATAAAAAGGCTAAATGCCCAATAGTTAAAAATAAGGGTTGTAATCATTAGCAACTTGTGTCGTCGTAATGAATACAATGATGAATTACAGTTAAAAAAAATACAATTTTTTTTGTTTGACACTGACTTATTTGGGGGATTTTTTATGCAGACAAAATCCTTTTTTATTTTGAACTACCCATTTTCAAGATCTGATCCAATCGGATTACTTCTGAAAAACTGGGCTCTGGACACAGTGGACCTTGGCTTTGTGTTGCTGATGGGCCTCGGGGAAAAACAGTGGGGGACCCCAGGCCTAGTTAGTGTAAAGCCCCTCACACTACACCTCGTACCACAGCATCTTGGGGCTTATGGAAAGAGAAGGGGGTGGCTGACCCGGCTGTGAAACTCACCCTGCATTTGAAGCATTAAGTCAGCAAGTGATACCTTTGAAATGGGAGCATTCTGAGAGTTACTGACAAAGCTCAGCAACGTAAACGAAGGCTGCATATCCGGGGTGGGGGGGGGGAGAGAGATAAAGGTTAGGTGAGAAAGATTACAAAAAAAGAGACACACATACGCCGCACAAGAGGAGCAAAATTGAGATTTTAACACGTGTGCAATGCACATCTTTAGGAATCCTGTACCCCTTCCTAATGAAAAACTTCATGTCTATTGTATGGTGAGTTGATTTTGATTAAGAGGACAAACAGATAAGTAGGAAGTAGGGCAGGTGAGGGATACAGAAAGCTCTGACATGGGTTTAGAAAACACCTGATTGCACAATACAAAGCATATCATCTGCTTCCTTACAATTTGTGACTAAATGCTGAAAAAGCAATTTACTGAAAGAGAGCTGGGCTTCAAGATACCAGTTTAGAAAATAAGGGGCCAACTGTAGGAGAAACCCTAACAGCAATTTCCCCCCTTTTTTAAAAAAAATTAAAATCAAGACAATCAATAGTTTTGCTTGGATTTATCTATCAATTACAGATCCTTCACAGTCAACCAAAAGGTGAAGCACAGAAATGGAAGCTTTGCAGCTTATCACAGAGAACCCTTTAAAATCTTTGGCATGATTTAAAACGACTTTTGCTCCAGTACCAACTGAAGCAGGAAAGTGATCTCAACCCCTGACCCTTTGTTAGCTATTTTGTTAGCTTTTCCCGCACATAATCCTGCAATTTGTCCGTCTCACGGGACAGGTCCTCGAGTATCACTAAACTGAAGACGGCAGAATGCAGAGCAAACTTAAGTGAAAACATCACGCTGAAAAGCACTTAGAACTTAAGGATAGCAACGGACGTATTCTGAGTACAAGGCTAACCCTCGCTCCATAAGTCTCTGTCCGTGACTCTACAGGACTCCCTGACCTGAGCTTCAGGACACACAGCTTCACCAGCTGAGATACTTTATGACCTACATTTTTCCCTCAAGCAGACACCAAGGACCATTCCTCATGCCGGGCTGGGCAGTGCGGTGAAGCCCTTGGGTGAACTAATCCAACAGTGGGGACAAAGACTGTTCTTCACAGAGACCTCAGATCTCACATGAAGCATCCTGCTGGACTCAAAGGACTTGGAAATTATTTGGCTGTGGCGCAAGCCTTCCCCATCCGCAGGGCCGAGTGGAAATTATCCACCTCTGGGCCAGTCCACCAGCGTGTACTGGAACAACAGCCGCTCGGCACTTCGAGAATGATTTACGAGGAGCAAATACTGTTTTCGCCACATTGCAAGGACATTTATGACTACCTATTAAGTCATGAGAATAAAGAGGAGAGGGAATGGAAGAAGTGCAAGACGACAGAAAAAAAAGAGCTAGAGGAGGTAAGATTAGACTATCAGCAGGCTAGTATTCTGTGCTGCAAAGACTTTAAAGACCAATTTTATATTAAGTGTTTTATTTCAGTACGAAAGCTGCTCCACAGATGAGTTTACCAGAATGAAGATTAGGAATGTAAATTACAGATTTAAAAACTGCATAATTTATTGCCATCGAGAATACACATTAAAGCATTGAACTCCTCCGTCTCCTACCCCCACACATGTGACTGCCATACTTTTGGGTAACAGTTTATGGAATATCCACCTCCATAGCCAACCAATCAAAATAACCTACAAATTAAACAATGCAATTTTTAAAGTGTGTTTCTGACAAGCCGGCTGGAGAGGAGATGAGGATGGAGGGGGGGAAAAAAAAGTTTTTGTTTGTTCAAGAGCCTTGTCATCTACCCAAGTAAAAGCAAAGAGTTTAACTCGAGTCTTATGCATTATAATGAGCTGAGCTGGTTGGATACAAGAACAGTGCCATTTAGTGCTGTTATGAAATTGTTTAACAAGAGTAGAAGTTAAAATTCACAGATAAGACAGAGAAAGATACATAGATTAAAAAAAATACAAAGGACAGATATACAGACAGACAGGTAGATAACCCAGTGCAATCATGAAAATTGATTCTGCTCTGACATTTTATGCAAGACCGCAGGGATCTCGATGTCCTTGCCAAATATTCTGCCTGACTGCTGGCTTCAAGCGAGCAAATGGGACTAGACAGTCATAAAAATTCAATATGGTCCAGTGAACCCTTCTACATATCTTTGGATAATGAGTATGTTCATGGGCTCTCTCTTGGTCTAGGGTGACATTTTGCCTAGCAGTTAAAATGAACAGATGCATGGATGGATAGACGTACTGAGTAACGCTGGAAGGTAGAAAAGCAGAGAAATAACGAGACATACAAACCCCCGGCAGAAACCACCTTACAAGGAGGCCACTGGCAACATGAAGCTCGACAGGAACCAGAGTTACAGCATTCATTCTAGCCATCAAAGGCTTCCGTGGCTTTTCATACTAGTCTATTTAAAAGCACGATACGGCATTAAACAACCAAGTATACTTCATCACGGAAGCACACAGACTAGGAAAGCCATCGAATGACATGTGTACCGAGGTCACGGCATTAAACTATAGCAAAAGCTACAGGCAGAAATTAGATAAACTCTAAAACTCTAAAACCCCTGATGTTGCATAACGCAGTTTTAAATTCCTGACATTAGTTGAGTTTCAATGACCCAGGCTTCAATTACCTGCACTGAATTTGTCGTTTTTGCTACTTTCAGACCAGGGCGGGGGAGGGAAATAAACTCAGTTGTTCATAAGCAGAGCCGCACGTCTAAGGTGCAGCTAGAAATTTGGCGATATCTGTTATTCACAGGAAGTGGATTTTGCAGTGGCCCCACCTGACTGGTCTCATAGCACCACTGAGTTGCAGCAAAGTCACATAACTGTTTACTTTAGCGTATTCTTTCATGACAAACTCAAAGGGCCTCAATTCAAATGTTTCTGACAAATACACAGGTGAAGCTGACATCTACAGAACAGGTAAGAACTGTGCTTACTACTACACCGACAAGGTGATGCATAGGTACAGTACGTACTAATATGGTTTCACCTTAAAATACATATTTTCCACACTTAAAAATGAGCTAAATTTCAGAAATCAGGGGGAAAAAAAAGTAGAGGCGCCCTAGAATGAGCTGGAATTCACGTCATTTTATCTGAAAGGCCTATACTTTTGGCCCACTGACTAAACCAGAAAACTGCTAACACAAAAACTAAACTTCCCCAGCAGAAAAACGGTGTCATCTCTAACATCACAGCCACATGACAGAGGAGGAAACTCCCTTTCATTAGTCACGTGTGCAGGCCGAGAGCTCCACTTCCTCCCAACAAATGACACACTGGAGCCTGACATACCAGACCATTGGTGTTCACAGTGTGAGCGAGCAGGACCAGAAAGCCCACGACATCTGAGGGAAACAGCTGCTCTTCACTCCAGAAAGGAACAGTAGCCTGCAACTGTTGGGCTCTCTGGAAAGATCTCTGGTTACTTTAATATTAAAGTAGTCAACCAAGCAGCTTTGCTTTTTAATGGCAAGTCTGTAAATAACAGTGGTTTATGCTATTCTGTACAACACCTATCTTGGTGCGGGCTGAGGGGGTCAACACACCCAGAGCCCCCTTAAGAACATCTGCGTCCTATCAGCCCCAGACAACAACTCAGGGGCACTGCAAAGACATGCCAGTGTAAATGTAATTGGTTTATTAAGCTCTATGAAGGTGAAGCAGAAGTATAAATTTAAAAGCACTTTAACAAGGCAAATGTATAAGCTGGGTAGTCATATAAAAAAAAAAACATGAAACCAATAAAAATGGGTTGTGTAAAAAACAGCATGAAGCACAAGTGATTGACTTAGTGAAGACATAATATAAAAATATGCAAGACAAAAACATACCTTTCACTTAAAAACACCTCAGAAGTGGATAAAAGTAATTAATGTGCAAATACAGACACTTCTGAATGACATTTAGCCACTTTACTGATGGGACTTTCATATATATATATATACAGCCGGACATCTTGCTGATATTCGATAGTTCATTAATTCAGGTTAAGTCTTTCCTCAAGTTACAAAAACAGAGCCTCTGCTGGGAAAGAAACCTACAGTGCTAACAGAATAAGGCCACACTCACAACCTGTACCCTAAAGAGATACTGCACAACAAATTATTCACTGCGGGCTTAAATTTTTATTCATTACATACACGTTTATCTGCAATTTCAGAATTTGCAGGCGTTGGTAACCTATGACAATCCAAAAAAACAGTCCGATTGAAATTCACTTATCAGTGTTTTCTAGACTAAGTACAATGTTGCGTAGTTCCAGACATTTTCCTTTACAGAAGCCATTGAAAATTTCTCCCAGCCATAACTGGTTTCACCTTTTATGGTCAACCTGACCTTGCAGAGCGCAAAGGAGGAAGTAAGCCAGCAGCCAAAAATACGCAGTTAATCACATTGCAGTAACTCTAATCTGCAGTCAAAATTTAACTCTTGAGGAAATTCTAAGTCAATCGCTTCCTTGATATCTACGGCCCTGCACGCCCAGTTTAATAGAAACGTACAACCCCATTCAACTCAGCGCATGAGCAGAAACAGACCAAAGAACCTGAATGTGAAATAGATACCATGAGCTGAAATCATTAGGCCTAAATAAGCAAAAAAAAAAAAGTACCCTTTGCATGCATAAGTGCAGGTCTTAATGGTTCTCTCATCACACTTTCCTCTAAGAAGAACTTAGGCTTCCACAGCCTGAACTCCTGTCAATATGTCTTCAGCTCTCAACTAAAATGATACACAAGACTGCCAAGGAAATTGTCTGGGGGGTGGCAACACAACAGTATACATCTATAATCTTCAGCTTGGAGTGGTGCCAAGACGCAAGGTGCAAGATAAGTTGCTGGCCATGTTTCAGTGTGGGCTACAGTTCATTTCTTACCTGTCACTGATCATTTGCAATGTAAGTGGCAATTAGCAACTATAAAATAAGATTTAAATTTTATTACCTTAGGAACTGAGAAAAGCAAACTTAAATTAGGTCCTTAGGACTAAGCCTGAAGTCCTAAGTCCTGTCCATTAAAAACAGTCTTGTTTAGCATAAATAAGGCGGATTTTTGCATGATCACTTAAGAATCACTAAAAGTCTTGTCAACCTGCTAATTTATAGCCTATGTTTGTATCTTCGGTCATTTCATGTTATTTTTTTCCCATTCTGTATTCTTGTGTTTGCTGAAAGACATTCAGGAGGGTATGTTTCATTTCCAACCACAGGAGTATCTACTCACGATTTTACTTTTTACTGCAGGTTAACTGCATTTCAATCAGTAGTTGCATGAATAAAGACCTGAAAAATACTGGGGGAGCACAGGGTGAACCAGTGTGTGTCTCTGTATATGTTGTATACTACATAAATATTCACAACGGGTTATACAAACCACAAACTAGCTGTGGAACATCTATGTGTTATACAGTATGTGCAGTGGACAGAGGCTGTGCACATTATTTCTGGCAAAAGTTCAATAGAAAGAATTTCCCCTCCATCTTGCATCTCTGATACCAACTGCACTCATGCAGTTGGTCAGCTCACCTGACTTCAACCTGAGAGCTCAAACCTGCCTTCCGAACCCAGAGCAGCAAACGGTATAATCAGAGCAGAAGTGTTTTAGAAAACAACACATACAGGAAAAAAAATCACTGTCAACTACCAACAGAATTTGTTTTTATAAGATGGGTGTTATAACTCAACCAAGGGTAAACACTATTAAACGTCTTATTACTCGTATCGAGGGACCAACAATATCACCAAAAGCTCCCAAATGAATAAGCTTGCTTGAAAATACCCCAAAGAGTAGCAGCAGACGTTCAGGGTAAACAAAAATAAAAAAAATCTGCTTGCCAAACCTCCCCTAGTTTCTACAGACTCCAAAGTTATTCATACTGTGATACCACAGTCACGTGACACAGACCTGGCATCTGTGGTTAACCAACTCACTGTGCCAACTCAGTACAGAGGCAAATCAAATAATATCTACAACAAGATCTTAAAGCACCTTCCACTAACATCTAAGACCAAAATTCATCTACATCTCGGTCTGCAGCTCCAAAAGGCTTTGTGGCAATTTTCTGTTCACTGAGCCAGGGTATATTTTTAAGAGACCAGGCAACTTGATTCCCCACTGAGGCAGAGAGTAGTAAGGTAGAAGGTCTCCATTTAGTAACTTTAACATCAACTCAGTGGTTGTCATCCCCGAGTTGTTTGCTAAACAGCAACTAATTCCAACTCCTCCAATGACCAGAATAAACCTGAACGGCAGTGTCCATCTTAGAGCCTAACTAAATATTAAAATCCGATAAAATGTTCATTGTGAAAACATTTGATGTTCTTACCAATCAAAACACAAAGATATACCAAACCCATCGCAGTCTCATGTATACAAGCAACATGTTTATTACTTAACTTTGAAACTTTGTCGTTCGATAGCTGCATAAGTATAACAATATCTTGAAGCCAAATTATCCTACATAAGGGTAAAAAAAACCACAGGTACAGACAGACGATCAGGCAGCTTATATCTTCAAAGGTGGTGGATAAGTACAGGGGATCATGGTGCTGAACAAACCCATGGTTGTACCCAACACACGCACGCACCCTGCCTAATGAACGCCACTTCCGGTAGCTGCAACGGGGTACTTTTAAAAGATCTACACAGCACTGAAAAAAAACCACAAAGTATTTGAAAGCAATTTAAAAATTTCACCCCTTCCGATCGCCCACATCGACACGCGTTACGCTACAAGCTAGCAGGCTAACAAGCCGTTTACCAGTGCCAGGTAGCCCCTGCACCAACCGTTTCGCCTCACATACTCTGCCTATTTAACCTATAAACAGTTAGAAATCAATTTTAATGCCACGGTTAACTAACATTTTGCAGGAATATATTACACACCGCGTATATTACACACCGCCGTCAAAACTACTTTCGGATGTGCGGTAACTTATTGCAGCCGACCAACTGTGGTTTAATCCTCGAGTGCAGGTAGAATGAGGAAACAGCGGCTACAAAAACACGTCAAGTAGGGGTTTTTTAAAATAATAAAATCATTAAGCTGTACTTACTCGATCTTTTGCTGCTGCAGCCAGCCCAAGTCCCCTTTCACCGAAATGCGTGTGTTTCGCTCCTTAATCCGCAAGCTGAGCGAACCGGGCAGCTACGCGTCTCTGACTTCGCACACACCTACAACCGGTCGGGTAAAGTGTCGCCCCTCTTCGTCAAAATCATATCCTTTGATTTATTTCCCGACGTCTCACCATTGCTGAAAATACTCCACATTCCCCCCCGCCCTCGTCCCCGAGCTCAATCAGCTCTCCCTCCACGATGGTACGTACGGATGGCCCTCCGGGTAGCAACGATCAATGCAGCCTACGCCAAAAAACAAACACCAAACAAACAAGGCGACAACCGAAATAAACGCCGCCAGGTTAACCGGGGCAGGGTGCCCAGCCGGCCGGTCAGCTGAGCCACGGCGTCCTGCTCCTACCCCGTCCGTCCAGCCGCATTCGGCTACGCCGTCACAGCCCTGCAGTCGGACACAGTTCCGTCATCCTGTGACCAGGAAACGAGCCTCGGGGCTGCGGGCGGATCGCTTTTGACGCCGACTTAAAGGAAAGTAGCACCCCACCGCGCAGACGATCTGCTGTCAGCCGGGAGAGGGGCGCCGCGCCGCTAGCCCAAGGATTAATACATATCTATAAACATATATAACCCGAAAATCCTAGCCCCGCCGTGTTTTTGTGAACGAAATTACTTTGGTTAATAAGGAGGAAACTCCAGACAGGGCTCGGCCTGAAGGGCTCCGCCGATCCGAGTGACCCGCCCGCCCGTCGGCCGATCAGTCTCGCACCTCTGCATAGTGATCAAATGCGCCGAGATTTCGCCAGAATCGGCTCTTTCCGTCCCGACGGTTGTTTTAATATACTGGACAGACAGCATGTGTACACATGCAAAAAATACTGATTTTCGATTGTCTTTTTTCGTGCCCGATGAATAGGGAAAGCTGGCAGAATGAAACTACCCACAGTCCCTACAAAATGCTAAACTTTACATCCTCCGCACTGCAACGCCACAAGCGGGGTTTCTCTCCAAATCACTAATTTGTGAAGTTCTTCTGACATACTGAGGACAGTCCCCGTTAGGGACCTCTCCTTAACCAGGATCCATTTTCATTCGTCGTATAAGTTCAGGTTTTTGTGAAATTTAAGTTATGCCCCAAAACTACTGTAGTTTGTTATTCTGATGGACGTCATTATAGTAAAATAAATAACATATCATCTGACGTCATATTCATTATGTATACATTTAGCTTATTTTACAAATTAATGTCAGAATAGTATTTAATAGGCTACAGAACTGGTTTGTAAGCGAATATAACTAAATATACTGATCACTTACAAGCAAACGAGAATTTTTTTCCGATTTGCCCTTATCCTAATGTCCACGGCATTCCTGCTGAACTGATTTAATTAAATAATCAAGGATTCATTGCGTATTTGCATAAACTCCAACACCTTCTTTTAGTACTTTTTTCACTCCTGTTAATCACTATGCCTCCATACCCGCTAATGATGGATGAGACACGCAGAATATTGTGCAGTAAAGCATGAACAATTGTATATGGTGTTATATGCTTCCTTTCCGAATATTAAAAAAGTGATATTCATCTAGAATAATGTTAAATTATTTAAAAATAAATGGGAAAACTGCACTTTTATAGGCCCGATCTACGGATGTCCAGAGAGGACATGCATCATAATTTTTTTCTTCCCGTTAACTAGAGATCACGGCCTATTTTTCTTGTGATCTCAAGATAATGAATTGATCTAGAAATCACGAGTTAATTTTCATGTGATCTCGAAATAACAGGACATTTATGAACAATTATTTTTGATATAAGTAATTGGCATTTCGACTAGTTACGATTGAATTCCTGATATGGAAAACTGATTTACAGTTCTTAGAATAAATCTAATTAGTATATAGGATTCGGGAAATTCCTTTATTTTTGGAAAACACTTTGAACCTCACTAGCTAAAATAGAATTTCTGATATCGAGGACTGGAATTTTAACTAGTTAAAATTTCTGATATCAATATGCATTTTATCTCATTAAAGTTGAATTTCTGATATCAGAAAATGCACATTATAACTATTTACAAATGAATTTCTGATATCAAGAATTTGCATTCTGAATAGTTAGAAGTGAATTTGATATCCTCTAGAAACGAGCTAAAGTTAAAATGGCTTGCCAAAAATGTGTTACATTTCACTGATCATGGACTGTCACAAGCAGAAATAGCAGTGTGTCAGTGATAGATAATATTAGTGTTCTTCACTTGACAAAAAGAACACAACTAAATCCCAGTTTAGAATTTATTTTCCAATAAAAGGGAACATTACAGTTAAATAACGCCGAGCTGTTAAAGAATTCTAACTTTTGATCCATAATCAAGAGGAGATAGTTACATAATTACAGACTGCTTGGTAATGATCACTACTCAATAGACAGTTGATGGAACTAATGGACAAAAACAATAATTTTTTTATAAGACTGATTATTAACCTTCGTCAGAGGGTTCAAATAGGGAGTTTATTCGACAGCATTATCCTGTATGCTGATGCTGTGGCTGTTTTGGCATACATGTGCCAAAAATTGTGTGTTTGTGTGTGTGTGTGTGCGTGTTTGTGTGTATGATAGCATACGGAGGCAGTTCCTTGGTTGTCATACACTTGCCATTTAAATGACTTGTGGAAGCGAAACTATGAAGAAACAAGGAGAGTAATATTTCAAAATGCTGCTTATTAAAGTTGTCACTACACTCCAGACACAAATCCCAGTTTGTCTTATGACACACCGTGAAAAAATAAAGGTTTAGGGGATGTTTGACACAAAAAGGAGTATTCTGAAGCACAATTGTTACAAATATATTTGAAGCCAGCAAAATTGGATGGCTTTTAACAACTTTGCTAAGTACACAATGGAAAGTAACCCGAGTGTCACACCCCGATCGTGCTGATCCTCCTGTGCCACGCCCCCCTCGTTAACCTCATGTCGATTCCCAGTGTTTTACAGCTGTTTCCAATTGTCTGTATTAGTTCGATTTGTATATAAGTCCACGTCAGAGTTTGTTTCCCTAGTTCTGTCATTGTATTGTTGCATTGTCGTGGTGTCTAGTGCCGTGTTCTCCAATTAAATTCTTTTATTTTACCCCAATCCTGATTCCCTTTGCCTGGTCCGTGTTCCGCACGATATAACACCGAGGTGGATAGTTCAGGTCTAGAAAATAAAAATCCAGACAACGATTTTGTTTCAACGAACCAATTAAGTATCAAGAGTCAAAATAACAGAGTAATCAACTGGTTGGTTGAAATAAAATCTTGGTGTGGTTTTCTGGAACTTAACTATCCACTTCTGAAAAGTAACATTGTGCCGTTGATATCATCATATCATGTAATACCCTTGAAATTAGAGGATAGTAGCTATGAAGGAGGCTGGTAAAGATGTACAGTTTTAAATGGAAGGTAGCTAGAGTACACCTATAACACAGAGCACATTAATCATTAAGCGAGTCTCTCATTTCTTTTTATTTTGCCTGGGTATTTTTCGGTATTCATGATTTTAACACTCTACTGCCCAAATGTCCTGTGTAAAATGCTGTAAGAAGTCCAGCTGAAGGCTGTTTAAACCTGTCAATTTGTCTGTTTTAGGAGTAATGAACTTGTAACTAAGCTATGAACAGAACTACAGTGTGGAAATCAAACTGTTTCTAAAGGTTTGTGGACTTGGAGTTAAAAGATGCACTCTAGAGCTGCAGGTAAGGGATTATAGACATTTGTGCCACATTGTACTGTACTTTTTTCAACAATGTATCATCAGTACAATCATAACTGAAAGTGACCAGTTCATGTTACCAAGTGGACAAGCAATATGTCTTTGACAATGTAAATCAGACAAGAATGTAGTGAATGCAATGCTTATCTCAAGTGAAGACTGTCATTTTCATAAAGACCCACCTATGCAAATACCACAGAACCGAGCGTCCTAGAATTGTTAGGATAATATACAGTGGTACCTCAGAACTCGAATTTAATCCGTTCAGAACTCCGGATCGAATCCTAAAAAGTTCGAGTTGTGATCGAATTCTCCCTATAAGAAATAATGGACAACCAATTAATTGGTTCCCGGTCCCAAAAAATTACACCTAAATATGTTTTTTTTTTTAGCATTTAAAGCTACTAAACACATCTAAGCAGATTTATCAAAACAGTAATTTGTAAAGTAAGAAAATAAATGTATCCAAACAATGTGTCCAGCCCCGATTGTCCGCTCCTTCCGCGTGCCACGCCCCCTCAACCCCGTGTGGAATCCCTGTGTGATCAGCTGTCTCTTGTTGTCATTAGTCCTCTGTGTTTCCACCGCGTTTCAGTTTGTTTCCCCAGTCCGGTCATTGCATTGTCTGTCTGCGTTTTGCCTGCCTTACCTGTAATTAAACCCCGTATTCCCCGATACCCTGACGTCTGCGCCTTTG
>JAODJU010000040.1:31576276-31599566 GCA_026776725.1 Gnathonemus echidnorhynchus
CCCACAGCTCGTGACCATAGGTGAGGGTAGGAACGTAGATCGATTGGTAAATCGAGAGCTTTGCCTTTTGGCTCAGCATCACTGCTGACGCCGCACCGATCTGCCTGATGCAACTTTGTGTAATGATATAAACTCAGATAAAAACAAACCTAAACCATTATGTGAAAAATGACACAGCACATTGACATGGTTTAAATTTTAAAAATACTTCAATATTTAAAAGCTATAGTTTCTCAAATCTAAATCTGAAATAATAATAATAATTAAAAATCTTTTCAAACAAACAGCATCATCTGTGAAATCAAGGGTGCATTTGGGACACTGATTATTTATAAATTCACATTTTCATATGTGCTGTTTAGGGGTGGATTTCTGCCTGGCTTTGTAACCCAAACCTCACAGTAACTGGCTTTTAATGGCTCCTTGAAATGAACAGCAGAAAATGCAGCACATTAACCTTAAAATGCCAATGAAAACTTCTTTTCTGAAACATAAAGAAATCAGCAGTTTGTGCCAGCTGTGTTTTCATATACACTCACTTGCTGCTTACACCTCGCTATCACCAGGTTGGACCCACTTTTTGCCTTCAGAACTGCCTTAATTCTTTGAGGCATATAGATTCAACAAGGTGCTTGAAACGTTCCTCAGAGACGTGACCGCATCATGCAGTTGCTGTGGATTTGTTGGCTGCACCAGCATGATGCGAACTTCCCGTTCCACCACATCCCATGGCTCTGGGGTGGGCAATCTTATTCACAAAGGGCCGGTGTGTTTGCAGGTTTTTGGGGTAACCTTTAGGTCAACAGCTTGTGGATAAGATTGCCCACCCCTGCCATAGCCGCTCTACTGCATTGTGATCTGGTGACTGTGGAGGCCATTTGAGTGCAGTGAGCTCATTGTCATGTCCAAGTAACCAGTCTGAGATTAAATGAGCTTTGTCATATGCCAAGTTAAGGGCACCAGCTTCAGAGAAGGTGCCAACTTGCCAACTAATTTCACTTTGTCTCAGACAGGGGGTGCTGGCAGGGATGCTCGCCCAGGGTCAGAGGTGGAGATTTCAGGTCCAGAAAGTAAAAATCCAACCCAGGTTTTTGTTTCAACCAACCAGTTGAACATATAGAGTCACAGTCACAGGTACTCAGTTGGTAGGTTGAAACAAAATCCTGGTTTGGATTTTTACTTTCTGGACCTGAAATCTCCACCTCTGCCCAGGGTGCCACATTGGCTATGCCCCTGTGAAATGCTGGGGCCCCAGAATCTGCCAATGTATCCATGACCCTCCAACACCCCTGAACATACAGCGTGGAAATGGGTGCACGAAATTATTCAAGATTTTCCTTGCCTCGCAAAATCTAATATGTGTTAATGCGGCAAACACATTACAATTGCCACAGACAGACTTATGACACTGATACTTTAAATTACACAGTACAAGGGCATTTCTGGCTTTATTTGTTTGCATTTTTCAATGCAGTGGTTTTCCACTGCATTGACAGAGAGACACACAGAGAGGTCTGTCCACCTCTCTGTGTGTCAGCGTGTCTCAGTGGGGGGGTGACGGAATCGTAGGGGGACTGAGGGTTCTTCTGGTTGGTCAAAGAAAAAATGGTGATGGCAGACTGAGAAAGGAGCAGACGGAATATACTAAAAATAATTAAATATAAATGCAAAATGTAAATATATAATAAAACAATATAACAGATAATATACACCCAATAAAAGAAAAAAAATATATATATATACATACACACACACACACACACACATATATTTACACACACTAGTTGCCAAAATTGTGGAAATACCTAGTATTTTTGGCATTGCACTTTAAAATTTATTACACTACTATTGCCGTTAATGTTTGTGAACTATCAAAGAATGTTTACAAATATCATACATTGGATGATTAAATAAGTAACTGGAGTAACAGCTGAATAAAGTGCTGCAATCTCTGAAATTTGGAAGTGCCTCCATAATTTTGGCCACTAGTCTATGTACATATATACTGTACATACTGTGTGTGTGTGTGTGTATGCGGACACGCACAAACTCGATAATTTTGCATATATAACCATTAAGCATTCTGAAAATACAATTGACTTGACTGGTGTCTGATATTCCTTTATGAACCTGAGCTCTTTGTCGAGTGTTAGTGAGAACAGAAAGATCACAGCGGTCAGTTTGCACAGCATTCATAGACCTCAGTCACTCAGCCCCAGACACTGTCCAGCATGCTGCCCTTGTTTCCTCAGTCTATCTGCCAAAGCTATTGATTAACCACAAGCCAAACACATCCACTAGCCACAATCCCATCGTATAAGTCTAATCAGTGGGACGTTTGGGGCGTGCGCCCCTCTCTTCAGCTACCTCATGCAGTGTCCGACTTTGTGTGGCTGCAGCAGTGTTCAGCCCATCAAATTCTGCTAATAGCAAACTAACATGCTCTCAGGAGGAGTGGAGGTAGGGACTGAAGTACTCCAGAGGAATGTAAGGCCACGCATTGTGAGGCCTGATGGCTAACTGGGCATTTTTATGGGTGGATAGCCCATTGCCACATTGAAATGTAAGACTCTAACCAGTATGTAATGATGTCTAACCAGTGGCTGTCCGCATGGGTTTTAGTGGCTTTGAGAAGAAGACTTTCTTGTCACAAGAAGTGAATCTGGGGACAGAATAAAGGATGCAGTGAATTTGGGGACAGGATAAAAGTGTGTGATACTGAACCTCTAAAATACATACAAACACAAGGCATCATATTTATCTGTAAATGTTCTTGTTATCCATTTTGAATTTGGTATTTTATTTGCTGCTGGTCTTATGCAGTGAAAGTTAAATAACATGGTCAGCAGTAGATTTAGAGCAATCATTTTACTACAGGGAATCACAGGGAACGGTATCAAGGCCTGATTTTGAAAAATGTTGATATTTCTGTTCAAGTTATGCCAGATAAATGAAACTTCACACATTTTGATGGGACAGCCTCTTGGCTCTCACAACCCTCGCATTATGTATGATATACATGTATTTTACCTGGCACCTAGAATAAAATGTTTGTAGGAAATCAACTTATAGAGATTTTTGTTTATTTTTTAGAAATATTTAACATTATCTGATTGTATTGATTTACACAGTCTCACAGCCCTGCTCTGACTGTGGTTTGCATTTCCTCCCCAAGTCCCAGAACACGGAGTTTGATGTCTCTGCACCGTGTGACTGTGTGACTGCTTGTGTCCTGAACTCACAGCCCATTTTCGCTTCCCCAGGCCTTATCACCTGTGCTCTCTGGGATGGGCACCAGGCTCACTGTCATCCTGTATGGGATAAGCAGTCATGAAAGAAGGATGGATAGACACTAGTGTGTTATGGCAGTCTATCATTTACAGTGTCCATAGTAACAACACAAACCACATTACATCACATAACTCCTTGGCAGAGCATTCCCCCTTATAGCTTCATCAGTTAACACTATATATATATATATATATATATATATATATATATATATACACATACACACACACGTACATATATATGACAGCTAAACAAATACAGTGCATGTCTTTAGTTTCTTTTCTTTTTTTTTCCTGGAGTAAAACACAAGAGAAGAACAGTATATGGTCTTGGCAAGAGAATCCATTCGGTCTGCTTCATTTGTTTTCATTAGCAGCTCTGCTGGCTTCAGAGGTCTCCTGGAGTTCGTCATCTGCAAATGTTTTAGTGTCAGCAGACCTCTCTGAATGCGGCCGTTGTGATGGTTACACTGCTGTAGCTGCACTGGCAGACTCATGCAATTTCTATTGATTTCTATTGAAGTTCCCAGGGAAGGGGAGAAGATCAATGGCTCCCTCTTAAGCTAAAATGTGTACTTTCACTTAATGTCCATTGGGTGGAAGCAAAGACATGATAAATGCTTCAAACTTTTTTAGCACATTAAATGTGTGATTTTCACACATCAGCAGTTCAACAGTTTTAGATTAAGTTTTGGAAAGGCAATTTGTTTCGAAGTCCACATTTATGTTTTCATACAATCATGCACTTGGCTGGTTTAGTGAACTTCATTTTTGATGAGTAGTTTTACTTTAACAGCAGTGCCCGAAATAGCTGTTCTCGCCACTAGGTGGCAGTAATACAGTGTGAATACCCAGGCCTATTTTTCCTTAACCCTCTCAAGGCAGGCGTTGCTGATTTGCAACAGTTAAAAACTAACTACCTTGTTACCCCACATACATATTTTATGAGTTTTTTTTACTCATGATAATTTTCCCCAAATATCAGATTTTTCCTGTTACTAAAACTTAATTTGAGCCTGAAAGGGTTAACTGTTGGAGAGCCAGGAACTTTTCACAACGGCGGTATAGTGACTGTGTCTATGAGAGGAAGAGAGAGATTCCAGAACACATCCTCAGCTTTTAAAGCAGATGGCTGCACAGCTGGCAGCCTGTGCTGTCTGACAGCAGAATGATGCTGTATGTAAGTGGGCCTGTGTGTCCATGAGTCTGTATGTGTTATTCAGGTCAACTTCAGTGAGTAAGATGCAGTCAGAATCAGGGTTAAGGTTGCCCCAAAGGTTTATTTTCTATGAACACACCCAGACAAGAGGTTTGAGATCTCTTAACTCCAAGGAACACAATGATCACTACTGATCACTGAACCAGTGATCAAGTCGAACTAAACTGCACTTTCTTGGCATAAATCTGCTCAAGGCACAGCAGCAGGCAATGGGAGATACACTGAAGACATAAATCAGTGCTAGGTGAGGATAAGGCAGAATGCATCTCTTCAGTGTTTCCCAATCCTGTCCTCGGGGACCCACAGACAGTCCAATGCAGACAGCCTGGAAGGGTGCTGGGAGGGAGCAAAAACATGGACTGACTATAGGTCCCCAAGGACCGGATTGGGAATCACTGCAGTACTTCTTTGATTGGCAGCACTCACCTCGCAGCTCTGCAGTAGTGGGTATGAGTGACAGTATGAGTGTAAGATTGTGTGTTTGCATCACAGCTTATTTGACAGACCGACTGGCCAGCTTCATGAGAGTGCGGCAAGACAGCAATGTCACTTCCTTCTTCCACGGAGCGGCCCCTCCCCCACCCCTGCCCCAGGCTTTGGAGGAAAACTCCCAGGGGTCTGAATCAGCATTCTGCTGCAGGTGCCTGGGCTCAGAAGGACTCTCACCACAATGCTTACAAATTGTGAATGTGTGGTTTGTCAAGCATGACTGAGTAGTCATGGGAATACAGTTTGTACAGCAGACTGAGGAGTAAACTAATGTTTCTATAAGGCACTGAGCACTGAAATGAAAGTCCCTCAATAAGAAGGACCAAGTGAGTGTAATCAACAGGAGTCACATGACCCTGCCAGTGACATCTCACTACAAAAATCTAGATAATACTAATCATGAGTATCATTCATTTACTGAGAGTATTGAGTAGGAGAGATAAGTCAGCTGTGCCATAAATTAGGGATGGGTCATATCCAAATACCAACAACCACCACCAGTTGTTTGGCAGTAGAATAATCAGATTTTTTGGCTCTATTCCCTCAAAAGCACTTAATGCAGGTATCTCATCTGCAGCTGAGACCAGAGGCAGGACATCAATAGCATCCACGGAATTGGACAATCTCTAAGACGAAAGGAAGCACAAGTTTCAGCCAAGACAGCAGTGCTGGAACCAGGGCTTGTGCCGCCCACTGGAGATATGTTTCTCAATGTACAGCCAAAAGGGAGCCGTTTTCTCTGGCTGAAATGCTTTTCTGAAGATCGTCTTGGCTATTGCTACTAAACATGGTAATTACGCAGGTCAGAGTATGGTGTAATTATGAGGAAACATATGCATAAATAGGGTATTTATCTGCAAATTAATGGAGCAGAAAAAGGTAGAAATTCTCCTTTGAAAATGGTTGACACAGAGGCTTCATACTACAATGCTGTTTGTACAGGCTTAAATTACTGAACAATTATAAATGGACTTTAAACATATTGTCTTCCAGGCTTCATTACAGCCTTTGCAATTGGCTGGATTGCCTGCGCAACCTGAGTTTGTCGAGCATTGCTGCACAATGTCTATAAATTTGGACCGTGAAGCCTTTTTTTCCCTTGTCAAACAATGGCAACTAAACTCATCACCCTCCATACATATTTTTGGGCTAAGCTTACCTGCTGTGTGAGAGTTTGCAAAGCATTTGAAACATCAACCTCAGCTTCTGTGTCAATAAGGCAATGAGAGCGAATGGAGTCACTTTCATCAACACTGTCTGCATCTGCTAAATATGCAGTCATAGTGGACCAGTCCAGCTTTGCGCTAATAATACCTTGCTGCTTTGCTTGCTGATCATATCTAATGAGTAGGAGATGGACATAAGGAACAAGTACGGATACAGTACATGCCTGTAAGTTGATAATCTCCTTGACTGCAATTGGAAGCCAGACTTAGCATAAACAACTTTATCCACCATATGCTAAATGCAAGCACTACGATACCACATACGATGAATGATTACTTTCATAGAAAGCTCATGACACCTGGACAAAGACTTATATTTCCTTTTGTGATGGATAATGAAATGACCATTCATTTTAGCTGTTTGGCTCCAGGACTTTCCTGGGATCCGACACTGAATGATGGACGGATGGATGGGTGGATGGATGGATGGATGGATGGACGTAAGCTATAGTAGCTGGTGTGACACCATTCTGAGGAATATAAATTATGGAACGTCTGAATCGACTGACTTTTCACTTTGTTGCTTTGACTCAAAGTGCCATAAATGAGGTATGTGGCAAATACCAGCTGTATGCCAGAAATGCCTGAAAAAGGTAATTATGTAACATCACAAAGAAGATCGCTGCTTATAAAGTGGGTTGCTGTTTTATTTGTACAGGGATTCCCTCCCCCTCACCCCTGACTACCTATTTTGACCATTTTGATGTCTGAGTTGGGGAGGGATTGTTAACAGTCTGATGACAACTGGTAGAATTCATTCAAAGACTCCAAGAAAATACGACGGTACAAACCCAATCGTTTGTACACAATGAAACACTTTTAGCTATCCATCCATCTTTCAACTGCTTACCCAGTATAGGGTCACAGGGAGTGGGGGATAGAACCTATCAAAGAGAGTATTGGGCAGGGTTACACCAAGGACAGGATTAGGTGCGGGGGTATCAGATGAGTGATCTGCTTTAGACACTTTAACACTCCATTCAAATTTGACAGCATAACAAGAAGAACCAGCCAGCGTAACCAACTGGTGCCTTAGCAAGGTCATGTCTGCTTCAGCCCAGGGCAGAACCACCTCGGAACTGAAATGTGTGCCTGTGTCCAATCTAGTGGACAGACGGCTTTGTAGCTGCGAATTGTTCTGTGGCATGGGACAGGAGGACGGCCTCTCCAGCAGCTTTCCCAGGCTGTCCGTCAGGAAGGTTATTAGAGTGCAAGATTTTTACACCATGACCACAGTGTTGCCCTTTCCTGGGGAAGTCCAAGACAAACACAGACCGGCAGCGGCAGGGGAACAGGAAAAGTAAGCTGAGTGGACGGAACTGGGGAGGTGGCGGTGGAGTCTAGGACAGGTTGGGAGGGGGGGCAGGATGGGCCACGGCTGGTGAGGCCATTGCATGAAAGGTGTTTTTTGAATTATTTTAAATTTAATCCCTTTAACTTGCCAGATACCTTACACTTTATTGGATTTCACAGATTAAGTGCTGGGCACCCATCAAAAGGTTTTCAGTTCATTTTAACACTCTGAGCCATCCTCCTCATGATAATGACATCTTCCTAATGACAATGTGAGGACCTCACTCTCAAACACGACATCAGAGTTCCATAACGACGATGTGAGGACCTCAATCTCAAGCGCGGCGTCAGTTCTTCATACTCAGAATGTCAGTGGTTCACTCTTAAACAATCTTAGTGCTTCATTCTGACACATTTTATATTACTCAATAAGCACCACTGGGCATTGTGATCATAGGTTTTTATGCACAATGTTAGCACAATAATGATTAACGACGTGTTTGAAAAGGTTTGTAAGCTGAAATCATCGGAAAGAGAACTTATTGGCTTGTTGTTTGTAGAAAAGCCAAATTGGTCATTTCCAGAACATAAAAGTCTGTGTTTACAAAGCAAGTCATTAAATATTATTTGTGCGTACATTTGTGTCTGATGGCATTTCATCTAGATATAGTATACGTACATATTAACTGTTTTATTAATGCTAAATATTTATTTTAGAAACATTTTCCTTTGTTATTGCACATGATATTGTATCAGAATCTATACCCATATCCATCAGTCAACATATTTGGTACTTTGGTGGCATTTGTCAAGTGTTTGATTGCAATGCTTGGCTTTCCAGAAGCAGAGTTTAGTCTACCCTTAGTCAGAGGGTTCATGTGTGTTTTCCATCTAGGGAATTTAAGGGTATTGATGCCCAATTTCCTGTGTGCTTAACGCTGCCCTTCTTTTGCTCTTTATTGCCAATCGACTCCTTAGCGAACAAGGTGGGGGGGGGGACCTCTCTTTGAGCTCAGCCCATGGGATCACACAGCCGTGTGGTAAAAAAAGGGTGGGGGTCGCTGTTTTCTGGTGCTGACTTCCTCTCTTTGAATGTTGATTTACGGTGGTTATTGACCTAATTTAGCCCTGCGCTCATTGTTAATGTTTTCATCCACAGCAGTGGTATTATTGTTAACAGCAGTCTGAAGGTAAGAATTTCACTGGAAGTTTTTCCTGTTTTGAGAAACCTTTCCCTTTGAATGGAAAAAAATCTTGTACTTATAATTATAAACATTAATTATATAGAATATGAGTGTACCTGCATGCATATTATATCGTTTAAAAACATTCCTATTGTTCATGTCATAGAATAATATCTTAGCTGGCCCAAGAGTATTTTAGTCAGTTAATGTGCTCAAATAGACTTTCATGATATCTTATGCCCTTTTTGTCTTTTGGTATCTGTTGTCCCTGAAGATTATGTCAACAAAATCCACCTATTCAGTGGAGCAGGTGAGTACAATCACAGTATTCATAGAGCGCAGGGATCTGTTCCGCGAGCAGCACTCCTGATACATAAAATAGGAGGGGGATACAAGTCAGAGCAGCCCTGAGGCACTCCAGCAGAAACTATCCCAGATATATGTCACTGTGTGGCAAGAGGGGAAATCTGTCTTGCTGGCAAGATTGGGGGGGAGGGGTTGATGAACAAGGTTTAAGCAGGTCTGGTGATCAAGAGCAGCGGGTTTTTCGGTGTGAAACCTAAACCAGTGCACATAAGCCCGGGAACTTAATAAGCTCTGTCTGCGTTTGTGTTTCTGTGTCACACAAGCTCCTCTTGTTCCTTTTTTGTAACAACATACTGGATCTCAAACCGGAGTCAATGAAATCCAATATAAAATGCTGCAGTGACTGAAATGTACCTGTAGTTCCCATTGCTTTGAAATCTAAATATTACGTCTATTTATAGCATATATTTACACTATTTGCAACTAATGGTTCAAGGAGTCATTTTCCATCCATTTTCTGATCTGCTTAGCTGAAAAAGGGTCACTGTGAGAAGCATTTCCATCTGTAATCTTCTTGATCTGTTTGCTGGCTTGCAGAAATTCCAAACTTATCCAGATAGAATAATGTGCAGTTTATGGCGAACACACAGGCCAGCAAGTCACTTTGTTACCACTCATAGGTGAAGATCTAGCGGCTGTGGCAATATCAGAACCACTCTTTGGATTTAGACTTGCAACAGTGTCATTGCCTTCTCCTCATTAGAAAACAGCATGAAAATAGATATTTAGCATGAAAATAGATATTTAAATGAACCTGATTTTTTCCCTTGCTTGAAAAGGACATAAATTTGTGTTCCTGTGTTTTCTTGTGCTTATTTTCAGCTTTATTGAAAACTCACTGTGTGCTCAGTCACTAATGGAGCCCATAAGATCAGCACCTCAAAATTATATGGGGGAACCATCTGAATACAGTTAGAACTGAAGGCAACACAGAGATATTTGCTGTGAAAGTGTGAAATGCGAAATGCACATTCTAGAAAACACTGTGAAGTTATGGTGAGTTGGGCTGGGTGCTTTGGATCTGGGCCTGAATCACAGCCCAGCTCTATGGGCACCACTTATGGATGATATACTTGTCTTTGCACTGACTTTCAAAAGTTATGATGACTTTGTTCCTATAAGAAACTGAACCATTGATTCCTAATTGCTTGACGTTCATGAATGAGTGTTTGCCTTAAGGTGCACTGGTAGCAGCATCTAGGATGTACCTGTATTTGTAAGTATGTATTATTTTAATTCAACCTGCTTTTAATTTTTGAATTCACTTATCAAAAGAAAGTCGGCCCTGGGAATTCTGAATCCCGTAAATAAAACAATCTTGCATGCAGTTTAGCTCTCCTTCAACACTTGATCCTTGACAATCAGTCGCATGGGACATATGTTCAAAGTACAGTGCTTAGCATGTTCACAGTGTGATTTTTGCTAAAGTAGCGCTAAGTCAACAAGGCAACTTACAATGTACAAGTACAACACTGGAACCAATATTTATATCTTGCTTATGGTTCTGAGAAAGAGCAAATGTTCTGCTCTGATAATGACCAGCGGTCGCACAAAAGTGTGCAGCACCAGCACCCCTAACGACACCTCCACCTCCATGCAGCAATGCAGTAATGCATCACATGCTCTGCTGGTATCAGGCTGCGTGGCTGGGCACTGTGCAGATGGCAGTTATCCTATGAACTCCTTCTTCTCTGTCATGATGGTGTTAGATTATAGCCCTGTTTTATGGCATTGTTCCTGTCCCTAACACTCCGCGCTTCATCTTGTTTCACAGTTTCTGCGATTTTCCCGGCAGCACGGAGATCGGTGTTCCCTCTGGTGCCTCTCTGCAACCCCCCCCCCACTGCCTGCCCCAAACTCAATTCCTGCTCTGAAGAGCGTAAACAGCTCTGTCTGTCTGGGGTCAATTCTCATGACATCACCACTCTGCAGGAATGCAGTGACAAAGCCATAAACCAGTGATGAAAGGAGCGGCTCTTCCTTTCCTTCCACTGCTGCGGCAGGCTGCTGATGTCCATTGTACCTAGAAGGCACACTTTTAGAAGTACTAAGTCCTGCATTGTGAAACAGGCAATTAATTTGTTTTAAACAGAACTTCGAGGAACACGCAAACATTATCCACTATGTCTCAGCATGACACTACAGTGTAATGCTTGTAATATACTATCTGCCTCGTTTGTGCCTCGCTTTTGGAAGAAAGTGTCTGCAAAAATTTTTTTACATAGTAACAATGTATATAACCACCCACTAAATGACACTTCTACAAGAATCTACAGATTTAATTTGCTCTGGGACAAAATACAGGCAGCTAGCTCAAATATAGTTAACAGCAATGGGGGGGGGGGGGAAAAAGACCAAAGACTCTCTGTGGCATCTTGGTCATGAAAAAGACCCAAGACTCTCTGTGGCATCTTGGTCATGAAAAAGACCCAAGACTCTCTGTGGCATCTTGGTCCTCCTGATCTCTTCATGTGTTAATGCATTTATAAGCTAAGCTGATGAGAGATGAGCGCAGGGAAGGAGAGAAGCCCTGGGTCGGCGGGGGGTGGAGTTGTTAAGGAAAATGACGCGGTGGCCCCATTGTTGTGGCTGCTCAGAGGAAAAGCCTCATTGAGGCTCCCCGCTCTCTGGCCGTCGAGGTGCTGAGGCAGGAAGCAGCTTAGCTTCCAGACAATAGGAGACATCAAACGCAACGGTCCTCGCAATCTTGCTGGCTCACACACACATAAGTGACGGCCGGCCAATCAAAACACGGGGCTCCGCGCACAAACACAAACAGGACATTCCCGCTGCTGGTTGTTCCGGATTCCACACCACAGCCAATTGCAATCAGGGAGTGAGAGTGTTCAAGCGGAGCGGGTTTAGGGAGGTCCGGATTAGACGCCAAACGCACCAAGGAGCCTTTCAGATTTTTTATGATCGCACAATTAATTGTTCCTACTTAGATACAGACCAGAGCAGGCGGAAATTTAATTATGGTATGTTGTTGCAGATTTTGATCTTCAGCTTTCAGTACATGGAAGGGTAATGGTTAAGCAGGAGGGAATGTGGAGTTATGTGACGGTGTGACCTCATGGGAACATTCCTTTCACTAGAATGACATTCATCCAATTCTGCAAAAAAAGGCATTTACGGCCTGACTGTGATGTAGGCATTGGCTGATGTTGGGGGTTCAGTAAACATCCATCTGCATGAATGGATGAAGCCTAATAAAGCTTGTAAGTTGGAATAAGGCATTTGCTAAGCAACCGCGATTAATAATACCCCAGGCTGCTCAAACCACAGAATGATTTCCCTCCATTTCTCCTCAGTTTTTAAAGCCATTGCCAGCTCTTTATTAAAATGCTTCACTTCCCATAATACCCCCTGCACCTGCCAGTAGGGGGCGGATGTGTACTCTGCCAAAAACAATCCTAAGTAGACGTACTGCCGAGGGTCACATGGCTTGGCAGAGGAGAGTGAACGTCAATAGGGTGCAACGACACTGCTCTTGCAGTGGGGATTCTGCATTCGACTGTTCAGGCATCGACTGAACCAGCACACAGTCGATGCAATACTTTGCTTACTAGCTGACCTACCAGAAGAAAATCTCTGGGGGTAAATCATGAGCTCACTCCCGGTAGTGCCCATACTCAGTGCACATGGAGCTACGGTAGCGATTCTTCCAGTTTCACACTCAAAAGTTGAGGACAGCTGACAGATCTCTCCTGATCAGTTCCGTCCACTGTGATAGCCAGCATGTGGGGTATTGGGTTCATTTGCCTCTGGCTACATCCAGCACAACAGCTGCCTTGAGGATTTGACGAGAAAGAATGAAAAATTAGGCATGTTCCAGTTGTTAGTGCAAATTTGTGTGGCTGCTCTTCAGCTGACCCCCATATTTTCAGATTCAGCGAGGGGGGGGTGCTCTGTGGGGAATTCTGAAATGTGCTGACTTCCAAAACCCAAACCAATTTTTGAAATGCAAAGTTGCAAATCCATCACACAGTTACCAGTGTTTCTCAAGCCAGTCCTCAGGGACTCCCGGACAGTTCACATTTTTGCTCCAGCTGGGAGGGAGCAAAAAATGTGGACTGTCTGGCAGGGAGCTGGGAGGGAGCAAAGACGTGGACCGTCTGGGGGTCCCCGAGGGCCGGGTTAAGAAACACTGCACTATACCCAGAACCTCTGGGTGCTTCACTGGTGTTTTGCACAAATTCCACTGAACCCCATGCTCGACGTAAGGTTACCCATCTGATGTTTAGTTGAGGGCTGCCACCAAATAGCTGGACTCTGCCCCAAGTCTAAAAGGAATTAAAGCTTATATTGAACTTGAAACAGAGTTGGAGATTTAGAGTGATTTGCATGCTCTGAAATCCAGTGCAATCTACCATGAACTTGACACCAGATTATTGTGCGGTCTCTGTGGGTGGACGTGTGAATAAGAAAAAACTAGACAAATGTGTCAGCTTCCTCATACATAACTGCTAGTTATAGGAGCTGATGTTAGTTTAGCCTGGCTGCATCCCCATCAGTATAAGTAATGATACCAGGGTTGGTAGCCTGTTTGTCTTGGGAGCCCTGGGCATTTGGGGTGGAAAGGGGTGAGCAAGACATCCCTGGGGAGCCTGGTACAGGGAGGGGATGGAAGTCAGGGGTCTGAAAGCCAGGCTTGGGAAAGGCCGGAGAAAAAGGATCACCAGAGAGAAACACGGGATAAAAATGTAATGGAAAAATATATCCGTGCTTTAAAAATAAAAGATGCGCATTGACGTCTCTCCCTCGAAGAGTTTTTCTCACAGGAAATACATAATCATTCTTCTGCTGGTTTAGACCAGGATCCGGGCCTACGTCACTTATGGGAGTCTGCAGCCTGTGGGGTGACAGATGGGGGGGGGGGGGTTCTGCCTGACCGCGCGTGTACCCGCCTGAGCTACAGCCTTCAGGCACCACCTTCTTCCTCGTGGCGTTCGTCTGTTCCGCTGCGAGACGGCGATTTGGTTCCCATGGCAGTTATCAAAACTGAGATAGCAAATGGTTACGGAAGGGGGGGCATGTGGGGTGGGGCGTTAGTCAGATAGAGACGCGAGGCTGGCTGGGCGCCGGGGTGGGGCTGTTTGGGGTAGAAAGGGGGTGGGGGAGGGGCGATGGGGGCTCAGTTCCCATGGTAATCTGCACTGCACGGTGTGAGATAATGGCGCTGAGGGGGGAGGGGGTGAGCATGCTGAGGTAAGGTTGATTTGGGGAAGCAAAGGGGTACTGAGAGAGGGACAGATTTTGTTCCCACACATGATTACCGGGTCACACTGGTCTGAAGGGGACTGCTTCAGACCCTGGGGGATTCGTGGGGACCTTAAATGGGGCTGAAGAGAAGTTGCGGGGGTGTGGCCACATGACACAGGAACTCTCCCAGTCCCCTTGCCTGTTGGTACGCCAGTCTGTGCTGTCCCTTGGGTGCATTACCAGAATTTGCTACCTTCAGGATAATTGCCAAACTCTCCATGCGTTCTTGGGGAAGGAATTTGCGATAAACGATCTTAAAAGAGTATTGTTGTAATCATCAAAATTGAATAATGTTTTGATCTCTTGCAGACTATAGTAGAGTGATGTCTATTATAAAATGACTAAAACTTTATCTGTCATAACATACAAATCCTGTGGCCCTTGCAGTCTGTTGTTCCATGACATTGTCCTTCTGCATTGTATTATGTAAGCTGAGGTCCTGGGACTGTGGACTTTGTTTCAATCTATTAGGCAATGAGACAAAACTCTGGTAGAGTAGCCACAAGTGATTCTTACAGCACCTGAATTAGAAGACCTGCCACTTATTTTCAGATTAAAAAATAGATTTTTGTAGGTAGAACATAGTGCTGGGCTCCACTAGTACCACACACAAAAACTGTTAGCTCTATGGAAGGTTAAAAAGTGACATTTTTAAAAAACCTGAAATGAAAAATATATTACATCTCTAATGGACATATGTCAGCTAGTTCCATGTGGAATCATTCTGGGGACATGTTCCCAGAATTTCATAAGAAAGTTAAATTGGAACGAAGGGCACAGTTGGGGCAGAATTTGATCAGAAATGCTCACCCACCCCTCCCAAATATCTGCATGCAAATTGCACACACGATCTGGGCTGCAAAACCAGGAAATTTACCTGTGGAGAGGAGAAGAATGAGCCTTGTTCTGTGGCTGTCATTTAAGAATGAAGATTCAGGCTTCTCGTTATTTCCACACAGCCACGTTGCTGGTATTTGGATTCAGTCCAGTATAGTGCCAGTGCAAAAACAAGGGGTGTAGAGTATAAAATATCCACAGTACAACAGTCTCCTTAAAGCTGCAACTGCAAGTTTGGATGCAGTAAATACAATATGCGATTAGTTATTTGAGTAGTCATAAAAGTCAATGCCCATATACGGTTCAGCAGGTTAGGACTTTGAGCTTGTGGTCAGAAGGATGTTGGGTTTAATCCTGGGGCCAGCACACTAATAGATGCTGCCATTGGGCCCCTGGGCAAAGCCCTTAACCCCCAACTCCAGAGGTGCTGCATGATCCCTGCACATTGCTCTCAACCTTTTCTCTCAAAGAAGAGCAAGATAGGATATGTAGAAAGAAGCATTCCACTGTACAAGTACTGATACATGTGGAAACGGCAAAAAGAGCATCATTGCACATCTTATCCTGTTCAGGTTCGTAGTGGTGTCTGGAGATTATTGCAGCAGACAGCTGGGGTAAACCCTAGATGAGAAGAAAACCCAAACACCTCACAAAGCTGAATGTAATAAATATGCTAAAAGTGGAATTTAAAAGGCGGGTGTTGTGCAGTAGTGATCACGGTTGGAAAATGATATATCTGAGGACAAGGCTCTGACCGCAATAAAAATAATAGAGGATAAGGCTCTGACCGCAATAGAAATAATAGAGGATAAGGCTCTGACCGCAATAGAAAAATAAGGTTCCTGAAGCGAGTTTGTGAACTTTGATTTTCTGGTAAGATCTGCACATGTCTGCGTGATGCGGGTAAATGGCAGTGCTGCATGTTCCTACTTGTCGGGCATAGTAGACGACACGTCCGATACTCGTACAGGTTGTATTGCTTTATCTAGATTTTTGCCTGGTTGATGTATGCCCCCTGGCAGCCCTATAATAGATAAGTGCCTTGATGACGGATGGATGATTCATGCTTGATTTAGAAATGTACTCTACCACAAAACCAACCGGTCAAAGGGATCTAAAGCCAGGTGTTCAGAACATAATGCACGAACGCCATGTGAGGGAGAGACAACAGGTTGACATGGTAGTTCATATAAACAAATTATGGCAAACTTTCTGACTGACAGGTGAATGGGCTGATTAAATAATAAAATTCAAAGCTGATTGGAATACATAAAAAATAGATTATGGTCGTTGTCGTCATCATTATTATTAGTATTATTATTATTATTCTGGAAAGAGAATACAGAACACAGAGTCTGTCTTGAGTCATCTCGGGACATGCTCACCTGCAAACAAATTCCCAGGACACACCTACTGCTCTGCAAATTCCCAGGACACACCCACTTTGCAAGAGTCTCCCAGGAAACAGCCATTTCTCACGGCTCCTGCTGCAGCTTTCCCATGGGATTTAGGCCTCAGCTTCTCCACTTATGGACCAACACTTGTAACAGAAATACATACGTAAATCCACAATACAATTTTCCACGGCATATGCTTGGAAATGCCTAAAACGAAAGATGTATATTAAAACATGAATTAAAACTACTATACATACACACGATATGGCTAAACGTGATAAAAACAAATACATAAACAAATCCTCTAAAATGCTTAACATTTTCTGTGACTGTTTAACAGTAAACTTATCTTTACACTTTATAATTCTGCTTCATCTGAATTTAAAAAACATTTAACATTTTAAATAACAGATTTATGTCTATTATTTATTTAACTAATAATAATTATTATTTTGTTTTTACAGATCCTATGATTGACAGGTCAGTCTGCATGCCATGGTCAGCTCTGGGATCCACGACCTGTCCACCTGCTGCCCCACAGACCACATGTATTTATGGTGTTTACACAGCAGAGGGGGAAAAGGTGTTATCATCAAATGTCTACCTGACCTTCTGTGCTCCTAAAAAATGAAAACAAAAGCTGACAATGTTTACAGAGAAAGCAGAAATATCCGTGCGATGGAAGGTCAGGAAACTGTGCAGATGCTCTGCGTTACATTTTTGACATCCCATTTCCGTCATTTCTCCTTTATTACATTTCCGTTTGATTGTTATTGGTTACTTTGATTTCAAATACTCCTTTTACATCTATATCCCAGTTTGTCGCATGGTTTTGTAAGGTTTACCATGCCTCGTAGTTCAAATGGTAAATGGCAATGGTTATTTTTCCAACCTTGTTTGGAGAACCCTCATACATGTCGACCCACCGAGAAAATGCCCAGTATGCCAGATGACCAGTCCAACCCTGGCTGATACCTAACCAAAATCTCTGATTGCCCCCACCCCCAGCCAAGCTAGCCCAGAACGAGGCCTGGGCACTAAGCTGAATTTATAATGACAAGGTTGTTGGTTCATGCAAATAAACAAACACATAGATAGATAGATAGATAGATAGATAGATAGATAGATAGATAAAAACTATATAAATGTTATATAAACAAACTGTAAACTATGTATGTTGGTTGTGAGTTATTATAAAAATCCAGTGTAAATTATGATAATAAAAATATGATACAAATGCAACTGAAACGCCCATTTCCTTTCTGGTAATGCAGAAAGTAAAAGTACAACATTCAGTTATGGAAAACACTACCCCTGTAGTTCTGTACATATTTGTCAAATTATATCCGTGAATTAACGTGCTTTCCGGTTATTCAATAGGCCTACATGACATACATGGCAATAAGAAATAAACAAAGCCTGTCAAAAGATAAAAGTCTTGTCGCACAAGTGCAGATAAACACACCTTTTACCGTGCATTGGTCAAAGGGTAATTTTTTCAGTGACGCGCGTGGGAACAAATCAGGCCATTGCGCAGCCAGGGACAGATGCGGCAGGTGTACTGCAGTTTGTGGTGGAAGATGGTGACACAACAATCAGTTGTTGTGATTGCGGCTGCTAGCTCATTCCAATGCAGCTGAGTCAGTGACAAACATTGGCGTGTATGATCATGTTCAGCTTCCGATATCCTCCCATATTTGCATCCTTCACATTCAGTATTCCGCCACAGCTGACTAATACTATAGCACTACGGAATTCATCGTTGTTATCTTAATATTCAGTGAAGAAAACGTTTCCAAGAAACCATTTATCATAATGACTAATTCTGCATGTCAATGTTTCCAATAAGATGCCGGAGTTTTCCACTGGACGTTGAATCGATATTAATAGTAAATGAGAAACACTAGCTAATATGCATAATATATTTTAAATGTGTGACATGCACTTCCAGTGCTTAAACGTTTAATAAAGCTACAAATTTCCCCAAGTAACAAAATATCCTTGGGTAATTGTTTCGCGCGTGTCCTAGCAATCTCTTTTTAAATACCTTGACGAAATTTCCTCGTCTGGACAACGAACCTTGCCCAACTTTAACAGTACAGCAGCCTTGGGTGTTTTTTTTTTTAACTATGTTATTTGATCTCCCTCATTCTCTGTGCTGAGAAGAAAAGCTCCACTGTTTCCCACGCTCCTAAAACACATGGTAATGAATTGAGTCCCGAAATCCCGCCCATCTAAAGTGACATCACGATACTCCACCCTCACCCCCCACCCCCCACGACCTGTCAGGCTCCTCCCACCAACAGGTCAGGCGCCAAGACATCTTAACTACACTGATCACAACGTAATATACCAAGGGGGAAGAAAATATGGTCGTTTGGGTATTTCTGTAGAATTCAGCTTAATATGTTATCACTTAGCTTACTTGCACCAAACAAATTCATATTCAGATATAATTGGTCTTATTTTTCTTTTCCATATTTATATAAGATTTTATTATAACAAATGTAGCCTGATTAAAATTTTAGTAGTAGCAGAATGTGGACTTTAAACAAAGTAAGCCTATTCAAGTGCGATTAATGGGCTGAGTTTCTATTATGTGCGGTTTGTTTTTAAAATCTTAATGTTATAGTGTGACTTCCTGGTATAAACGTGGTATATTACACCATCAAAAAGATCAAGATATGTGATTAAAACACGTTGTTTACTTCAGAATAGCCTATATAATTAAAACGGAATGTAGAGACTAGAACGCACGACATCTGAGAGAAATAACACGGAAAACAGCTATTTGTGCCCTAGAAATGTTAAGGAAAAGTATCGTGACAAACCTCCACAGGGGTTTATCTATATTACTTATGTGAAACTCCCGCTTGTGACGTGCAACAAACTAGTATACTGTTTGTCGCAATTATTTTCAGTAAGCACGGTCGTTTATGGCGCAATGGCAAATGGCTCCACAACATGTATGACTTCGCACGCCGTGCGTCTGCGACCACGCCAGCAGACGGCAATGCAGAGGTGCATCAGTCCGGTTCCCACGGTGCTGGTGCATTGCGTGTTTCACAGCCTGCGCCTAAATTCACTTGCACAGGAAATGGTGCACAGAACTTTCTCATTTGAAGTACTGCTGTCATTAAACAAATGGGAAGACCGCAATAAACACTAAGACGAGCATGTCAAATGTGTGTTTTTGAAGTAGTCAATTAAGAAAAATAACAGTTTACAAGTAGATGTTTTCAACTAGATGACACGGGCATTTAACAAAAGAAGATAACCTGCAAGCACGGATGTTTTGAAAGCAAGAGTTTTACTTCCCAAGAGGTATCCTGGAGTACAAATACTGTATATTTTCGCATCCCGAGGAAGCGTTGCATTTCCTTCGTTATAAATTCAATACTCTGAAGTATTCGATGCTTTAAAGGAATAAAAATATTTATAAAATCAGATAACACGGGGACTGATAGCTCTAATCATATAACATTTAAACCCAGTGTGCAGTTTTATTATTAAAATCAACCAAGAACGCAAACTGTACAGAGATATTTAAACCGAAGCTGACTAATTTTGCAACTTTTGTTGGGTCTCGCTCAGCTAATTGACAGGACTGGCATGCCAGAGCCATTTCAAATACATCCATGCAGACAATCATGATGGAAAACCTCTGTAAGACATGAACGAGTGAAGGTAAGGAACATACAATTTTTCCACATCAGTTTTTCAGATCGTTCTAATATGTGTGTATTCGCATATTCATAAACTATACAAACGGTATCGCATTTGTTTCATTTTTTCCTGATTGGACATACTCGCATGCCTTTGTGCAGTCCCAAGTTTATGGACCCTCCCAAAATATCCCCAACAGCCTATTAAGCGCTTTGGTCTCCGCCCCTGACCCAGAATTTTTTGGCGTTTCATTGTTATGCAAATACAGAATAAGTAAAATAGTTGCCTCAACGCGCTCAAGGGAAAGAACAGACTGTCTGCGCAAAGCAGTGCGCGCACGTAGCTAGGATTTCAACTGCGCTTCACCACTACCGGTCCAAGAGATACAGGCGAGTATATAAATAATCTATAGCAGCGGCTACATAGTGAAAAAATAATGATGAGGGGGTTTGACTTAAAAAAGATCTCACCCAAATGTCGTTCAGTGAGCTGACTTGAAATGATTTTGTTTCGCAGCCACCCTTTACAGGACGGACTGCAGTGGCTCTTCAGGGGAACCAAGAAAATAGGTGCCGATCAAGAGGTAAATATTACAAGAAGAGCACATGCCATCGGTCAGTTAATCGAAGAGTTTTGGAGGACCTCTCTTTCGTACAGCTGATAGAGGAGTACACTGTTTAACCTGTACAGTAAAACCGGCGCTGCTACTTCGTTTGAAGAGAGGGGAAGTGAAGACTGCAAAAAATAAGACTCCAGTTAAATATTTAATCTGTATTTCTGGATTTCTCGCCTTCAGAACTAAAATCTCGCCATCCATTTGCTTGTTTTTATTATTTAGGTTCTAGTTGGGAAATATGTTTTAATTTCAGTTTACCTGGTAGGTATTAACCCAAGCTGATCGCGTTTCGAATAATTTCTGGGCCGAGGCTAAAGCCCGCAATCTTGTATAGAGAAAGGGTTACCCATCCAGTTCGTACTCCTTTAAAACCATGAGCCAGGCGGACGTATCGACTTGCTCCGCGCCGCAGAGAGTCTTCCAAGAGGCGGTGAAGAAGGGCAACACAAAAGAGCTGCACTCGCTCCTGCAGAACATGACAAACTGCGAATTCAACGTCAACTCTTTCGGCCCGGAGGGACAGACCGCGCTCCATCAGTCGGTTATTGACGGGAATCTTGAACTGGTCAAACTGTTGGTGAAGTTCGGGGCCGATATCCGTTTAGCCAACAGGGACGGCTGGAGTGCCTTACACATCGCCGCGTTTGGAGGACATCAAGACATAGTGTTGTACCTCATCACCAAGGCGAAGTACTCATCGGGCGCACGGTGATCCGCCTATGCTGTCAGGTAAACGCCGAGAACCGAACCTGCAGACCAGCCTTTCAGTTTACTCACTTGTGCCAAAGTTAAAAAAGCACGTTTTTTCATTTTTTTTTCTTTGCAAAGGGGCTGGGAATGTTTGGTCAGAGCGATCTTGCCACAAGCCATTTTCCTGTATTAAATCTGAAACAACACTGTCGTTCCGTCGGTACTTTATAAAGCATTTTCCCTGTTGGGGGTGAATTATTCATACTTTGGAAGTGCTCGCTTAGACGCTGATGTGCAGAAACCCCAAAAGCCCACGTCCTCACTGCCAAGCCACTTTTAAGACTGCGCCATCTGGCTTGATGTTCAGTTAAAAAAAAAAAAAACGTTATTCTCATTTACAGTCTGCTTTCTGTCAATTACACCGCTTTTTATTTCAATGACAAATGTTACATACTCCGCCAGTATCTCAATGGGAAGAGTTGAACAAGAGAATCAGGTCCACCTATTTCGTTGGATTACTAATTATTCTGTAGGCAGTCACAGTAATCGTCAGTTTTGTGTCATATTTCTTTTCGTCCCGTAGAAAACTAAGAACACTACCTAAATTAAACTCATTTGTTTTCAAGTAGTCAGGCGGTTCCGAAGGGTCCGCATAACCACCCAGTTTGTTGCCTTTGAAATGTTTCCCCATGCTGTTTAAACAATACGTGTACTATACACGGTGTATATGAGCAGTCGGTGTCTTTCTAAGTTTCCACGGATGGTTTCCAATGGGTTCTCTGATGCTTAAAGCCGCTTGTTATCCCGTAAATGCTGTCCCGTGAGGAGATCCCGAAAGGACGCCATTAATCATTCGGAGCATGCATCTGTGTTTGGATCCCTTTGCCAGCTACCTCGACTGTGCAGTATCCAGTTGTCCAACTGCATATCCTTCACAGTCTTTACAACACATCAGCTTTGATGACACTTCAGGATAAGCTTGGGTTGCACGACATTTCAATGTATTATTACTCACCTTGAGCAAGAGAGTATTTCGTCATACCAGTTAATATATGGACATCACTATCAGTTTCACCAAGAGCGTTATATTTAGCTTATATTCTATGTTTTTCTTTTCCACAGTAGAAAACCAAACTCTTGTGTGTGTGGATAAGAAATTGTTTCCATTTTTTTCTGTACGAAGGCATGCTGATGGAATGAAAATGTTGGTTTTCTGAAACCCAGGGCAATTCCAGGTCACCGTAACATCTAATGCTGATTCCAGAGAGAAACATTGTCTATATTTTATGCCTTAAGAAGGGAGGAGTGCTTGCACAAGAATATTAAAATGGCCCCAGTGGCTGTTAAACTACATGAGCGAAAGTAAAGGAACAGTTACTACTGAGCAGGACTTCTTATTGTAACTATTACATTATTATTGTTATTAAGCGGGATTACAGGATAATTTACATTACTCATGCAAATCTGCTGCGTTTTTTAAATCACGAAATGCCTAATGATGTGTATTTCTATGCTGCTCGTTCAGAACTTTTTTTTTTTTTTTTTTTGCGTTTTTGTCATGTTTTTATGTTTGGATTGAAAAGCTAACAGACCCCGGACGCGAACAAGGGGTCAGGTGGTCGTTGGATGAAAAGATCTATCGGGAGGCCGAGGGCCGTAGCGTAGCTCTGATCTGATTGGCTAGCTGGCAATAGGGAGGCCACGCCAGCGCCGACGGCCAGCGCAGACACAAGCAAAAACACAAGTGATGGAATA
>JAODJU010000040.1:31604846-31640110 GCA_026776725.1 Gnathonemus echidnorhynchus
GGGGGGGCGGGGAGAAGGGCCCGCAGCCTGACAGTCGAAGGGGCCCCGTCTACTCAAGTCAGCCCAGGCTGTGTGACCCGCCAACGCACAGGGACTGTAAGCCTGGTGGGACATCTGCTTGCCAACAGCAAGGGTGCGGGACGGCCCATATGGAGGGCCCGCACCCCCACCCTGGCCCCCCCACCCAGCTACCTCCATTCCTGCCACATTGCTGCACATTGCGTCCTGCTGCCAATGCCTTTGTGCATGCAGCTTCCTCAGCACACAGCTCCAGCACTGACCCCTGCAGGTGGGAGGCGGAAGGTCACGGCGCAACAGGTGATAGGGTCACGACCCTGCAGGCGCGGCTGCCGCAATCTGCAGGTGGGCAGTGCCACGAACGGGCATGACGGGGGCAGAATGGGGGAGAGAGACTGAAAGTTCCAGGGCAACCGGCTCAAACTCCAAACTCTTCAAACTGGTTTTTGCTTCTGGGTGTTTACAACAGGGGGGCTGTAGGAGTGAGGTGTAAACTGTGAGGTGTAAATTAGCATTAAAAGTCCCTCATGATGGCATGACTTTCTACTTTCAGTTTCACATACACCCAATTCAACAGGTGCAAAACAACCGTTTTATTTTAAAATAACAATCAAACCAACATGGCTACTTCCCCTGACAGCCCCAGCTGTTTTGTGTGTGTGTGTGTGTGTGTGTGTGTATATCATAACAGATTTTGAGCGTTACAGGGCATCAGAGAAAACAGAGGAGGTCTGCCCACTAACCAACTGAATTTAACTGCAATGAAATAATAATAAAGACTTTGGTCATGACAAAGAAGTAGCAGATATATAACCAGGTTTTAGTATCACTATGGTAAAGAGTCATATAAAACAAAAAATATATTACTGGCCATCACTGGACATCAATTAATACGCATGATACATTGATATGACACCAAGTAACCTGCATATGGGATTTTGCATTAAAACTATAGGTAGATGCAAAAGAGTGAAAAATGACAGAGAAAGGTAATAAAAAAATTTAAACTTGGGGTGTATGAAATAGAAAAAAGGCAGCATAGAATGCACACCATGCCAAAATCTAAGATAACACTGGTCATAAATGGAGGTAACAGATAGGGGATGGTTATGGTGATTTCATGTAGTATTGGGGCATAAGGCTGCGAGAGAACAGAGCGTTTATCACTAGGAAGGAGGCACTGTGAGCTCATTCAGACAGCGAATGGCTCTGAAGCGACACTTAGCTCTGTGAGAGCAGGCCAACGTAGGTGATACCACACAGCACACCGAGGCCCGCTGGTGCTGGGGTGTGTGGCGTGGAAAGAGGAGCCAGCCTTCAGGTAGCAGGCACTTTAACAGATGCTTTGGATAAAAGCGACGTGCATTCGAGAAAGCAGACTCAGCCCCTCACTGGAGCAACTGGGATTACGGATGTTGCTCTAGGGCCTAACTGTGAAATCACTCAGCCACTAGCCAGAAGATATTTCCCGCAGCGTCCAGCAGCGATACTTATCCGTCCTTCTCGGTAAATTTTGCCAACTGGGATTGTTGATCCAAATTTCAAGGGGGATTTAAATTCGGAATTTTACTACCTGGCTACGTGCCTGCTGCCTACTACAGGATATGACCCAGCGACCTTCCGTTCATCGGCAGAGGGGCCTAAACCACGGGGCCATCCCCTAACACAACACTCACTGTTTGGGACTCAACCAACCCTGACCCGCTGTAGGTGCAGCCTGTTCAGCTCTAATTACATTACTAATATTGCAAAACTCATTTTTCACCTCACAATTAACATTATTACATATGTAAAATTATTCTTCTACTTAAAGTTAGAGGAAGCTGAATATTTTACACATTACATCTATTGTCTTCCAACTGTGTCACATGACAATTTCGGTCCAATCACGATCGGGTGATCACGCCAACAGCTAGGCTAGCTTCATTAGCTCATGATGCAGGATAATATCCCTGAGACTGATAATATCCCCTGGGCACATTAAAGTCAGCGGTAGGGGAACATTTTAGTAATCCAGTACAGTATAGGGATGGCAGTCGAGTGGTAGAAAAAATGCACACCATTTGCTGTGCTTCAAGAACTTCCCCAACTGGCAGGCAACACTTAAAATATACAAGCACATATCAGAAGATACAAGACAAAAGACTAACAGAACCCAGCATTTTTTTCCCCATTTCTTTTATTCACCACCCACCCCAAACAACAGCAAAGCAAAACCAAAAAGTCGAGGTATGAACTGAAATGTGGCTCAAAAATCGAAATCTTAACCGAACTGTGAATTTGGAGAATTGTTACACCCTTAGATTTGAACCAACAACCTTCTGCAACCAGAACTTCTGTATCTCTGGCAGAGATACAGAAGTTGAGCAATTCCTGAGATAGCAATAAAGGTATGAAAAAGAACATACCAGCTACTGGTAAACACATCCAGTACTATTCCTTATGAACACTCTGCAGAGGTTGTTGGTTGGCTCTCACTGCTCAAGGTTTCATCTCACTCACACGGTTGGTCTCTGGGACCCAAATCACTTGAACTGAGACCACCAAAAAATGAACGTATTTCGCAGGAATGTGCTGCTCAGGGTGAAATGACGGGCCTGTGGATCCTTCTGCGATGGGAAAGGGGAAATAACCTTCTGAGAATGTTCTCGTAAACACAGACTGTTTGCTGGGACGGCACCGGGACCGCAAACGTAAGATAACGCGGGGGCTCGCCGAAACGGGGCTGCCATCCGGGAGAGAAAAAGCAGCTGTGTGCATCCCCAAGGGGGCTCGCGGGGCCACAGCCAGAACGAGTAAGGCTTCCTGGAGCGGGCTGTCTGCGCAGAAGCCTGCAGCCCAAGAGAGAGCCATCAGAAAGGGCAGGCCTGTGAATCCGATCGAAGCCATCCCTGTAATCTCTGTATCTCCCTCGCAACAGCTGGAAAACACATCAGCAGCCATGAGGGGGTCTCACAGAGGGGTTGAATAAGATTCTCCAAGTTTCCTCCTTTCAGTGAACTGAACATAGCACATCGATGGAAAATAAGGCACATTTGTTGGCACCTAAAAACATACCAGCTCATACAAACTAGTAGTTACACAGGCTACAGAAATAAATAACTAGCTACATAAACAACAATAACAACTGGCCCTGCTATTTAAATAGGACGTAAAATATAGTAGCATCAGGTGTAGGAAAGCAAAACTGGGCCTGATGGTTGAACAGACTGAAACTGCACACAACTATTCAGTGAAATGCAGTGATGAGATAGTAATATTAATGTGTGCAGTCACTCCAGTTGAGGAGATTGGTCAGCAGTGAATGATGAATCCCACGTTCCAGAGGTGGCAGAACAAGCCTGATTGTGGTGGTTTTATCTCGGCTGCACGCTCGTGCGAGACGTCGTCGTTCCCAACAGCGCCGCGTAAAGCTGCGGAACTCCAGGTCCTCCAGGGGGCGGTCCGGAGACCCGCGGCCGGGGAGAAGGAGCGCAGGGGTGCGATTTGGACAGAGCGTATATGTGGAAGGCGGTGTGGGTGTGTGTGTGTTTGGAGAGTAATTATGGAGAATAAAAGGCCAGTTGTACAGAGTGAAGCTCGAGGTTTGAAGTGTGAGAGGCGCTTTTCTGTTTGGCTGGGCACTCTGAAAGAGCCTATTCAGCAAAAGCTCACTAGAGGCTCTCATTCTCTACATTGTCACCCCCCCCCCAACTCTCTGGAACTCCAGGTGGGGGGGTGGGGGGCGCTGCTGTACCAGCCTAGCGTGGTACACTGTGCAGGCGAGATCTGGGCGAAAGTGGAGATTT
The DNA here is from genome assembly GCA_026776725.1 of Gnathonemus echidnorhynchus. Classification (NCBI taxonomy): domain Eukaryota; kingdom Metazoa; phylum Chordata; class Actinopteri; order Osteoglossiformes; family Mormyridae; genus Gnathonemus; species Gnathonemus echidnorhynchus. Next base: position 31,608,653 of record JAODJU010000040.1, read on the forward strand.
TGGGTTGGGGAGGAGCAAATAAGGGCAACAGGGAACTATGTAGGAATTGAAAAGGTTGGGGATTGTAAAAAGTGGGAGGGGGGGCAGTTGGCAGTGACAGCATGCACACGGCCCCCACCCATAGATGACGCCCGATACGGTCAGGGTGGTGCATGACCTGCAGGTTGCTGCCGTTGCAGGGAGAGTCTGCCCGGGACCTGACTGAGCGGAGCAGCTGTCTGGGAATGCAAAGCAGAGTGATAACTGACAGAGACGGTTCCAGCTCATTTAATTAGCTAAACAGGCTGCGGCTCCTCGAAGCGAAAACACAGGCAAATAAAACAGTCTCGGGAGAAGCGGAGGAAATTATCTCGGGCCTTCTCATTGGAGGTTCCCCAACTGCCATTTGTCAGACTGCTGATTTCGAAATAACTTCCACAGACACAGTACACAACAAAAAGCAGTTATGTGATTTCCAATAGTTTCAGATACACTCCGCTAATTTATCATACAGATCGTACGCATCAAATAAATCAAATGCCCCTTTAGGGGGGAGGGGTCTTATTTAAGGAGAACTTTGCTAATCTGTCTTGTAAAGACTAACATACAGGAAATAGCATGGCAAAATGGCACAATACAATTAAAAGCCTTAACGTCTATGCTGACACTGATAATAATTAATTCAATCAAGTGCTCTCCAAAAAGGAACTTTAGAAGAACATCCAGTTGTATAGTTTGGGGGCAAATTGCTGGAAGTAAGCTTTGTAAGCCCAGTGCTCTGCCAAGGTAGTGGGCATGTACAATGACGAGCCCTGTCAGAACCACAGCTGGCAGGAACGGGCCCCGTGACGCGCCGCCAATACGTACGCCTCCCTTTCCACACACCATCCTTCCCTCCCTGCATTTCGCTTTGTGCCGCTGTGTCAATCCACTTCATTTTGCGACTCGAAGCCCTGTGTCTACGTGATCGCACGCACGCCAAGGTCTGTGTGTCTGTGCTTCTCCCAAGGGCGTAGATTTGAGTATGGACAGTAGGGACGCGTCCGTACCAATATTGTTGCAGTATCGTGAGTCTTTACCGGGGGGGTCGGATCTGATTTGGTCCTTACCAAACGTGCGCCACTGGGTTCTCCAATTTTCCCATCCAGTCATTCTCTGCACCGCACTGCAGGAATGCTGCAGGATTCCTGATGCTTCAGTCCGGATTCGTTTGACACACTCTCTCCACCCCCATCCACCTAAATGCAGGTAATAACCTGCTATTTAACCGCTGCCCTAATTACCGCAAATGCACCAACCTTTCAAATTTGTTTTCCTCACTTTCACATAATCAAAATGGGGAAAATCCTCTTAGCAGAGCAAGCGAATCATCTGCCTACTGCGTTCCTCGTTTTGGCTTATTTTCTGTTTGCGTTGCACTGGGGACGTAATCTATCGAGAGCATCTAACCCACATAAACTCACACAGGGTGTTCAGTGTAAAAAAAAAACTGCTGTCACAACACTATGAATCAAAGGAAGCGTTGAAGCGCAAATGCATGCACAGAAATGCACAGTGAGGCATCAGATAAAACAAACATGTAAAGACAATAAAAGTTGTATTAGATTTCCGGGGCTAACGCTGTAGGTAATGCCTCTAGCAATGAGCATCACTGCCTTCTGATGGATTGATTGCGATAGAGTCATAACTGAAAAGAAAAACCTACTTCGACATGACCCAAAATCATACCAGCCCACGGCTGGGGAAGCGGAGTATGTGAGAATACAGGTAAAGGGTTTCTGCAGTCGAGCCACACTGCCCTCTCCAGGCCAAAATGATCATCAACAAGTAATAATTTATTTTCATACCCAAAGATACACGATAGAGCCATCCGTTTAACATAAATACCCACCGAGTGCAAACATACACCCAGGGTATGATGCCAGCCCATAGCATAAATTCAGAGGCCAAATTCATCTAAGCTGCACGTCTCCGAGCTGCAAAAGTAACCCACACAGAGTAATAGTGTACAACTTCAGCGGCAAACTGTCTGGGCAGGAGAAAAACGTACCGTCCTGGAGGTTTGAAGCCAAGCACTAATCACTCAGCCAGCCATGAAAAAATAAGTCTACATGTTGTTTTTCCTGTTGTTATGGCTTTGAATAGACAGCACACATATCAAAAATAAGTTTGGAAAAAGCATTTAACCTAACCTGTAGGGCACCGCGGACAGTCGTCTTTATTAATTGTGACCAGGAATAAAGTCAATTTCTGTCTGAAAACTTGTAGCTAATTCTGCATATGGATACCAGCTGCATGGTAAAACATAAAATCTAGGTTGTCCTGATCCAGATTAAAAAAAATGTTGCTGGTATTTCAGGTGCAAATAAGGTGAAATTAATTCTCTAAATCCAGCAGGAGCTCAGCCCAGCCCTGTAGGGTTTATTCTTCCTAAGGTTGTACCTGCCCCAGCAGCAGGACTGGGGAGCGCTGCGTCACCAACAGCATGTGCGTAGGGAGCGATCATACCCCAGGGACAGGAGGTATACTGGGCGATTTAATGCCCCTCCTTGTGACGCTGGAACGGTGCCATTGTTACGCCACACGCTAAACGGCCAACGACATTCTGAGCTCCAACCACACTCTCCGCTACAGAATCCAGATCGCTCCCGGGAAGGGCAGCCTGATTTAGCTCACACTCTCACTAGTCGAGTCCCTTCCCCCAACCGCTGCAAAGTATGAGCCGTGATCAGTGCTTACAGATGTAAGAAAGCCCCACCGGGCACACAAAGAGCTAATGTCCGAGGCAGCATCGAGATAAACCGCCCCACTCACTGGGCATACATGAACACTGGAAATGAGAGCTGCTCTATTCATTCTGAATGGCACATTTCTGGAGTACTACATGGCCCAGCTAGCTGCGTGATGATCAAGGTATAAACTCAAGTAAATCTACAAAGATTTTCGAACGAGACTACATGAGGTGGCCACTGCAAGCCAGGCACATAGACACGTATGCAGGTAGTAAAATTGTGAGTTTGAGCCCTCCCTGAGATGGACCTATTGGTAGAGTTGCAGTACCCCCACAAAGTTTATTTTATGGCTACAGGGCTGCTTCAAGCATGTTGGGGAATGGCATTGCCTTCCAATGAATGACAGGGCCCGAGAGAAACTTCATTTTAATAGATGAATTCACTCCAGAAGAAACTACAGAATTTCTAGGCCACCCTTATCCAGTCATCGAGGCAGCTGATCCCAACTCCTTCTCAGTAACAGACTTTGATCTCAAGCCTGACAAAAGCTGAATTATCCAGACTACCTTTCTCCTTCCCCCCAAAATCACTCAGCAGATAACATCCTTTTGTAAAGCGAAACTGCTTCTGGATGCTTAACTGATGTTATTTATTGGTTAGTTCAGCTTCCAGTTTGCAAAAGAATGTTTCATTGAAGAATTAAACTCTGACCAGTTCCTGCTGTCCTTTACCTAATGCTACTCCATCTAAGGCAACTTGCAGAGCCATAAGTGTCTCTCCTGAGCAAAGAGCACAGGGGGTTCTAGTGATTTACATGCGGCAAGAGGCAGAGAAACATGCTTGTTTATGTTTCTGTACAATAACTGAGAGCCAGTCTAGGGAATTTGGTAGAGTGGCTCTAGGGAGAACAGGTAGGTCGATGTTGAGAAATCTGGCCAAAAAGAAACAGGTGTATGAAACAGGAGCTGTAGCACACAGCGAGAGGCAGAGTGTTGATAAGCTACCGTTGCATGTAAGAACACGCTGGCACAAGAGATACCAGCTGGGAACAGGTGCGTGTATGCAGGCACAGCGCAGGTGAAATCCTGTAACATGGAAGAAAAGAAACTGGTTAAAGCTGACAGTGCAGCTCACATACTACAGTAATATTCCTATAGAACATAACACAAAACACATTGTAAAAGTCTTCAATAACAATGCTGAATGATATTAACTTGGCTGCAATTAGCTTTACCCCATTAACCAGAAAGATGATCAAATGCAACGTAATACATTATTGATGGATGGTGAAGATTTATATTGTTTTGTTTAAAGCAAATTCAAGGAGTAAATATTACAGATGGTTATTTTTTTATTTGCTAACATAGTGTAGGTTACCAAACATCATTGGAAAAAAAACACAAAATTAATGTATGTATGTATATGATGGACAGTATTATTTTTTTTGACACTGCTGTCACTGTTCACACACCACCCCTGGCGGACAAGTGGCCATGCGGAGGCTCAGGCCGCGGCTGGGCCGTGTCAGCCTCTGATGTCATCGCCACCGCAGTAAACACTGCCAGTCACGAGCTCAGGACACTGCATTTACTCAGTCGGAGCACTGGCTCCAGGGGGCTCTGCACTCGATCACGATCCCCTGATGAGGCCATTTTCTCACCACTCCTCCGTACTGTGCCCAGTGTCCTTACAGAGACGCACTACGAGAAAACAATGGTTCTTACAGCTTACAGAGTGACACTGCGAGAAAACAGTGATCCTTACAGTGAGACACGAACATCTAGTTAGGGGATGGTGTGTGACTGTGTGATCGGAAGGGGTAGCACTTTACAGTAAAACTACCCTTATAAACAGGGGTGCACATAACTGGTATGCAAGTACGCATTCACCTTTAAGAACGATACGTGCGACAATCGATTGTTTGTAAAAGCACAAATGCGTACTTATTTTATGTGCATGTGCACTGCTATGAAAACAAAATATAATGTATTTTAATCTTTATATGATAACGACTTCATTTGCGGTACACGGGTTAAAATGCAAGGTATTTTCTTGTCATAGCAGTGCAAATTAGGTTGTAACACTTTGCAAATCAGTATTAGACAATTATGAAAACCATTTCTTTTTAAATTAATGAGTTACTACCATTTATCAAGTGGCAAAAGGGAGCATTATTATAAGTGGTGCCTTGGAAGGTCCCAGGTTCAAAATCCTGTGGTCAGCAGGAAGATTATAGTGTCGGGCCCCTGAACAAGGCCCAGGCTGACCCTGTTTTCTCTACTGGATATTGCCTTGGGTAAAAGTGTCTGCTAAAGAAAATTATATATAAACAGCCACACACAAATTATCTGGGAGTTGGGAATGTCTCTGGTGCAGTAAAACACTGGCTCTGGTGTAGTTGAGTAGTAAGTGTAGATCTGGGGAACATATTGTGAGTGTTTGAGGTCTGCAGGTTATGCTGGCCTTAGGTCTGCCTGGTTTCTTAGCTTACATTATGACCTGAGGTTTTAGGTCTGAAACTCAACACTACTCACATCTGACACTTGAGACAAAACTGCCTGCCAGGCAATTTAAACATGTGGTAAATTTCGCTGCTGCAGTGCATCCCAGACCATGTGGTGCCTGTTGGCTCCATCACAACGACACTATTTGCTCAATGGTATCCTGTAGAGGAAAGGAGAACCAGCTGAAATCTGCAGCTTTCTTTTGAATTCAGTGACTTTCTTGGCACAGCCTGAAACTTGCACAGGACGAGCGAGCGCGCATGCACGCACGCACACAAGCGTGCACCTGCATACAATCGTGCATACACACATGCATTCACATGCATGCACACAAGCACACCGGTATACACACATGCATTCACATGCATGCACATGTGCACACCTGAATGCATGCAGAGACTCATGACCCCCTCACCCCCCAAAACAACTTGCATGACTCCTTACTACGTGAGCGGGCTGGGAACCATAGGCTTACTGTATTTTGAGAGCTTATCCTGGCAATCTGACAACCTGCATGTAGCGACATGTCAGACATAGCTGCAGGTATGTGTGAGGCGTTGTCTCGTGCTTGCCATGCATGTGTCATGCTCGGGTGGTGTCGCTTCAGTGAACCGGCTGACCCCTACACGTGGCCCACAATCCACTGCTCCTGCAAAATGACACACACATCATCGCTGTCCTGCAGAGTCAGGTCAAACACGGAGATCCAAACCATGTTCCCGACAGTGACAAACCCACACAAGTCGCAGGACAGAGCTACAAGTTTACTGCAAATAGAGCAATGAGAAATCAACAGTCAATAAAGTCACCCAGGCCTAGACAATTTTAAACCTGCAGATAAATGGATTACTATACTGTACTTTAGCATTGTAGCTATACCGCAATGCTATTTACCTCAAAGAATATGAACAAATGCTCTGCCATTTGTAAAAGTTGCCCGTAGTAAACATACTACTTTATTCTTCAATAAGTTCTCCAGAAGTACAGATATGAAGGTATGAAGTCTCCCCTTCTGGGATCAAAGTCTTAGTGGCTGGATGTTGGCGGACACATGGAATATGTGGAACGTGGTCACAGAGAACATTAGCGCTAGTGTGACAGAAAGTAGAGAGTCTGAACACAAATGGAACACAGAAAAGGTGGAACGGACTTTAAATGGTCTGTCAAATCATTTACTTACCAATATATTATTAGCTTGTGATACAATACTGCACACAAGGCAAATTACAAGAAAATTTCCGTACCAAATCCAAAAAGTGCCCTTCAAAGAAAAACAAAATTTCTAATTCTATTTGACTGCCTGCCTTGCACCATAACATTTCAGGGGTTACCAATCCGACATAGTTTCAAAAGCTTGTGGTCAAATCAACACCAGAATTTGACTACAAGCCTCTGAAACTGAGACCTTGTATGGAATAGCCTACAGTAAGGCATTCAGCCCAGCTTTTAGCCCTGACCACCTGGTTCTAGAGGAAAACAAAAAAACTGAGTTTAGCATTATAGGTCAGTGGTTTAGTATAACGGCAGTTTATTACTCACTTCACAATTGTCCATACTTTGCTTACAACACACAATAATCATTTACTCTATTGCATACAACAATCCCAAGAATGACGTCCAAAAAATGATAATTACAGTAGTCTGAAACAGACTTGGGATTAGTGTATGGTGGCTAGCAGACACCATTCAGCAAGGCAGGTAAGTATCAGCCACTGAGAGTCACAACAAGCAGGAGGGATGCACAAAAATGACATCTCACACCTGCCAAACTAATATTGGCACAACCAATAAGTAACATCAGGCTGAAATTCCCCAGTCCAAGTCTTAACTTTTTTCCATCTGGTTCTGTCTGTCTGGTGGAGGACGACACTAAGCTGTCCCTTTGAAACGAGCCTGGATCTCTTCCAGGGTTTTGCCTTTGGTCTCTGGGACACAGAAGATCGTAAAAAAAACGTTGAGTGCGCAAAATGCGGAAAACAGCCAAAACGTCCCAGCACTGGAAAGGAGGTTCTGAAAGACAAAATATTCCACATTTACTACCCTGCTGTAATTTCACATGCTATTTTTTTTTAATTATTTGTAATGAATGTCAATTATTATAATGCACAGTGTGATCAATGCCAATCCCCATCAAGTCTCTAAGGTTAAGAACCAAGGGCCCCTTACTGTGAGATCCTGGAAAGTCTTGGTGACGACAAAAGCTGCACTCCAGTTGGTGAGGACACAGACGGAACTGGCCAGACCGCGCACAGGGGTGGGAAAAATCTCTGACATCACCAACCAAGGGGTGGGTCCCCAGCCAAGGGCAAAACCTGGGGGAAGGGAAATCGCATCCACCCCATGATCAAAAGCAGTATAAACACTTAGGAAACCTAAAAGAGCTTCCTGTAGATTTTTATGGTCTGCCAACCAATGCTTATGTGGTCTTTAATGACCCATTTAGCGGAACACAGTATTAAAGATTAAACAATGATATAAAGTCAATCAAATCAGTACAGTGTGCAGATCATCTCGGGGTGAAGGAACAATGAATACAATGAAACATAACCTTACTGTTTTGCATGAAAAAAAAGGTAAAAGTTAAAGGATCAAGAACCAGTTTATTAGTTTGGGCTACTAACATGCAATGTTGAATTGGTTGAGAATACACAGACCACAATGGGCAGGTTGTCTAGAAGGGAGACCTTGTGTATAATGGCCAACATGTGTTTGTATTCAAGTGTTAAAAGTCATTTCTATCAAATAAAGGAAAATTGTTGTCTTTCAATTCAACTTGATACAGTCATAACTAATGATGCCCAATGCCATGAAGTTGTGTCATTGAATTAAATCTCAATTCAATTGAATTTTATTTGTATAGAGCATTTGCAGAAGATTACATTGTCTCAAAGCGCTTTACATTACTCCTGCCCAAAGCCCCCAGTGAGCAAACCTGAGGTGACAGCAACAAAGAAAAACTCCTTCGAAGAAAGAAGCAATCAAGGTAAGGTAAGGAACATGCACTGATTACAGTGTGTTGCCACACTCACCACATGACAGACCACGTCAGGGATGACAACCTGAGTGCAACCATGCAGTAGGTGATACCTCAGCACCACACTACTCTGAACAGACCAGTGAGTTTTTTCCAGTGGCTGGAGTGCCAATCCTCCTACCAACCCCCAAGTAAGTTCCCCTGTAAGTTGGAGGACCTCCTTGCAGGGCTGGATGTAGATTAACATCATACCCAGGATGAAGCAATAGCAGGTTAAGGGCCTTGCTCAAGGACCCAATGGAGAAGAATCACTCTGGGCATACACGGGATTTGAACCAACAACCTTCCAGTTGTCAGCACAGATCCCTAGCCTCAGAGCTACCACTCTGCCATAAAGCAATCAAAATCGGTACTAAAAGATTACTTCCCCTCGTGTGCAGCCATCCAATCAGCTCTGCTCACAAAGAAGTAGTGAAGCCAGTTGCCCAAGCGTTTGGTCTTCCTCACCAGTGATGAAGACGCCCATGCTGGTGAGGGCGAGCCAGGACAAATCGGTCTGCGGGCCGTCGGACACCAGCGGGGGGTTGAAGTCCGAGGAGTTGCTGGGATTGGGGCTGCACAGCCTGAAGTACACTCCAAACACTGCTGTGCTGACTGCCATGGCGACCCCTGGACCAAATAAACAAACTCTGAAGAATTTGAGGAAGGTTCGCTGGAGCCACACTCGGAGTGTCATGCGCGCTAAGCCCGGCGTACAGACACACGTCACACAAACTTTACCAGGTGGCTGGGTGGAACGGCTGCTTGCATCCAAAGCCCTGACTCACTAAGGGACTATAAGCAATATAATGGGAGGAATTCATTTTCTTCCCCATTTGACACCACACGCAATATAAAGAACCCTATTGCTGCCTAATTTTTGCTGTAATTCAAGCTACAGGACACAAGACTCGATAAACCCAAGACAAAGGAACTGTCAGGTCGCGGTGGTTACCTGTAAAATTACGCTGCACCCTATGTTTATGGGAATCAAGGCTTCTACATTACAGAGCCATTACAAGGTCTTTTCTTAAGGAAAGGAATTTTCATTATGCAAAACATTACATATCCAAAGGAATTAACACAGCATTACAGATATATCTAGGAAAAATTTAAGGTGTGGGAAATAAAAACAGGAGCACCAAATAAAACTGGTGAACTTTAAAATAACTGAACACAGGTATAAAGATTAGTCATATTAGGCTGTATGTCCAATGGCAGAATGTATGTGGTCAAGGATTATGGGGCTATTTGCCAGGTCCAGGGGTCTCTCACACTGCTCATTATAAGGTTCCCTGTATTTGTACAAATTATGAAAATAAACTAAATAGATCTTACATCGAGACAGTAATTTAACTGCTTTGTTCATCTTAGCCTCATCTGTGGTAATAAATTATGAACAATAACAATAATTTGCAATAACTTGCACAACACAGCAGGGGTCAGTAGTGGCAATGGGTGCATTAAATAGGAAGCTCTAAATACGCATTGACAGCTGTACAGTTAACTCTCCGAGTACTTTACACTGTGCAGTGGCTTTCTGGCACACTCACCGATACTTACGTACCTGACAAAATGAGCAGGACCTTCCTCCCAGCCCGATCCATAACCAGCGCGGCCAGGGCTGTGAATATCACCTGGAAGGCTGCAACTATCACCGAAGCCACGTCGCTTTTCTGATAAGCAAACGAGGACGCCTATCATCAGCCACCTCCATTCAAATCCACTTTCATACAGAAACGCGCATCTGTCTTTGAGCCAGGTCAGACTCGGTCCACACACATTACCCTCTGCTCGACCTAGTGCCACTATACCGTTAGGACAGGGGCGGGCAATCTTATCCAGAAAGGGCCATTGAGTAAGTGGATTATGGCTACAACTCCCTAATTAGATTACCAATTAGAGGACTGATTGGCTGAAGAGTCCTCACACTTGCGTTTGAACAGCTGACATAAAGGTTATCTTAAAAACCTGGATACAGACTGGCCCTTTGTGCATAAGATTGCCCACCCTGATGTTAATGAGTTCTTCAAAAAAAGGAAACAGATCCTGTATTTCAACAATTCAAATGCAACATTCCTATCTATTCTGCCAGTTTACTAGTCTGGTCCAAGGACAGATGCATCTCTGTCTCACAATAATTCATAAATCTCTGGCATTGGTTCGTAAGTCAGCTTTAAGGTTTTTGAATAAAATTAGTTAAAATAAACATAGGAGACACTTTATATAAAAATACTGTGGGAATTAAAGGATGAGCAGCCTTACGGTCTTGGTGCTGTACCTTAAAGTGAGCGTCCTCGAAGATGGTCTCAGCGTAAAACATGATGGCGTTGATGCCCGTGAGCTGCTGGAAGAGCATCATTAGAACTCCCACCAGCAGGGGCTTGTAGATGCCAGGGTCCCTGAGGTCAGACAGCTGCAGGCGGCTGCCCTGCAGACAGACAGGGGACGGCAGCACCGACTCAATCCCATCCATCCTCAAAGAGAAAGGGCAGATCAGCTGCAAAAATGGATGCTAGTGGGTGCTTAGATGTTACACCTCATGGTACTGGAGTGTACCATTAAAGAAAACTCACCATGCCTCACCATTTTCTGGGCTTTCACTACCCTGGCTGGCTGTAATCCTATATATTACTCCCAGATTACTGTCCACAAGATGTTGTTTACCCTGGTACACCAGCCACTAAGCAGCCTTCCCAGACATAAATCAGAAACACTGGGACATGCAAGGCCATTTCCTGTAATTTTGGGTATTGGACCCGAGTCCCAGATCCTTATCACTGCCATCACCCTTCCACTGGACGTGGTGACCCCTATTCATCCATTCCAGGCCGTGTTCTGGTGTTGACTCTAACAGGTCGGTCAGATACATTTATTCTCTGAAGGCAGGGCGTGAATGGTAACATTTTCCAAGCAGATCAATTGCAAGGGTAGGAAGCAGAACATATTACTACAGTCTGATTATTGCCATTTTTCTACTGAATTTCTGAACAGCATCTGAATTTTAAATTGCTAGATCATTGAGTAGTAACACAATGTTACTTTCTTTCTTTCAATATTAGGTGACACTCTACTTGAGGGGGCACAAGTAACTTAGTAACTCAATTACTACTCAAATACAAACCATGAACAAATATAGTAACTGCATGAAATACTTGAACCTTTGACTTGTTAATGATGAATGAACATGGGATCAATACATAACTAATACTCAGATTCTGCTATATTAATCCATTACGTAAGAGTATTACAGTACTACATTATTAGAGGCTCCTCAAGTAAAGTGTTATCCAATATTATATCGAACATATTTACAAAGACAGCAGATTCTGATTGGGCTACTATCACACCATTTTAACACAAAGCAGGGAAAATAAGACCCAGTTAATCCGTGTATCATTCGTTTTCCTAAATAAAACAAAGTAAAAAAAAAAAACACTTGTTTTGTTGCCTAACATATGAACTTTGGAATTATATGTATAAAAAAGAAAAAACAAAACAATTAATCCAACTCTGTGTATCCTGTAGATGATTAACCATTATGTTGCAACTGAGCTTTCTGGGATTGAAAACTCAGAAAGCGCTTGCAAAGACATTTTGTGGTCATTGACCTGCACAGTCTGCCACTCACATGCTAGGAGGTTCATAAAAAAGGCTCAGTAACACATTACAACTGTGCCTGTAATCAAAAGCTTCAGTAGGTTAACAGTCTTCAGCATAAACTTGTCAGAGAAGTCAGTGTCTCCTGTGCTGGGGCCCCTCACCTGCTCCCGGGTGGTTCCCTCGATCTGAGCACACTCCCACTCGGCTGGGGCCTCCGGTCCCCGCAGGAAGTGTAGTGCCGCCTCCGCCTCCCGCCGCTTGCCCCGCGACAGCAGGAAGCGGGGAGTCTCCGGCATGAAGCACATGAAGAGCAGCATGGCGGTCGGAGGCACGGAGCAGGTCACCGCTAACCAGCGCCAGTCCAGCACCAGACCTGGGACAGGCACAAGATTGGGGAGTTACAGACAGATGCTGAAATGCATTCCTGAGCTGCTTCACCCATTTCAGAGAAGAAACCTTCTGAATCCCATTAGCGCCAATCAGCCTTTAAGTGGCGCAGTCTTTCGGGGACAGAAAATTCAATTAGATTCAACACGATTAAGCTCAAAAAGCAGTGTTTTTGTCCAAGCAATAAAGCCCTCAGTGATAGAATTAGGCTGAGAGCAGCAATGGCATCCTAAGCTGCCAGCACCAGATCAGCTACTCCCCATAAGCCATGTTAATGAGTATACCACAATCAGCTTTATTCGCCAAGCACTACACATGTACAAGCAGTATTTCCTAATTTGTTGGGTGCTGTATTCATGGACTGGCAGTGCACACAGAGCCCATCGCTACTGGTTCTTCTTCATGTCGACTCCAGAGCAGTTGGTACAGGGGCAGATACTAGTTATGGTGGAATGTTTTTCATACTGTTTTAGTGTGCACTGGTTATAACTGCACCAGTTTATAATTAATGTTCTTCTACAATGAACGCCATTGTCATACTGAATCTCCAGTTCCTTATGCCAAGTACGGAAGCACCAGCTCCGCTGCAAATGAACCTTGCATTCATAGCTGCCCCGTGAGAATGCCTTAATGTCATACCTGCCACGTAAGATCCCAAAATCCCCGTCACCACCATGAGCTGCACGCAGGACCCCAATGTCCCTCGGACACGCTCGTGGGCAGTCTCCGAGATGTAAAGCTGAAGAGCACAAAGAGAATCCAGAAGCGACTAGGACAACAGTTCTCAAACTGAGGCCAAGATCCAAAATCACCTTGTGTAGCGTGCTGTTCTTCTGTAATGAATTAGGTTAACCGTTGTCTCAAAATTGCCTATAATGGGTGGGTGTGGGTGAGTTTATGTGTACGTCTCACAATGGAGTTATCCCATGCAGGAAGTTCCCCTGCCACATGTCCTATTCCAGCAGAGATCAAGGATCCTCATGCTGGTGAACTGGTTACGAGGTTGGATGACTGATAAATTGATGAATGGTTAATGCAAGCACCCAAAACAGACAATTTAGCATTCAGCAAATTATTTATGGATGATTAAGTAACTGATTAATCATTTGTCCCATAATTAGGTTAGACAAGGTGCATTAAAGGAATTAACAGAATGCAGTGGTAGAGAGCAGTGTCTCTCAAACTGGTCCCCGGGGAGCCCCAGATGGGGCATGTTTTCTGTCCCTCCCAACTCCCAAGGAATTGGGAGATAGCAACAGCAGAGCCCATCTTGGAGTCCCTGAGGACTGGTTTGAGAAACACTGGTCTAGAGAGGCACAAAGAATGATGGGAAAAAAATATGGATAGTATATTGTTTAAACAGTCCAGTTCCTGACATAATCAGGTACCTTGTGTTGTCTTTATTGACAATCAAATGTTGGCTATCAGCAATTCAAAGAATTCAGGAAGATACAGGAACTCTGACTGAAGTTACCCAACATCAGACCCTCATTTAAACGGGCAGCAGGATTGCTGCATTCCATTTGAACTCGTAACTCACAAGTTCTGAGTTGCATAGTCGGAAATTTCAACTTGAACGCCTCCTCAAGTCAGAGGAATCCACACAAACCCGAGCTCAGAATCCAAAATGGTGGCACCCTTTATCAATAGAAGTTAAAGTTGTAGTTTTCTACTATTTATTAGCACTTATATCTTATTTGTGGCTCATTAAATCAGTCATTCACGCAATACTGTAAAACAGCTATCTGTGGATGTGTTGCTACGGAGTTTTATGTGCAAAACACCACATAATGTGTTGTTATCAACTGATATTGCTAACAATGGCTAACAATTAACCGGTCTAGAACTGGATTTCTTGCGTACTCAGATTATTTGTCGGATTTAAGGTAGTCTGGGCTAAATGTAAGTGAACAAATATAAAACTCATTTAAATTGAGGTACTTTAAATCCAGAGGTGGACATTTCAGGTCCAGAAACTAAAAATCCAAACCAGGATGTTGTTTCAACCAACCAGTTGAGTATAAAGAGTCACAGGTACAGAGTACTCAACTGGTTGCATGAAACAACATCCTGGTTTGGATTATTACTTTCTGGACCTGAAATGTCCGCCTCTGCTTAAATTCAACAAGTCGTCTGGCTAAGCTAGACGTCATGCTTTTTGATACAAGTCCCAGGTTCTGCTACATGGCTTTCCGACTTGCTGTACTGGAACGCCGTTAACTCATGTGTGACATCATTCCCAGATTGAGTTCTGACCTCAGAGGTAAATGGAACGCAGCATAAGACAGTGTACAAAGAGGGTACATACAGCGTACACAGAGGGTACATACAGGTGCTGCAAGAGAGGTCATGCCGCTGGCCAGTCCAGTGAGAACGCGTCCAAGGTACAGCATCCAGACATTCTGGGCAGCGATGATGATGGTGAAGCCAAAGATGAAGGGCAGGGAGCAGAACATAAGGCTGAGCTTTCGGCCGATCTTGTCCACTACCCAGCCGCCTAGCACCCCTCCGAACGCGGCACCCACCGTCACCACAGACTGTGAGAGAGAAACAACCCGGGGTTAGGGTTAGGCCCCGACATTAGCCTGTGCCGGACTGCAGCAAACACGTACACCAAACCAAGAGGCCTCCTCGGCGTCCAGCTGCAGTCGCGGGTTGCTGATCCTGCGTAGCTCCGGAATGGCTGGAGAACTGTATCCCAGGACAAATCCAAAGCTCAGGGGACCCAGGACTGCTGCGAATGTGGCCAAGTACAGTTTCCCATTCTTCACCTTACTGACGGCATAAGGGACGCAGAAGGAGCAGTGAATATTAAGACGTGAAACACACAATCAAAAAATACTTTGTGTGTGACATTTGCTATACTGGATATTTACATGCATGTTCGGCTGCTGAAACTGCTAGTATGAGGAAGCTGATGATATTTATAAATGACCACTTCCTTAAAATCACTTGAACATGCTTAAAGCTTTCTAAGACTTTCTAAGAGATATACTGCGTACAGTGCCCTCATGCAGTGTATATAATGACAAAACCCCATTGCTAGGTCACAACTACATCTGGCTGTTTTCCAGCAAGTCATATGCTACCATGACCAATTAAGAAAAAAGATTCTTTATATTTAAGCAGAATACACATTTCAATTGACAATAAAAAGTAAAATATGTGCATTACTGAGCTAATACTAAATATTCGCAAATCACGTTATGCATCAGTTACTTGTTTAATTAACAAACTACCTAGAAAATGCAGCAATGAACGTGTAACCAATTCAAACCTCATAAAGTCCGCATGCTGCAAAAAACCTGCTGAAATCATATATCCTTCTAATATTTAACTGAGCATGATCTGATCACACAGGAAAAAAAAGCGTAAAATGGAAACAGAGAAGAAAGTTTACTGTTACTGTCACTGATTAGTGTTCATAAGTTGTTGCACCAGGAAGAACATGGAGTGGAACGCTGTTGTTTTTAAAAATCCCCAGCACTGAAATAGCTTAAACGATTAAGTGTGTTTAGGACAGAATCGTCTGTTAAACAGTACATAAGTAACTCACTCTAAATAACTGTCTTGCTCCGACTTCCCTTCGATCGGCCCGCTGTCCTGTGGTCCCAGCAGTGGTCTTGACTCGAGCATAGAGTCCATTCTGTAGTGGCTTAATATCGTCTTCTTTTAGTTTAAGCTGTTTCCTTGAGGTTCCAGCTTTCTACAACAGGGAGTATGTACCGCAATGTTTATGAGTACATACTACACGTTACTACCCCGCTTACGCTTCCCCTTTAGCTTCCATATGTTCGTGCTGTCAAAACTTGATACAACCGCCACTCACACCAAAGAAACCCCTTACTGCAGTGCGAGTATCCAACATTTACTAGCCGGTCGGTAAAGCTGTCATTGTTAACTTTTTCACGGCTACTTTGTTACGCTACAGTAAATCATCACAGCTTGTTTCGGCGCCAGTAATCAGCTGATGTGCCTGTTTGTTGTGTTTCAATGGGATTCCGATTGGCTCTTCGGGGACAACACCGGCCTGCGCATGCGCCCCAGCCAACCAATGACACGACAGCGTTCGGCTTCCGGTGACCTTCCGTAGCGTGACTGAGGAGGAACGAAATCGATGTTCACATTAAAAGTACCAAAAATGTTCTTTGAGTAAATTAGTTGC
Organism: Gnathonemus echidnorhynchus; assembly: GCA_026776725.1. Lineage (NCBI taxonomy): Eukaryota > Metazoa > Chordata > Actinopteri > Osteoglossiformes > Mormyridae > Gnathonemus > Gnathonemus echidnorhynchus. The sequence continues at coordinate 31,625,036 of JAODJU010000040.1, forward strand.
ATGTATAATTCTTTGATATTGTAGGGGAATCATCGCAGTGGAGTATGATTTAATAATAACAAAGAGGCGGAATTGTATAAAAAGGAACAGAAGTGGACATCATTACATCTAAGAAGGAAAATGCAGTGCCTGGTTTTTATTGCAAAGGCTTTAATGGGCAAATTACCTCAGTACATATGTAGATTGCAGTTAAACTTCTTCAGCCTCCCACCACACGCACAGAACTGAGGAAATCCGCCTTTTGTTGTTATGCACCACATGAATGGAACACATTACAAAATATTTTGAATTTAAACTCCTTGCCTTCTCTGAATGTGTTTAAAAATCTCTTAAACTCTGAATTTAAAAAACAGTGTCATTGTTTCGTATAAATTAATTTTATTCTATGTATAATTCGAGTATTTATGTGTGTTTTAGTCTGTGTTCATATTAATCATCTCTGTATGTATGTATATGAAACTTTTGTCTTTTTTCTTATTTACTGCCATCTTGGTCAAGACTTCCTGGAAGAAGAGATATTGTGTCTCAATGGAACCTTCCCGGTAAAATAAAGGATAAATAAATAAATAAATAATAAAAAAAAGTCCCCGTTTATTAACAGTGCACTGCCAGCACTAATGGAAACACGGTAAAACATTAAACGGTTTCTGCGCTTAATAATTAGAACGCTAACATACAGACACACGAATTGTGTATATCGGTGGTGCCACAATATTTTTTGCTTGTCTTGACGTTCACGAGATTCATACCTGGCACTTTGTTACACTTGAGTCATAAACCACTTTATACTATAGAGTAGGCCTATATATGTTAGAAATATTTAACTGTAATTTCTAAGTTTATATTTTGTGCAGTGGCCTTTTTATTTAAGATGAAATTGGAGATACTGTTCTTTTTAGGTACTTTAATTTATTCATGTGTACCAAGACATGCTATAACTTAAGCTTTATCAAGCTATAACTTAAATTTCGTTCTACAGTTTTATGGGGCTTACTGAATTACCTGTAATTAAGACCTTTCTTTACATATATCTTCCAGTACACCAGAGAGCACTGTGGTTAGAACTTGCAAACCCTACATTCCGTGTAGGCATTTAGGGTTAGCGGCTCTCTTAGGGTTAGAATTATTATTAAAACTGTCAAGTTACAGTTTTAAGAGTGTCTGCAATAGGGTTAGTGTTACACTTAGGGTTGATGCTGAGGTTGTGGATTGCATTAGTCATAGGATTAGGGATATGGTTGGAGTTAGGATTATGTTAAGGTTAAGGTTAGCATTTGGATTTGTGTACGGCATTTAGATTAGTGTTAACATTACAGTATCTTTTTTGGCTTCAAGATTAAGTTTGTAGTTAGGCGTATGATTGACATCAGGGTTAGGGATGGCAATAGGGTTTTGGTTAGAGTTAAGCTTGCTATTGTGAGTGGCTTTAGGGCTACATGAAGTTAAACTAAGTGAGAAGTTAAGATCAGAACTAAACAACAGATCTGTATTATAAAATTACATCTCCTATCTTAGGTGATTCAGTGAAACCAAAATTTAAGCCCTAAGAATGAAACGATAAAAACAGGGCATTATAGGTGATGTTATTGCCTACCAGGTACTGGACTTCTTTCTTGTTTGGGATTACATGCATGTAATTATCATTCACCCTATTCTTTATAATAATACTCTCAGCACCAATCCTTGCACGGACCCCATCCACATTTTACCTGTAGTACCGCTGTCGTGATGCTCTTATTAAATATGAACATATTGGTGATGTTTTTTGACATGATTGACATAAGGCATATGGATCTGACTGGAGTAAAGTGTATTTCAAAAATAAAATTATGGTGAAGTGTAACAAAGACCAGACATTTAAGGGTGTTTGTTGCTTGAAGTTTCTGTGAAATCTCTCCATAAGGTACTTAACCTAAATCATGCATAATCGTTATACCGGTTGTTACCACCATGAAAAAATAAAATTTGCTCAGGTTATCGTAATAACGTGATTTTCTCATTATAACATGAAAATATAGAATTAAAACATGACACTTATCTTGTTATAACGACATAGGAAATTATCTAGTTATAATGTGTTTCTCATTATGACATTATGTCTTAGACAGTGTGACTTGGCACTTAGCCATATCTCCGATTTGACTTTCCCTGCCAGCCCCTGGAGGATGGGCTCCCCCTTTGAGTCTGGTCCCTCCCAAGGTTTCTTCCTTCTAGGGAGTTTTTCCTTGCCACTGTCGCCTATGGCTTACTCACTGGGGGCTTTGGGTGGGGATGCTGTAAAGCGCTTTGAGACAATGTAATGTTGTGATAACGCGCTATATAAAAATAAATTTGTTGCTGTTTGTTATTATAACAAGGAAGTGGGCAAATTTTATTTTTGTCATGGTGGCAGCAATAAATTGGCGTAAATAACGACAGGTATTGTTGCAGCTAAAATGTCCTATTATCCCTGTCATCCTGTCAACACACTATAGGTATAGTAACTTGTATATTTATTTCTCTGGTGCAATATCTGTATGTGTCATTCATCTCTGCAATTACTCACGTGCAATTCCCCTACTGACTGTCCACCATATATGATTGTATCCAGAATCCTGTTCTGAAGGCAAAACACGTAATGACAGGACTCGGGAAAGACTAACAGGGAAACACTTAAATACACAGACTCAATTAGACAACACTAGGAACAGCTGGTAACACAGGGATTCCACACGAGGTTAATGAGGGGGCGTGGCACGCAGGAGGAGCGCCACGATTGGGACGTGACAGAGAGGAAACTAAAATGTAAAGTGCATTACAATATTTGTGCTGAGGCTTTTTGTGCAATATCCCATGCTACATGGTAAACGTACTTAAAAAGTCAAAAAAATAGAATTTAAGACATCACGCTGACACACACTCAGGGCCCCGTCACCTATAAAAGCCAGCGCTGGCATCTCTCTTCCAGACTGCCTCTTCATGCAGGCCGAGTGGCAGTTTGCTTTGGCTGATTACCAGCCGGCTGAGGGAGCAGATCAATGAGGGCCACAGCGTCTGGCTTTGCTTGTGCGTCTGTCATCCACACTACGCTGTGCCTGCAAAGCTGCTCAGACCAGAGAGTGGCGCCACTGCTCACACACGCCACTAGTATTTTTGCTAAAATTTCACTTTTGAAATGTATGAAGATCCCGTTTAACCCCTACCTTGTACCCTATGTTGCCTGGGATAGGCTCCAGACCCCCTGCTACCCTGTTCACAATAAGTGGTTACAAGATTAACATACGTACACTATATCAAGTGATTTGACAAACCTGACCTCATAAACGTAGGCCTGTCTCCATTTACCATACAGCTGAAGAGGCAAATGAAACTTTCTCTGCTTTGTGTGTAAGTAGAGCATGCTTTTCCAATCATAATACACCTTCTTAGATCCCAGTACGGGGTTTAAGTTTAGGCTGTGTTGTGAGATGATTTCGCATATGGCATCCGTGTCAGCTGTAGGTTTATCTAATACATCAGCAGTATCATTGCTGTCTCTTTTCATGTGGTCATATTTGTATATTCATGACATAGAATAGGGATATTCTTTTTACCCATAAGGTCAATGTGGCATCCAGAAGAGCATTTCCCAATCCGGTCCTTGGGGACCCCCAGCCGGTCCACGTTTTTCTCCCTCCCAGCTCCCTGCTAGACTGTTCACAGTCATGTAGAAGACAGTACATTTTATAGCCACGGTGGCTGTGTCCCTCAGGGCGTGTGCTATTTCATTCAAAGCAGACACAGACATGTGGTGGGTGTGGCCATATGGTCATATGATGACCTTAAAATGAATGATGTATGGGTTCATGTGATGTTCTCTACCTGGGCCCCATTGCCTTTGTGTGACAGGAAGTGCCAGAGCTCAGCCTGGACCGGTGGCTGAACCGCTGGAAGAGGTTTGGGGCCAATCGGACCAAAGTTTTCACTTTCAACACTCCTGCTTATGTTTGAGTAGCACTCATTGTTTTTTAGAGGGCTTCAGGTAAAGTGAGTTTGCCTGTGTGTGGGTGAGCCTGCCAGTTCCTCAGAGTGCCTCTCAATTTTTGATGATGCTGGCGATTTCATGGATTATCTCTATAAAATGAATGTAACTTTATGCATGTGTTCTCTAAAAGTGAATGGGTTGAAGGAACAGCTCAATCTGTAAAAGACAGCCCGAAAGACAGAGAGGAACACTGAAGGCCGTCTCAAGTACACAAAACTGCAGACCTCAGCTGTCTACCTCCCACAAGCCTGGAAAGCACTTTTACACGTGTGTTCCCCCTAGGGTATGCAGAAGCAGCAAAAAGGAAACAGTTTTATAGATCAAAAACGATGCTCTTAACATATGCTTGTCCACTGTAGGTTCCTTTGTGAGTTATATATGGGTTAGCAGACTTTTCATGGATGAGGTCTGGTTCATGTCCACTAAGCAACACTGAGCAACTGAACAACAGCAGCTGCACACATCTAAACTGGCATTGAAGGTCTCTTTCCTGGCACTTATTTTTCAAGGAAAAGGGAAAATACTCCAGTTTTTTTTTTTTTTTTTTTTTTTTTTGACGCATTTGGTCTTTGAAGCAGACGGCTCTCCACAAACTTAATAATACAGCGCTCCCTGTTTGGAGGGTCAAAGGCTGGAAGATTGTAAAATTCAGTTGTAAACTTTATGAGAGATGCTCAGCAATGAAGATTTGCATAAAAATGTCTATTTGAATTGAGTTTTTCAATCTTGAGTTTTATGTCATTCTTATCCATGTGTTATTGGCATTCCGTCTTTGCCGCGTCTTGTATTCTTTGCCTCTTAGCATGTATTTGCTTTAGGGATGGGGATGCATAGCATCTGAAAGGGTCACTAGGGGGCGCTAGAACACCGTATATTTAAATGCATTGTCTTAAGAAGCTGAGAGAGAGCCCTTATTCTAAGCCGGTCCATCCATTCCTTGACAGACATTTACTCAAATATATTAAATTGTATTTTCCAGCTACAGCTGAATATGATTGATGAAACTGTAATCTTGTATATTGCTGTTGCTAAGCGGTGGGATCATTTGTTCTAGTGAAAGTAATTAAAGAGGAACCTGAATATGAATAACAGCAGGTTTGGAATATAACTTTCCAAATCACAATGCAGGGTTAGATCTTGTAATTATTTTGTACATTCCACTGATGTTATTGCATTTTTTTCTTCAGTTCTGAATTTATTTGGGTCAAAGGAGAAATTAAATTATTATTTTTTTTTTATCATAATCTGCCCGAAATTCTTGTTTCTTTTAATGATCATTGGAGATTGGCTTCTTGGAGCATAGTACTCATCATCAATGGCAAAGTCAGCCCTGTATGGTTTAAAGCAAAGAATTTTCCAAGCAGGACCCACATAAAGAGAATGAAAACAATTCAGACTTCTACTGTATTGGGGCTATTGGGACACTGAGTCCTTGGATCAGGCCTGAGGTTTTTCCAGGGAAATGACATCCAGCATCTATGTAACATTGCCACATACCATTAGAAGGAAACTAGCACCTTCTGTTTGGCGAACTGTGTTTGTGGTCAGGGTTCTGCAGAAAGTGGACCAGAGGGTGTGTTTTAATTTTTTGGCCTGTAATTCTGAAGGGACAAAGTGGATTCTACTCCAAGCATGAAACAGCAAGGTAACTCACACTGTAAATTAATATAGCTTCCTAGGGAAAATTCGATTCTATGAATTTTTCTGTCTGAAGATCACACCTGACCATGTCCGTCAGGATGTTTTGTGGATCTAGTAGTAAGTGCCAAAGTTGATTCTCAGTCAGATTCAGGCTTCCACATTTGCTATTATAAAGACAGTTAATCATTATAAAAGGTGCAGTCTGTACTCCCTTCTACTGTGGATTGCAAAGGGCAAAATATTCAGGTACCAGAGAAGTGTATGTGTGTGCTTTATTTTTTCCTGCATTTTCTGCTTATTTATGCAACTTTCACCACTGCTAATATATATACTCTGCTTTTGGACATTTTGTATGTAAATAAAATTTATTAAATTTCTAAGTCTCTTAATTCCCAACGGTACCTTTTATTTTGGCACATTAGACTTTTGCTACATATACTTAGAGTATATTGTGAGGGTAATATTATGTCAAAGTATTTTTGAAACCTCACATATACTACAAATGTTCTATGCAGGATAATGGGGGTTTGGTGCTTGTCCCACAGGCTCTGGGCACAAGGCAGGGAATTACACAGGATGGGGGACCAACCCATCGCTGGAATCTTTAATCCTTTTACATTAATCACTAATCCATTCTTTCATTAAGCCTGAGACAGTTCCTGATGCAAACAGAGAACTATGCGTGTATATTGCTGATATTGTTCATTCAGTTGATGTATTCAGCAGCATTGTTGTGTTCTTTCTGTTTTCTATTATGATATTCACAGGATACCCGATATTTGAAATCATCCCTAATCAATTTCTCATTAATCTTTGGTGGTACTAATTTTACAGGACAGGTGGAGAGGACGTTGTGAGCCTGGCCGCGATGGGTTTGCATCCACCCATTTCTCTCCGTGTTCTTGTTTGTTTTGTGAAACCGATTACCCAAATAGTGCCCCCACTCTTTCTCCCAGTCCTCGTGTCATGTGGTTCTGTTCGCTGTCCCACCCGGAGCACATGGGACTGTCAGCCACCAGGTGTGATTTTCTATCACTCTATGGCAGTGTTTACGTCCCTTGGTAACACATTTTGAAGCTGCTCATTTGTAAAACACCATCCCGCATCAGTATACCAGGGTAACGGAGCGCCTGCAACCCCAAGAAAGGACTTGACATCAACAGCTTGTCGAGTGCTTGTTCGAGTTCTCGACCATATGTTTTTAGCCGCGCCGATTGCCTGGTATATTTTAAATTAGCTGCACGTCTTTGAAAAACCAAATCCCTAATTATAAACCAGATCCATATTTGGCCTATTCAGGTGCATTGACAGAGAAGGGCTTTGGTTGGGGGGGGGGGGGGCAGCTTTCAGACAGAACCAGCTTTGTGCTTCACAGCTGCTACAGTAACAGCTGAAAGGCTTGAGGGTTGCACCCTGTACACTTGGCAGCTGGTAGCTGGCACCCCAAAGCTTTCCGTCCCCTAGAGAATGGGTTGTATTCTTGCCACTGATTGACACTCTCCATGGTGTGTAAGTAATATGCCTTTTTTGGTGGCCTGCTATATCATATCCTGAAGTCCGAGTCTTCCAGAGAGCATGTTTGAAGGGCACAGCAAAAAAGCCTCATTCTGATGGTTCAATCAATGCAGTTGACACCATGAGCTGTGTGTATCATGCACTCAGGATGTCCTGTAGTCTGCATGCTGTGCTTATGCCATCAGATGAACAGAAATCCTGCACTCCAAACCATAAGGACTACGTCTCTGTGTGGTTGTTATGAAGGGAGTGCATGCGTTAAAGATAAGGGTGAATCGGCGGATCGTCATTTGTTTGCGCGATCATTTGGGTGTCTTGGGGCACGTGTCGATGTTTCTGATGTCTACGTTTACGTGTGCACGTGTGAGATCGCAGCCCTGAGCACAGCGGCCTGGGGCAGACGGCGAGAAGTAAAAGGAGCTGAAAAGTGCTTCACACCAGCCGTAATAAAAGTCTCAGGTTTCCGTCCTACCGCGAAGGGGAACCGCAGCCAGGAGAGAGACACGAGCGGCCAGACTCTCCCCTAGACAAAAACACCTTTCTTCAGGCACAGGACCTAAGAGCCTGGCCTCCAGTCAAAAAGCCCTTTGTGGATCAAGGCTTTATTCACCATTGGCTGGAGACTGTTTTGTCTAAGACATGCAGCACATGTTTGCACTCTTTAGCAAGTGTTTAGTGCAGGCGAAAAAGTGGGTCTTCGTATGGCTCTCAGTAGACTATGCTATTCACTTTCGGGGAATTCTGACTGGCTTTTGATCATAGAATACTGAAACATTTTACCACTGACCTGATTTATGAATATGTGAGATTTAATAGGGTGGGGGAGCTGGTCGCACTTCTACGTGTGTGTGTGGCGTGCGAGGTATGAAGTTACAGTGTTTTCCGCAGCGGGAAGAAAATGAGGCTGGGAAGCTGGTGGACCCAGAAGGCGGAGAACCCACACATCGTTATACGGAAAATGAGGAATTTCAGGGAAATGAGGAATACAGAGAGGCGTACACCATCTTTATTCCAAAGGCATATCAAAGGTATAAAACGTTTAATATTAAATACACAACTCTCTTGTAATAAATAAGCATATATACATTGGTGTGTTACTATAAAAATAGAACAAATTGCAAAAATGAGAGAAACATGGGCTGGTTGCTAATAATAAATGGTAATTTCAAGAGAAGGAGCTCCGTAGCTGAACTGCGGATCCATCATTCGTTGGAACAAAGTTCTCTGCCTACCGCTCCAGAACCATTAGTGGATTCTCAGTTTACATCGCAGTGGCTGGACTCAGTTCAGCTGCACAAATACGTGAGAGACACCTTCTAAAATATATCTGGCATCTCACAATGTTTAAAGTGAAGAGTAAGAGTAAAATGCGTTTTTACAATCCTGTCATTTTTCGACTTTTAGTTAACTGCGTGGTTCCTGTCTCTGAGAGCCCAGAGAAGCTTCCCCACGGGGCATTTAAAAGACAATTTATTCAACTTGGAGAGATAAAACGTCTGCTTGTCCTCTCCGCTCTTAAATGTTCCAGTCAGTTTTACTGGCTTGTCTCACTATCTAACCTTCACACTAGATTCCTTCTCCCTGCGCGTTTTAGTACCTTGTTGTTCTTTGCTCTCGCCACAGCTGGAAATGGACGAAGCCCCTCGGGAGACCGGGACTTGGGGAAATTCTCTGGGTTTTGCGCGGTGAGAGCAGTCTATGTGAGTCTCTCTCTCGCTCTCTCTGTCTCAGCCGCTTTCTCGGGAGTCCCTCAGCCATTCAGTCGCACAGGTGTGTGTGTATGTGTGTGTGTGTGTGTGTGTGTGCACTGTGATCACAATCCAGGCCCAAAGGGGTTAAGTGTGTTGTCACAGAGTCACACAAAGAATCAGTCTTCCTCTTTACACCCATCTGTATTAAACCCCTTTCCCGTTACCCCTGTAATTTAACAGGTGCTGGGGGTCGCTGCAGCGGGGGTACAGGGTTACAGGCACGCATCCAAGGCCGCTTGGTGGGCCACTTCCAGACGGTCCGGCCTTTGTCCTTTGTTGAGGGGTGGGGCGCCTGACGTCAAATGAGAGCGAGTGCGTGTTAGCATGAGCGGCTAGCGTGGCGAGTTAGAGGATGAGCTACAGGCCGGCTTGTGGTGCCTGTCAGTTAGAATGGCCGTAGCTCCTGACGGCAGAACACCTTAAAATCTTTGCTCCTATTAAACAAGAAAGGGCATCATACACAGCAGCAGAGGGTGTAGCAGTGGAGCTTGGCAGCGTTGCGGCCCGACCCCCCCAGCCGGTTGGTCTTGGGCAGCAGCAGGACGAAGGACACGGCCAGGGAAAGGTGGTAGAAACTGTGGACGTAGGCATAGTCCCACTCCTGCAGGGAAGAACATGGATGGCATTCTCATCATCATCATGACAGACAGACAGACAGATAGACAGACAGACAGACAGACAGACAGATAGACAGACAGACAGACAGATGATAGATAGATAGATAGATAGATAGATAGAAAATTATCCACATTACAAGTTAATCAAAAAGTGATGTTAGTACTATGTAAGTGTTATTCAATAGGTTCACCAAAACTCTTGAGAAGATGTGGCCAGGAAAGTGCACAGAGGGGCCTCGGTACCTCGAAGTAGAAGCGTAGCATCAATGCTAGGGCTCCGAAGCAGCAGCCTGGCCCCACCTGCTGGGTGTAGACGCTTTTTTCTGGGTACAGTCCTTTCTTCTCCTTCATCTTTTGCAGCTAGGGAGGCGAACACATCTTTGTCGTGGGGAACACATCTGAGACTGAACATTTTACCACTGTAGAGCTTTGAAGAAGGTTTAGCTATGCATAAGTGTAACATATCTCTCTCGCTGAGCGGAGGATCACATGACTGACATGCTGGGATATAAGGTGTCACTCACCCATTTGACTGTTATCATCAAAACTGCAGTTCCTATTGGTCCGGAGTAGACACCGTAGCCCCAGCGATCCTGGTAGATCCTCACAGCAGTGGTCAGAATCCCAAACATGGTCAGAGTGGAGCGCTTGGGCTCATCAAAGTCACCTAATGCTACAGACGCAGAAAGAAGGGGGTGGATTCTCAGCATGGAGGACAAAAATCATCTCCTCACTCGATCGGCCAGCTGCCTGGGAAGCTACCCAGCTTCATCTAGCTTGTTCCAACACATCAGGAAGTGGTATGAAAGCCTGATAACTTCCTTCTGACTTAGTCAAAACACTGAATGACTAAAAAGCCCCAGCACAACAGATGAAACGTGAACCTATTGCCTTCCCAGTATGCAGACTGTGGTATTTCTGAGATGTCCTCACCTAACAGGGTGACCCACATGGATATTGCAGTGCCGTAAATGCTGAAATACTCCAGAATTTCGTACTGCATGAAACAGAGGATGGACAGTCCGGGGCCATCACATGCATGGTAAGTCTGTGACAAATCAGAGGGAATTATTTCAACTGCTGCAATTAAATGTAATTTTATGCATCATGATATAATGTTGTTTATGGTTTTTTACAAGCAGTTAAGAAGTTTAAGCATGACTTATCCAATATCCCAGCATCTACGATTGTTGCAGTAGCTTGAGATCTACTGTACCATCATATATGTAATTCATATATATATCCCAACCTATAAACCCAGCATTAGAGTATATGTCCAACCTAATGCACATACATGGTGATGGCACAATCATACACTCACAGTCAGGCTCTGAAACATCCATGTATGGCGGTGATAGACGTGGCTGGACTCTTACCGCTGTGAAGAACATGGTGAAGAAATAGACCATGGCCTCCATGTGGAAGCCCCTCTTGGTGGCCACACTGGCAGCTGGCAGGAGCACAAGGCTGCTAACGGTGGGCAGCAGCATCTTGGCAATAAAGGAGCCCATCTTGGCAACGTGGAGAAATGTGCTAATCTGCCCGGCGGAAGGGGTGCAGCAGGAAGATCCGACTTCGAGAAAGAGCGAAGGAGCACGAACTCTCAGGATGGGTGAGAAAGGGAGAATGAGAATGCTGCTATGGGAAGGAGAGCAGAGTCAGAGTGGCAGCCCTGACAGCTGTCTTCTGTGGCTCTTTAAACTTTAAATGCCCAGCGAGAACAGGAGACCTCAACTGTGCCGTGTCATCACAGGGGAACAACTGTTTGACGGGAAGAGTGTTGGAGAGAGAGCGAGAGAGACCACTGAGGCCACCAGGAATCTACAGCGTGCTTCACAGTGTTCATTCCTCAGATGTACCCAACAACACATTGTATACAGCGCATCCCTCATTCCTGCATAATACCCAGCAGCAGACTGCATGCTGCACATTGCTGTACAGTCACACGTCATACCGTACGTATGTGTGTCATGTCTTTATGGTCAGTGATCACGACTGAATGGTTCATGAAGAGAACCAGAGATGGTGTGGATATCCGTGTATCTGAAGGACGTGACTGGAGCTCCATCTGAGGAATGGACTGCCCAGATTAAAACTAACATTTGGAGTGCTGACCTCGCCTAGGGCTGGGACAGCAGGCTGCAGTTGCCTCACTCGGCCCAGTTGTCCCACCTGCCAGTGGGATAGGAAGGGGATTCCAAGGGTGTCACTGTCACCCCAACCCTCCTCCGACCTTTACTTTCAGTCCTACATCCCAAAATCTTTTGGAGCTTGTGCTTTCTCTAGGTCAGGGGTGTCAAACTGCAGTCCTGGGGGGTCGGAGCCCTGTGTAGCTTAGTTCTTTCCCTGTTCCCCCACGAATGATTCAGCTCAAGAGCTGTGTGGTAATTAGCACAAGGAGTTGAATCAGTTGTGTTAAATGAGGGGAAACCCAAAAATGTGCAGGGCTCTGGCCCCACAGGACTGGAGTTTGACACCTGTGATCTAGGTGTTCCCAAAGAGCTTGAATAAGTAGTAGAATACTCTCTGAAATATGAAGATTTTTTTCCCCGTGTCTAATTACCTGAGTGATTATAAATGTTTATTATCTGAAAGATTTTTACTTTGACTTGGGTTTTCAACATCTTCATATGTAGTAGTTGTATATTTAAAATCATGGAACAGTTTTTATTTACGGCACTTAGAAAGCTGATATGTAGGACAGGCCCTGAAATAAATAAACACATTATAGTGTCAGTGCTTGTCTGCTGGGACGTGCAACTGGGATCCCGGGGTCACAGGTCACATAATGGCATTTCAGTGGAATGTGGAGCCATTCACTCTCAGAGCACAGAGTGCACTGGCCATGCTGACCCTCTTCCGCGAGGGCAGGGACACATCTGTGCGTAACGAGATTAGCAGGGGTTGAGCCAGGACATCATATAAAGGAGGGTAGCTTCAAAAAGGATGTAGGACAGGAAAACGGCCAATTTGTGAAAACAAATTCTCAGTGCAAACCAAACAGGTCTTACCATAATTCAGGATACTAAGAAGTGTTTGTTAAGGTCTGCCAGTCAGTATCTGTCTAATGAGAATTAGTAAGCAGGTTCCAAATGAATGGAACACAGAGCAGTCAGTTGGACAAAAATCCATCAAAGAACACGACTTGACAAGATCTAAATGCTTTGCCTCTAAGAGTGGGAATTTGGAAAAAATCTCTCAGGATTCCTGTATCCCATCACTGCTGGCTGCTCACTAGGGGCGACAGTGCTATCAATCATAATACAGCTTCATTAACATTGAAACATGAAATTCTGTTAAAGATTCTGAAAAGATTCTAAGAAATTTAGATTTCTTCTAAGTCAAGTCAAAGTCAAAGAGAACTTTATTGTCATCTCCGCTATATACAAGTACACAGAGAGGCGAGATGGCTTGCTGCCAGTTTTACAGAGTACACAGAACAAAAGGCACGTAGAATTCGCATATATAAATACAAAAAAATACACTATAAAAATATAAACTCTAAACCTAAACTTAAGTAGACAAGATAAAAAAATATAAACTCTAAACCTAAGTAGACATGGAAAATGTGCAAATCAGTTACATGTGGAAAAAAAAGTCTAAGTTAGAAGTTATAGTGGAACATGATCGACGTCATACTTCTGTGGAGCTTGCACATTTCGTTCAGGTTATTCTGGATAAATTTCATGCAAGTCAGAATATTAAACATCAGACTACTGAGGAATTACTGATTTGCAGAAGTGACCCAGAACTTGAGTTCTGGCATTGCGTTGCCTTGAAGAAGGATTCGGCTCTCAGTGGTTCCTGTTGCTACTTTGTCTACCTTGCATTCTCTGTTTGCATGGCCTTCCTCTAGATGCTCTGTTGTCGTCGCACACTTCTGTATTACAGCTGAACCATCATTGTAAATTTCCCTTGGTGAAAAGCAGGTGTCGTATTTAGATGGATGGACATCTTTCATGATACTGGATGGGTGTCTTGGCACAATGACTTGGTCTCTAGCACAGTTGTTTGTACCTCCAGGGTTGGGTATTTAAATCCCACTTCATGTTTGTATGCAGTTTGCATGTTCTTCCCATGTTGTACAGATTTCCTCAAAGTACTCCAATTTTCTTATAAACATGCAATTTGATGAATAGTCCATAGTATGGCAGAAAGCCCTATATGCACTGGAGTCCCTTGCTTTGTGTACTGTGCTTCCTAGGATAAGTCCCAGGCTCCCTGTTACCCTATACTGGTTAGGAATTTGGATGAATGGATGGATGGAGGGAGGGATGAAGGGATGGATGTCCTGCATTTCGATCAGAATGGACACTTGTAATTATCCTTTGGATAAAACCGGACGATCTTTGAACTGCAGTGATTGTGTGCATCTGTGCTTGTCTGTGTGCCTGGGAGGGTACGTAAGCAGGCACCTGCTTGGCTGGGATCGAGCCTGGGCCTTCAGCCAGAAGCTCGCCAGGGGATGTGTATCTCATGATGACTTTGCTTCAGCGGAGGCAGCTGAGAGGCAGACAGCCCGGCCAGAGGAGAACGGCGGCTGGCCTGACGCAACCCCATACCCGTAGTTCGGGAGTGGAGAAGAAACTCTCCTCACCTGAAAAGTTCTGCTAGAGTTTAGTCATTTTAGCATGTTTTGTGGCAAATATGCAGACTTAATGAATGAAACAAGCATTTGACAGCACAGCAATGTATAAATGACAGAAGCAAATCACATACTATGATTAAGCATTTAAAATGGTTATTGTTTCAGCTCTTAGGTAAGATAAGTAAACTCATTTTGACGTGATATTGTAGATGGAAGACTTTCTCCTATCTGTAAATTAATGTTTGCTTAATAGAGAGTGTAATACCTGACATTTTGCATTTCATACACTTTTAGATTTACTGGATTTTTTTTTTTGCCATTTTTTTATGCTGATATGCAGCAATGTCCTTTAAAAAAATGGCATCCTGAACCTCAAGTGTCACTCCAGACTTGTGTGAGAGATGCAAAGAGCAAAATTCATATCAGGCAAACCGTCTGCATCTAAAGTTGTTCCTGTCAAAGGTTGCTCTCTGACTGGGTGCTGGTGCCCTCTTTTTGTGTCACTAGGTCTTCCAGTTCTTCTTTCGCTCGGTATTTCATCATTCTGCTGGGTTTGAGCGAGTCCACCTCGGTACTTTCAGTCTTAACAAGTCTGCATCTCTCCCTGTTTGTGTAGAAGTCACATACAGTCATGCATTCTTCTCTTTCTGCCTGCATTCTACCCCACTTCTGGGCCAGACATCTCCAAGGCATCGCAATCTCTTATACCTGTAAGGGATGGTGGCTGAGGGGCTGCCCCAGGAGAAGCAGATCCTGGATGTTAGAGTCTGCGGATGGAGGGGTTCAGTGACTTCCTCCCTGTCTGTCTGTGAGCCGGCAGCTTGGCTTGGAGAGTCACTCCTGCTCCACTCCACAGCAGAGCAGCCCTTCTCTTGGCACCAGGAGGAGCTGCTTTCATAGGCGTTCCCCCTGCTGCCACTCTCTCTGCCTGCTGTGATTGGGGGGAGTGTGTGTGTGTCT
>JAODJU010000040.1:31642040-31656596 GCA_026776725.1 Gnathonemus echidnorhynchus
GGGGGATGGGGGGTGCCTTCGCCAGGAGCCATTTGCACTCTGTGCCCAACAATCCAGCATGTGACACAGCAGGACAATTCACCGCAGGTAGCCAGGCACTAATCAAAGCCCAGAATTTTGTTTGACTTAGCTAATTATGCTAATTATGCCACATATTGCGTAGCATAACATTTTCTAATCGGCTTTTCTGACCCTCTGAGTCTTTGCGACGTTATGATGGGGACTTGTCCTTCTGTGCCATTGCCCACCTTCTTTCTGCATCCAGTGCCCTCTTTTTATCTTATAAGGATGAGAATCTCCTCGTGGGCTCAGTGTATGGAGGCCAGCCTAATGCTGCTGGGTGTGCTGACCCTCTCAGTGTCTCTGGGAAACATCTCTTCCAGAGGACAGGTAGGATGTGTTCGGTCAACCTGTCAATCTCATACTCACCTCAGCTACATACACATAGTGGCCGGTTTATTGCATACATACGTACAGCACACAGGTAGGGCTAAGAGGCTTCATTATTCTTTGGCAAAGTCTTAGAACAGCTAGGATGCCTGATCGATGCGACTTTGCACATGGTGTGATTGCTGGTATCATTCGTGTTAATTCCAGCATCTCAGAGACAGCTACTCTACTGTGATTTCATACACTACAGTGGGTGGAATTTACAGAGAATGGTTTAATGAACAAAATACTTCCAGTCGATGATATTTCTGTAGCTGAAAACAACTTGTTAATTGTTTGAGAATGGCCAGTACATGACTCATAAAAATCTCATAAAAGGAGGCTGCAAGTGCAAAAATAACAGGCCAGTACAACAGTGATGTGTAGAATGGCTTCTCTGGATGCACTTGTCGACCTTTGAAGTGGTTCTGGAGTGAAAAGTGAGTCCTTGATGGACTATGTGTACTTAAACAAGCGACCACTGAGTGTACATAGCAGCAATCTAATTTTTAAGTGTTTCGGGTCTCATCTGGGACCATGTTTCCCCCCCCCCAACCCCAACCCTAACCCTAACCCTTACTGTAAGTCTGTCATCTTCCAGTACCCAAAAGAAATTCAATATGCTATACTGCTCATTGTTCCAGGAAGAGGGAGTGGCATCCAACAGCTTGGAGGATGAGGCAGAGGTGACAACCTACTGGTGGGGCGAGTGGGCCAAGTGGACAGCCTGCACACGAACTTGTGGAGGAGGGGTTATGTTCCAGGAGAGGCACTGTCTTAAACAGAGGTCAGAGCATGTGCAGCAAGCAGAGAGAGGGCAGTGCAAGGTCACTTGCAGCATTTGGTTGTCCCAAAGTGGTCCGCGGAGCAGCTAGATGGCATAAATTCCATGTCGCATGCGATCCACGAGGTTTTCCGAGCAACCGGATACCTGGATCCGCAGTTATGAACAATGTGCCGTTTTTTAATTATTTCTGTTAATATAACACTCGTTCCTCACACTGAGTTCTACGTTTACCCATTGAGTCGTCTTGTTTCATCATGCCGTTATTTCATACTCACCTTCAGGGACGCGACTTTCGGTACAGTTTCTCAGGACAACGGGGATTTCCACGGCCTGCGTCACTGGTGTCTCTGCCAGCGAACACACCGGTAAACCCTGGGTGACTCGGTCAGGTCACTGAGGCCTCCATTTATAGACATGCTGGCTAGAACTGTACGTGAGCCTGTTTACACATTCAAAAAAGGAAGCCAAGAAAAGCTCTGGAAATTTTGCAGGCCATTCAGGTGTGACGGACACATTCTTGCGTACATGCAGATGTTTACATTTTTTTTTGTCCGCTGCCTGTATCTTTTATCAGTTATTTCCCAAGAGCTTGCATCTTTTTACGAACGATTTTGTCACTACTTGTCACGCAGCTTCAAATTAGAATTCAGCTTGAGGGAACGATTGAAAGCTGAGCAACAACAAATTCCGCTTTTTCTTCAAAGGAAGAAATCTGTTGCTGGGAAGGAAAACATGACTTGCAGTGGCACAGCAAAGAAATACCACCTGTGTAACACTAAGGTGAGCTCTCGCTACCCGAAACGCAAAACCAATGGTGAACACCTTTAACCATTCCCAACAGCATGCTCCAAATGCTAAAAACCCAATAGGTTCAAAGTACTCATCAGAAGTTGAGTACAATTGCTTCTCCTGCCAACTGTGTGAAACCCATTATAAATGCCTTGTGTAGTTGATGCTGAATCTGAGGTTAGTGAATCTGCGTCATGCTTGTACCGGTGCTGATGCCAACAATAACATAATGGGATCCAGGCTTGCCGAAGTGCATTAAGGTCTATGGACCCCTACCACGATTGCAGGACTGCCCATCCACTGGCCGAAGTTTCAGAGAGGAGCAGTGTTGGTCCTTCAACTCGCAGCTTTACAACGGCAGAAGCTATCACTGGAAACCTCTCTATCCCGGTAACAGCATGTTCCTGCACCACTAGCCAAGCAGGACCCGTTTCCTGCCTTCTGTACAGCCGAGTTGCGTTTCAACTGCAGAGTTCTGACCTGGCCTGTACCGCCCTGCAGACGACTATGTCCATATCTCCAGCAACCCCTGTGACCTGCACTGCACCACACCTGACAGCCAGAGGCAGCTGATGGTGCCTGCCCGTGACGGCACGTCGTGCAAGTACAGCAACTACAGAGGTGTCTGCGTCAACGGCAGGTGTGAGGTTGGTGAACAGTGTATTGATTAATGTCTTTATTTAGCAGAGGCTTTTATCCAAAGCGATGTACGATTGGGAGAGCAGGGCATGGCCATCCTTGGAGCAACTGGGGTTAAGGGCCTTGATCAACAGCCCAATGGTAAAATCACTCTACTGACTATGGTATTTTTGATCAGTGACTTTTCAATCACAGAGTCCTAACATGCTAGCAAGGGCATAGATTTGAGCATGGATGGTACGGACCTCTCCCTACCAATTTTGTAGAACCCGATTTGGTCCCTTCCAATGTTGAAACCAAACCTACATTCTTGATGCATTCATGACATGCTGATTTACAGGTGTTATTGTCACATGAACACATATGATTCTACAGGAAACAGTTGATCTACCATATGCGTTTCTCTTGGAGTTATTTTTACACGTGTCACTATAGGAACGGACAGAGGTGCGTACATGTGTGTTTTTATAGAAGGTTGCTATGGGAGTTGCTTTGTGAAGAGATGGATCATGAGTGTGTCAGATACTGTGAGAAGGCATAAATATAATACTGAGAACCTGGGAAGTTCCTTATAACTACGAGAAGTCTTCAGTGTGAGAGGACACTCAATCGTGTGCATATGTCATTGCAGCCTATTGGGTGTGATGGTGTTCTCTTCTCACCCCACACCCTGGACAAGTGTGGCGTGTGCCAGGGCAACGGCAGCAGCTGCAGCCGAATTACCGGAAACTTCCGACGGGGTGCCTCCAGTTTGGGTAAGAGGTGCCAAAGGCTACTAGGGTCCTACGAAAGGGCCACAGGGCAGACTTTTAGTGATATAAGTCAAGGCAGGGCTACAGAAGCGCGACTAAGATGTGGAGGTTCCGTGCAGGAGTGGGGAGGTAGAGAGGAGAGGGGAAGGCAGCAGACATGAAACATCAGGCTTCTCAGGTCTGCAGAGGTGTTCTGATGAGTAATGGACTCGCACTGCTGTTGTCTCCTCCTAGGTTACTCCTTCATCACACAAATCCCCGAAGGCTCTTGGGATATCCAAATCATAGAGAGAAAGAAGTCTGCTGACGTTTTGGGTATTTACTACCTTTTCTGTTCAAGAAGCCCCACATAATAAGCCCACCATCCTAACACGAGCTTTCCTCAACAACAGACATTACAAAACCAGATGGGAACAAGGTGTCCTGCAATATGAATTTGGCTCTGAAGCAAATCATTTTAGCACAACTGACCTCAGAGTGACATGCTCAAAAACATACCTTATACATATACATATGAACATGGATAGCATGTCCTGATTTTGTAGCATGTGTATGTAGCATGTCCTGAGTTCGATGTGTCCCTGGGTCAGCAAGGGAGGGGCTTGTGTTTTGCTTCTTTAACCAATCACAGTCTCACGATCATATGACATCACCACACTAATTAACGCCAGTGTTTTCTGTTAGTGACAAGGTGCAGAGATTTGTAAAGTACTTGTTTTACTGCATATGCAATTTTTAAAGAGACATGTCAGGGATAAACAGAGATAAAACAGGAACATGCTTATCTACAAAGGCTGTATGGAGCAATGTAAGGGTGTGTCTTTATTTCATGATGATAATAGTGATAATAATAATATAACAAGGCTCAAACCTGCAACCTTGTGATCACAAGCACAGAGGCCTTGCTTGCTGAACCACACAGTGCCCCTGTTGTGTTGGCTGGAAGCCTTGAGTCTGGGAAAAAAAAAACAGACCAATGTGGTGATGTCATATGATGAAGACTGATTGGTTAAATAAATGAAACCCAAGCCCCTCCCTTATTGACCCAGGGATACAACAGACTTGGGAAAATTGGGATGTCCAATATGGCTGTATTAATTAAAATATGATACTGTAAACTAAGTCAGTTTCGTTCATAAAAAAATATGTTGTGTTCAGAACGTAAAATATGTACTGTAATGGTTTACCAAAATATGTACACAGGATACATTCACATTTAATTACATCTAAACATATGGGCCACTTAACCTTGTCAAGATTTGGTCATCATTAGGGTTTGTAAGAGTCCTTTTCATGCAGCTGTCACAGACCAGGCCGGAAACTTCTTCTTCAATGGTGCCTACAAAGTGGACAGTCCACAGAACTTCCAGGCTGCCGGGACAATCTTCAAGTACCGTCGTCCCATGGATGTGTACGAGACGGGGATCGAGTACATCGTGGCCAAGGGGCCCATCAATCAGCCCATCAACATCCTGGTACTGTCGAGGGGTTATCCTTTGCACTGGTGAATGGCTGGCAGGCAGTCATGCCAGTTGCCAGATCTGCGAGGCCAGGCCCTATGATTGACATCAGTGATTTATGAGTGGTACCACTGAATAGTGTATGATGGATTATTATGTCACATTGGCATGCTTGCAATTTTTGCAGGGGGTTTGAGCTTCCGTGTCACTAATTTGCATTAAAATAAAAAGTCTGTCACTTTTAATCAATGTGCAGTGGACACCGGCCTATTAAATATGCAGCCCATAACGTTCCATTCATCTTAAAAGATGTCTGTCAACCGCCATTTTGAAGGTCTCACTCATATGTTAATTTATTTGCTCTGCCAAGGTGTGGAATCAGAATGGCCGGACCCCCTACATCACCTATGAGTACACGGTGCTACGGGATCCCCTCTCTTCTGCCCCTCTGGCTCAACAACGTTCTGAGACGGCAGAGGACAGGGGGGTTGGAGATACCTCCCCAGGGGTGGGGCGACTGGCAGTCAATGGAGTGGAGCAGAACACGAGTGCAGCCGAGATCGAACAGACATCCGACATAGAAGCAACAAGAGAGCACAAGGGCCAGGAGACCAACGAGGTGTACAAAGGAATAAGCTCTGTGAACTGTGCACAGGATGGCCTGTCCCCGTGTCAATACACAGGTGAGCCCCTCAATGCGGTTCCACCCCTATGTTCTTCCATAGCCTGCATGTTGGTTGACTGTATCAGTTGACCCTGAAACAGAAAATCTGCACACCTGATACAGAAAATCATGCCCTTTGGTAGAATCTCAGTATTAGAGTCAGCGAAGCTGGTTCTAATACTGAGATGCTACAGAAGGGCCTGATTGCCTCTATTACCAAAAAGTCTTTCACATGCACCTCCCAAGACCCTCCATACCCACCTTCAAAGATCTCCAAAGATCCTTCAGCTCCATCACCAAAAGCCCTTCACGCCCACCTCCTTACAGTCACTAGGAAAGCTATCTATCCTTCATGCACATCTGTCCTCTCCAGGGTCAGAATGCAGGCTGCTGAGACTATTTCAAACGCCACGTTCACCAGATACACAAGAGATTAGACAGAAAGTGCTTATGGATGGAACCTCTTCTACCGGGCTATGAGGGGCTATGCATTTTACCTCAGCAGGCATGCAGTTTGGCCCAATGAATGGTCCAGCAAAGCACTACAGATTCATACCCACACTATCAGTAAGCACTGATACTCTGTACATCCAGGTGTTGGCGTGAAGCAAACACATCTCCTGGTTTATCCCAAATACTCTGTATCCCAATGGTGTTTAGAGTGGCCTGTTTCCTAACCCATAATCCACTGCGCATCTATTTGTATGCATGCAGAGTGATAACCATGATCAGGACTTACTTATAATTTATAATGTTAGCTGTTTCCAAGAGTAATTTAACTGGGTGTAGTCTTATCATCTGCAGAGGTGTAAATTTCAGGTCCAGAAAGTACAAATCCAGACCGTGATTTAGCTTCAACCAACCAGTTGCACATAAAGAGTCACTGTTACAGAGTACTCCACTGGTTGGTTGAAGCTAAATCACAGTCTGGATTTGTACTTTCTGGATCTGAAATTTCCACCTCTGATCATCTGCATTTCTCTTCTCTCTCCCCCCCCCTACTCTGGTAACTATGTAGAAAGGAATGACTCCAGGTCGGCTGGTGTGACTGGGCCTGTATTCCCGGCTGGCCATGGCCCTTCTGAGGATGTGCCAGACACCGATAACCTCATCTGGAGTGTACTGCTGGGGAAAGGCATTGGTTCAGACGAGCTGTTTGTCAACCTCTCAACCAATCAACTGTTGTCCCAGGGAGAGGGACTGTACTCTTCAGAGAACGAGCCTTTAGATCTAGACTATATAAGTCTAGCACATGGCAACGTCAATTCCAGCGATGGCTCTCTGCAGGAGCTCAGCATCGGTCGCCGTCGAAACGACACTGGGGACTTCCTGTTTCACAACCGGACAGCTCTTCCAGGTCTCAAGGGTGGCGCTCGGACTAACCGTAGCAGGTATGGTGACCCACTAACAACCAAACGATCTTCAGCTTCATCCTCACTGCTTTCTAAAGTGCCTCTCCACCCACCCACTTTCTCTTCTTCCAAAAGAAATGTAAAAATGTAAGTATAGCTGTAGTGGATTTCCACCGACTATCCGTCCATCTTCCAACTGAACCAACCCCAGACAACACAAAGATAAAGGTCGGGGGGGGCATCCTGTACATACACACACATTCACACACTATGGGCAATTGCTAGTTAGCCTGGACTGTAGGAGGAAACCAGAATTCCTGGAGGAAATGCACAGAGAACTTGGAAACTCCACACACACTACAGTGGCCAGATTCAGTCCCCCAACGCTGGAAGTGTGAGGCAACAGTACCACACAATGAGCCATCATACCCACTATCTTTTAGGCCTGTACCAACCAAGATGAAAAACCCATCAATTTTCTGTAACTGCTTATTCTATTCAGGGTCATGGGGGGTCTGGTGCCTATGGGCACAAAGCAGGGAGCGACCCAGGATGGGGCACTAACCCATTACAGGGTAAACTCACACTAGAAGCAATTTGGTAACTCCAATTAACCTCAGCTCTTTTTTGGACTGTGGGGGGAAACCGGAGTACCCGGAGGAAACCCCATGATGACACGGGGAGAACATGCAGACTCCACACACATGGAGCCATGGCGGAGACTCGAAACCTGGTCCCCGAATTGCAAAGCAACAGTGCAAACCACTGCACCATCATGCCGCCAAGATGACAAATGCAAAACTAAAATTAAAAAGTTTGTTTATGACGTGTTTATGTTCATGAAGTGGTGGCATGTGGTTCAATAGATGGCTACATGGGCTTCTAAGGCATAGCTTGCTGGAGCCTTGCTGCGGTACCTTTCAGTAAAGTTCTTAGCCTGACCTGTTGTAATGGATACAAACTGTCTTTGAACAAAAGTCTAATCTAAAAAATGAAATTTAAATCTGCATCAGTAGGTATGACTAGAACTGCCCACACATATCTGTTTAATCTGTACCAGGCGACCTGCAGACATTAAAATGTTAGAACGATTTTATATCACATGCAAAACGTAACACTGCACAAGCCACTGCAAAATGCTGCCAGTGCAGATATACACACATATTAACAGTAACACTGATATTAAGACAAGTACGAAGGAATCACATTCTAATTTAATTGTGTGAAATTGTGTTGTTTAACGGTAAAATCCATAATGTCGTCTGTCAGGAAATATATTCAAGATAAACCTTGTTTGATAACTACTATGCATTTTTTTAAATTCAGCCAGGCCTGATGATTAGCTGTGCAGTAACCTGTATATACATAGAAATAGAAGATATGTTTTAATTATGCAAGATGCCAGTATATCCGTCCCAGGAACCCTGAAATGCAAATCATCAGGATGGTATTAAAAATGAAATACAGGATAAAGTATAAGGTTTTTAAGAGACACATTTTATTAAGCTGTCTAGTTATTCTTGGATTGGATCTTTGGACCTTACCTCTAAAATATCTTAGAAAGCTTACCAGCATATCCCATATATATTTCTAACTAACTCGCAAAATTAGAATTTATTAGATTATTGAGGTTTTTCAGTTCAAATGTGTAAGTACTTAACTCTACATTTTAAAAGTTGGGATATGACTTTTCCCCCTAAAAACCAAACAAAAGCAGAATAGTTTTTTTTGCAGAAATAAATATCTATTCCAGTTTGTATTCCACACAAGTCCTTTCATGTTTTGTGTATCAGTAAAATTTACACGCAATCATAAAATGGGTATCATTCATTCATTCAGTCTCTCCACCTTCCAGTATTTTATCCAGTGCAGGGTCGGGGGGGGGGGGCTGGAGCTTATCCCAGGTAGCACAGAGCACAAGGCGGGGGGGCATTAGGGACAGGATTGCACTACAGTACACGGGGCACAAAATCTCACACATACAATCACATACTGTAGGCAATATATAACCAATTAGCTTTACTGCACGTGTTATGCTCTGTCATGAAAAAGTACCAACTGGTTCTGTACATGATTGGCTGTACCCTCAAGGGTCTACCAATTGTGTAGGCAATAGTTAATAATTAAGGTACACAAATTCATACCTTTTTTTCTGACCCGGATGAATCCTATGTTACATGGGGAGAACACGTGATCTCCACACACACAGTAAAGGGCTGGAATTTACACCCCAAAATGTTCCTCAATGCTATTAAATAAGAGTCCGTTTGTTAAAATCCCAAAAACTGAGGCTTAGTCTGAATTTTCAGCCTGTTTCCTTTTATTTGAAGGAAAGGAGGCTGAAATGGGAACTGAAAAATGTGTGGTTAATATGTCAATGGATACAAAGTGCTAGGAAACCAAAGTGTCACATCATTTAAAAATAAAATAATAAAGAACCTTTACAGGCATTACGGTGGACGCCCGAGCCGCTGTACATGGTGGTGGACCTGCACACAGCGGTCTTTAAGGAGCTCGATTAGAGGCTATCCAGCTCCAGTGGACCCTCCTGTATTGTGAGCCTCAGGCCCCCGGAGCCGGTGCTGTCAGCTCCCTCTGAGAAAGGCACAGGGAGGGGGCGCCTGGCGCAGCAATGCCGGTTTCGGATTCCTTGCCACATTTATAATTCATGTTTGGGCTCCCCCTGCTGCTCGCAGACATCGCCCTGCCAGCCCTGCTGCCAGGGGTCGTAAAACACGCCGTGTGGTGGGGAGCCCTCTTTTCCTGGCAGGGGAGGGAATGCGGCAGCACGCCCGCGGGAAGCTCCAGCGGAGCACGTTCGCCATGACGCAACTAGACATTCCACTGGCCTCACTGTCTCCTATAGATACAGAGGTGTCTAAGCAACGAGGTCGTGGATTCGAGCACAGGCCGGTGATGTCATGGCCTGGTCTACATGTGTCTGGTGGTGCCAAAAGGCTGAGAGCAGCTGTGCTCCCTCGCTGCAATGAGTGAGGGCTGAGGGAGCGTCGCCTTTGTTTGATTCTGGTGAGGAAGAGGTGGATGAGGCTGGTGCTGAAACAAACAGGTTCCTTCACTTTCAGGAAGAGGCTTGGCTCTTGGGACAATAGATATTTTTAAGGCAGATTTAGGATGGAGAGAACAGAAAGAGGTGAGACTGGTGTGATGGTCAATGAGGTTAAAAGATACTAAACTTTTACCGTTTAGTGATATTTTTGTTCTTTTGTTGTTGCTGTTAATCTTCTTCTCATTATTATTATGTAAAATTACATTGTCTTACCAGAATGATTATCATTATATTCCATTACAGCTGGAAATCACAATGAGGGAATGATATGCCTCAGATTAGCACAGAGCAGTCATGTCTCAAGCTGCCAGTGTGACCTCATGGTCTCTCTGTCGACAGAAATCACCAGAAGCCCCCGAACAAGAACCTAAGGCTGAGCGCGGCGGACATGTACCGCTGGAAACTGTCCTCGCAGGAGCCCTGCAGCATGACCTGCTCCATAGGTACGCTAGCTCACCGGCCTGCTGACTGCCGACCCGCTAGCTGACCGGCCTGCTGACTGCCGACCCGCTAGCTCACCGGCCTGCTGACTGCCGACCCGCTAGCTCACCGGCCTGCTGACTGCCGAACCCGCTAGCTCACCGCCCTGCTGACTGCTGACCCGCTAGCTCACCGGCCTGCTGACTCCTGACCCGCTAGCTCACCCACTCGCTCACCCGGTCACTCACCTGCCTGCTGACCTGCTCGCTCACCCACCTGTTGACCCGCTGGTTCTCCCGCTCACTCACCCGCCCGTTGACCCACTTGTTCACTCGCCCGCTCACCTGCTCACTCACCCACCTGCGGACCTGCTCGCTCACCAGCAGGCCAGGAGTTATAAGGAGATGGCGCCATACGATGACCCGTTAACAATGTCGCCGATGTCCTTGTGTGGCTAATGGAGTTCAGACGTGTTCTTGTCTAGGCGGGGAGGAGATTCACAGAAACAATCCAAGTCATATTCCAGAATTCCCCTGCCAAGGCATTTCGTAATATATATTGCACTTTCGCATTTATAAAAATATGTTTATCTAATAATGGAGACGTGCCAGATCAGGCCCCAGCATGGTGAATCTCAGACTCATCATCTTCCTGTGCCAAATTAGTACTGTAGCTGCTCTAGTAGAAAGGGACACTTCATAGGTAATCCCTCTGTCTCTTTCTTGGACGGCAGGTGTGGCCAAGTCGTTCGCTATGTGCGTGCGCTATGATGGCGTGGAGGTGGATGACACATATTGTGATGCCCTGACCCGGCCAGAACCTGTTCACGACTTCTGTATCGGGAGAGAGTGTCAGCCCAGGTACAAAGGTCTAATAAAGGAGAGTCCATTCCTGATTCCTATCAGCACCAGATAGCTTAAAGTTTAACAACAGAATTTTAAGAACGTTCTGAAATTTATCACACTGACCAACAATTGAACACCAGGCTTAGAACTCTTGATGTAGCTGAACATCACACTGTGTCTATTTATGGTGCTGGAAATGTTAATATTTAATATTGTTTTGGTAACTTCTCCTATTATGACATCACAGTTGTCCTGGCAACCACACAAACACCCTTGCCTCTCCCTTAGGTGGGAGGCGAGCAGCTGGAGTGAGTGCTCTCGTACCTGCGGGGAAGGCTTCCAGTTCCGGATGGTTCGCTGCTGGAAGATGCTGTCCCCGGGGCTGGACAGCTCTGTGTACAGTGACCTCTGCACCCTCGCAGAGCTGGAGCGCCCCCTTGAGCGTCGGCCCTGTAAGAGTCCCACGTGTGGCCCCCAGTGGGAAGTGGCAGAGTGGTCTGAGGTGGGCTGCCTCCTGGAGAGGTCACTTAATTTACTAGTAAAAAGATGGCCAAATGAAGCTTCATGAACCACTTATGTGTATTTTCTGTCCCCACTAGATGGTGCTCTTTGTTCAACAAAGGGCTCAAAACATGCCCCAAAGCAAGCCAAGAGCACCATCTAGTGGGGTCAAAAAATACAGCAAATGGTTCATGAAGCTTCATTTGGCCATCACTAATTATGCTTATTCATTTTAGAGAAAGCAGTGCCACATATAATGGTTACACTTATTTTCTGGTCCATTCATGAAGCTCACATAGTATGATATTAAACTATGATTTTTTAATATTCATTAATAAAGTAAGATGGATTGTTACAGGACAATGCCAAGACAGAGAAAATATGAGGGGGGATTTAGCCCGATGACCCGGTTCTTGTTTTGTCTGTCACTTCTCCCAGTGTCCTGCAAAGTGTGGCAGCACCAGTCAGGTGACGAGGGAAGTGAGGTGCTCGGACGAAAAGAAGACATGTGACATGTCCAGCCGCCCGCCATCATCCAAGAACTGCACGGGTCCGCCATGTGAGCGCCAGTGGAGCGTGTCTGAGTGGGGGCCTGTGAGTATGGGACAGGAAGTGACATCACAGGGCATGCACAACTTTGGCAACGAGGCAGAGAGAAACACAAATGTGTCCCCATACATTATATTTATGAAAGTGAGTCTCTCAATGTCTCTTCAGAAAAAAGGTGACAAGGCCAGATTTTACAATACAAAAGCAAGCAAAGACTGGTTGACAGAATATTTTTATAATGAAGAATGTCTTTAATAAAATCACTATAATAAAAAACCATTCCCCTTCCAGTGTACTTGCGTGTGGGATCAATTTTAGTTTTATTTACAAGCTATTCTTATTTCATCTAATGATCAGTATCACACTGCACCTAACAATTTGCCTTTTGCAACCTCTTTAATATCCTACATTTTGATTTTATTTTCTTATGTATTTGACATTTTTATGAAGTCATGTAATCAGAGGAGCGACAAACTACAAGTCCATGTATAAGCAATACAGTCATCATTTGTCATTATCTCATAATACGTTTTTGGATTTTATTTCCGAGTGAATATAGGAAATGTTTTTTGGTAGCTTAGCTCTGTTGTTGTCTCTTGTGTCCCCGTTTGATGACCTCACGACACAGTGCTCTGGATCATGCGGCCAGGGGACCATGGTGCGCTACGTATACTGCAAGACCCCGGATGGACGGGTGGTGCCCGAGTCCCAGTGTGACCCTGAGAACAAGCCGCTGGCCATCCACCCCTGTGGAGAGAGGGAATGCCCCCCACACTGGCTGGCACAAGACTGGGAGAGGGTAATTTAGCTGGGGGAGTGAGAAGGAACGAGAGAAGACATTAAATTTTGCCTGAGAAAGGAATTCACATGATAAATCATACTACATATGGGTGAAGTAATGAGACTTTAATGATAATTTACACCTGAAGTTCGCACTGGCTGAAACGCAGACAGGTGCTTCAAGAGACACTGCATGCTTAAACACTAAGAACCAGAAATGAATGATACATAAATTATCTATTGCAGTTGATGCAATATTCCTGTGATAATAGACTTTACACTTACTTGTAGGAGTTTTACTTGCACAAAAATATTCTGAGGGCAGAATGAAAAATGATCGGTTCTGAGAGATAACCAGACAATCAGATTGTAGAGGAGATGGGTCCGAGCGACTAGAGTAGGCGAGACCAAGATATCTGATTGGCTGGTCCTGCCTCCTCTAGTTGCTTGGACTTACTTCCTAAACAAAAGTGTTCTGCCTTCAGAACATTTCTGTGTAAGTAAAACTCCCATGAGCTTTACAGATGCTTGATATTGACTCAAACTTGAGAATTTTGCTGCAGGCTACTGTTAGTCTTCCAGAGATACTGCAGTTTGTTGTAATTCAGGTTTGTCTCCCGCAGTGCAACACCACGTGCGGCCGTGGTCAGAAGCGCCGGATCGTTCTCTGTGTGGGAATCACTGGGGGAAAGTTCCAGACCTACTCGGATGATGAATGTGAGGCTGACAAACGGCCCCCGGATGAAAGCACCTGCTTCGAGAGGCCTTGCTTTAAGTGGTACACCACGCCGTGGTCCGAGGTGAGCTGCCGGGTCAATGTGGGACTCTCCATAAGGGGGGAGAGACTTTCAGGGTTCCAGACGCTAGAGGGAGCCCATGAATTTGTAAATAATGGTAGCTTTGATTTAGGAAAGGGGGGGGGGGTCATGCAGTTGAATTTTTCAGGGTCCAGACATATTTTTGTGTGGCCCCGAGTCTATGGATACGATTTCGAAAGGTGACCCCCGCCTACCCGAACTTTGGTGCATGCTGGGAAATTAAGAGCCTTGCCGCTGCTTTTGCCACCCAAGTGCACCAAGACCTGTGGAGTGGGCGTGCGTATGAGGGACGTCAAGTGCTACCAGGGGCGGGAGCTCGTCCGAGGCTGCGACCCCCTGACCAAGCCGGTGGCCAAGCAGACCTGTGCCCTGCAGCCCTGCCCAACGGCACCTCCAGGTAGAGTAGGGTAGGATGGCGAGGAAGGCCGCTCACTCTGATTGGCTGACTGTTCATGCAGTCATTTTTAATTGGGTGCCTGCATTCCTGCACAGATGAGAACTGCCAGGACCGGCCCACCACCAACTGCACCCTGGCCCTGAAGGTAAACCTGTGCAGCCACTGGTACTACAGCAAGGCCTGCTGCCACTCCTGCAGGGCCACTCGCTCCTCCTAGCCTCAGCTGGGTCATGCTGACCTTCCAAGATGTGCCCTGGGACAAAGAGCGCCCCCCCATGTGACGTCGGGGGGGGGGGGGGGGGGGGGG